>JAHYIQ010000036.1:1200000-1760000 GCA_030673865.1 Melipona bicolor
TGATTCGTGAGGGGGCGTGGGGTAGACCTCGAATAGGAGCGGCGTTGTCTGGTACTGAGCCTGTAATTTGTTTTGTATCGATTGCAAATGTTTGCATATCAATAAAATTTTATGGCAAAAAAGCCGTCTTCATTTCCTAGTCGGAACAGTTGCTTCTGGGCCTTTTAGTGAGACGAATCATACTAGGATACAAGTCGTGCAATTTTTTTTCCAGTCTACGATCCGACAACTCCACGACTTTCTTCCATTAAATGGAAACAAAAATCGCTCCAATTTTATTGTGGTTCTAATTGTTACGAGTAAACGCAATTTTTATAAGCCGAAGCTTGGACTTTGGAAATCGTCCCGCGTTTTAGGTTAGGTTTTAACCAAGTTGGAGAAACGAAAGGATTAAAACCTTTGGAAGGAAAAGAGGAAGTATTTTAAAAATCAGGATGGTATAAAAAGTATATGAGTATATCAGGAAGTAAAGGAAATGTATAAAGGATTAAAATCGGAGGAAATTCGCGGTTTTACAACCAAAGGATTAAAACCTTTGGAAGGAAAAGAGGAAGTATTTTAAAAATCAAGGTGGTATAAAAAGTGTACAAGTGTATCAGGAAGTAGAGAAAGTGTATAAAGGATTAAAATGGAAGGAAATTCGTCACTTTTAGCGTCTGTTTGGCATCAAAGAATCAAAAAACCGTCGCCATTCTGACTGGACTCGTTAACTTATTCTATGAATACGAAAGCATCGAGGAACCGCAAAAGCCGCAAAGTGACGGCGAGGAGAAGTACAAGCATCAGTGCCTGGATAAACCTTCTCGCGCGCTCTTCTGAGAGGAAAAGTTGAGATTTTTGTAGTAGAATGAATTTAATTAGAACGTAGTTGATGTCCGTTCTAGGAACTCCATCATTCCTCGTTAAAGATTCATACGACTGCAACTTTCGAAGGAACGAGAGCTCGAAGAGAGATTGCAGGCTCAGAGCGCGCCAAATTCGTTCGCAAGGGGAGGGATCGATCGGCTACTACCGCTGCAAGGTGATACAAACGTCTCGCGATTGTTTCAAACCACGCGAGATCATTCGAGACTCTCTCTCGTCTTAATTATGGATTCTTCACCTCTCAACTGCGGCGAGATTTTTTGCGAAGCTTCTGCACGAGGCAAGACCCGCAAAACAATGTAATAATAAAATTTATAGTTCAAAGGGCGGTATTTTCAAAGGTAGAGCAAACTTTGAAATTTCAAAGATTGAAAGAAAGAGATTGAACGATTGAACAAATTGAAGTTCATTTTGTGAAAGAACTTGAAAAATCAAAGCAGCAACGTGACCTGGATGAGCTTTGAAAAATTGTCGAATAACTTTTGACTTTAAATTGCTTCTTTAAAGTTCTTTTCAGAAATGATCAATTTGGTAAAATAACGAAATTACGTTGTCAATGAAAATTAAATTAATTTGTTCCCGATTGAACGATTTATTTGTTATTTCGCGAAACAAATTGTTTACCATTTGCCAGGATCTTTATTTGTTATTTGATTTTGATGGAAATAACTGGTTTCTCCAAATCCGATATTTATATTTAGTATTTTTTATCCTGCGATATTATGGCACAGTTGCCACAGACGCAAATTGAAATGAATTCGATTGTTTGGTTCGTCCAATTTTCAGGCTTCGTTGATATTTATTTTGTTGCTTTCAGTCATCAAATATCATTCTCTCAAATAATCTTAGTTCTTCGATTTATCATTCAGCTTCAAATTCTCATAATTGGCCAAACCAATAGCACGCCATTAATCGAAATTCATTAAATGCCAAAGAACATTGTTTCGAAGATTCATTTGCAAGTTATTGTTCGAAATAAATATTTTGTATCCATTTATACGATGCAATTTATAATTTTTTTCCAAGTCTGCTGTGCTGGTGTTAATTCGAAGGGTGAAAGACGAAAGTTCGCGAGGAACGTACGGTACACTCGGGTCGAAAGAAACGAAGTGGCTGAAACGAAGCGACGACGGTCGATCCAGGGAGACTAATCGAGTCGGGCCGAGGTTGTCCTTTCTCCGTTCGCGCGCGTTGAACGTTTCGTTCCACGTTCCTGATAATTACGGTCTTTCGACCACCATTCCCGCGCGCTGTGTCCCGTGTCCGCTTCCTTTAGTTACCAAACGCGTAACGACGTTCACAACGAAAATAAGACCGCGTTCCCCGCGGAACGCCACCGTTCAAAAAACTTGGTCGACCATCAGAGGAACTACCAGAAAGGGAATCGTTGTTTTCCGAATTTCACGTGCCAGCGACTCTCCGCGATGCAGCGGGAGAAATAACGAGACAAACGAGCGCTTTTCTATTATATTTCGCGTTTGATGTTTCAACTTGACGTCTTTGCGCTCCAAATTAACCCTCTCGCGGATCAGATTCGTCTTGTTGTAAATCGAGTTCACCCTCTTGTGGGTAATTCAAAAAAAAAAAAAAAAAAGTGAAGTAATATAGTTCTGTGCAACAAATATATTTATTTATTAATTACTCTGTCGCAATCATTCCTAAAGATTGTCACAGTTATTATAGGAACATGTGTACAAATTAACCCTCTCGCAGATCAGATTCGTCTTATAAATCGAGTTCACCCTCTTGCGGGTGATTCAAATTCACTTTGTGGGTAATTCAAAAAGAAAAAAGTGAAGTAATATAGTTCTGTGCAAGAAATATTTTGATTATTTAGTGGACGTTATTAATCATTCTGTCGCAATCATTCCTAAAGATTGTCACAGTTATTATAATAGGAACATGTGTATAAAACTACCCCCGCGTGACCGCAGGCGAACTTATTCCGAGTTGGATGAAGCTACAACAGTGTGTGTATATAAATACTTTTAGTGTTAAATAAATAAATATTTCATGTCGTTTTATGCGCTTTTTTTTGTACTATCATTACACACGTGCAGTCTAAAACTTTAATTTCGAAGTAACAACTTTATATGTCGGATGGTTCAAGAAACCAATTTTGATTCGCTGAATATTGTTACACGCGTGCTGTAAAATTTTAATTTCAGAATCATGTCGTCACGAGTTATTTGGTTTTCGTTAGAATTAATCTTGGAAGAAAACAAATTTGCAAAGGAACTTCGATTCGACCTGTTAAAGAGGTAAATCCGATTTGCAAAAGGGCTGAATATGACGCGTCGGGTTAGGAAGATTAATTTATAATTGCGAGAAGGGTGAACGTGACGTGTAAAAGGGGGGTTAATTTGGGTTGGAAAATCTGTATCTCCCAAAGTCCATCCATCCACGGTTGAAAACGCTGGAAAATAGCGACAATGTCGTTGGGATAAGCGGGAGTCGGACAGGCACCGGCCGGAGTTCATTTATTGTCTGCAAAAGCTCTCTCTATTCGTCATTGTCGTACGTACGGTCAAAACAATGTACGTATTCAGCAAGGCCGCGAGGGGGCGTGACGGGCCCGGGAAATGGCGCAGCTCGCCGGGACAGGGGGGCTCGTACGACGATAAATAAATCAACGATTCGCCGGGCCGGGGACCCTTGCGATTCCTCTTCGCATCGGGGCGCGTGTGCGCGTTTATATTAACCGACCGACACTTTTTTTTTTTCTTCCTCTCTTTCTTTCTATTTTTTTTCAACTCGTACAATCTGTTGGTCCCTTGGAACCGATGAGTCACGCTCGAAGAAAAATGCCCGATCCAACCGAGAGAAAAAGAGAGAGAGAGAGAGAGGGAGAGAGTTCAGGCTGGAACTTTTTCAGTTTCCCTCGGAAATTATCCCCGCGTTACGCTGTTTTAAATACGAGAGGCAGAAAGAGAGATTTTTCGAAGCAAATCCTCGGCCGAAAGGGTGGAGAGAAAAAAAAAAAAGAAGCCGAGGTTTCCACCGTAGCCGACGAATACACACACCGGGCGTAATTAAATTACAAAGCACTTAACTTGTTGCTGAACTTGAGATTAATCCGAGATTACCTTCGCTGCGAAGAAACACTGTTATTCCATTACACCGCTGTTCCACCCCCTTTTATCTCGCGAGCGATCGTTTCGGTTTTCACGAGGCACGGTAATTGAGCAACATTGGCTATTGCGCAATACGTGCTCATAATCTGCTTCTTCTTAGACTTGGTAAGAAAAAAGTGAGACTCACTCCGACGAGGATGTATTTGAATATTTTCAACCTTTTGATTTTTTAAATATATTTAATATATGTACAGAAGGCGCATACATATGTGCCCTTACGTGTCTATCAATACAGAGTGGCCGTTTAAATATTTTTCCAAATTACGATTATACAAAAAATACGTTTCATCGATTCTACATGAAAAAATAAGTCAAAAATGAAGAATAACATTTTTTCGTTTGTTGCTTTGTTTTCGAAAAACTGTTTCACCAAATTGAACACTCCACCGACATAGAATTTATCGTCTCGTGTAACACAGCAACTGCAAATAGTTGAATATCGGCAACGTTCGCTTCGTGTTTTTATCAATACCGTTCGGTCTCAATCCAATGCTCTCATAATCGAATTGACTCGTACAAACTTATTCCTTTGCTGCACATGTAAGCGTTTACTTACTTCAATTTCTGTAATCAGTTTTATTAATTTTCATTCGACAGAATGAACGTTATTTTCCTAAACAATATACAATGGTAAAGCGTGCCAAGTGATGAACGTTTGCGAAACAATAGCCTCGATGGAACACGAACAGACTTCAGAATTGTGCGAAATAATAAATTTCTTCGCACCGACGAGGTTCCTTTGCCTATCGGCAAATTACATTTCACGTCAGCCGTGATATTACAATTGTTTCGCAGCGCGCTGAAAACGACACTCGAAATCCTGGAGTGACGTTAATAAAATGTTACTCGGTGAAATATTGCGTGGCGGATGCGAACGGGGTCGAAACGAAAATCGCGGCGTTTGCCTTTGTCGGGAAGAAAAGCTCGCGCTCTCGGACCCTCCTTGAGAAGGTTTTAGGTTAACCTTCCGACGTTCCGGGATTGGAAAAGAGAAAGGGGGAGAGAAGCACTCGAGAGACGGACTCGATCTTCTCGAAGCGAGACGCGTGAGAGCGAGGCAGAAAGGAAAATCTTCGGGGAAAAGAACGATGGGAGAAAGTCGATGGGAGTCTCAAAGGGCGTGTACCCTCGATGGAGTGCGCTAATAAAGAAACACGAGCGCGAAAGGAAGAGAAACAGCCGCGAACCGTTCGTCGTGTCGAATAATGGGGAGTTGTTTTTCAGAAAGTTGGCGAGATAAATTCGTTGCTGGAGCCAGAAAAGAAGGCGACTTCCGGGTGGCGATCGGGCACTTCAAACGCACCGAGGGGGCGCATCGTTATTACGGACTTAGCAAACAGCAAAGAAAGAGGCGAGGTTGAACGATCCGAAAATAAACGCCGGCAGAACCGTGCCAAGCGGAACTTTCTGCTGCAACGCCCCTGCAGAAGACAGGGTGAAGCGGTCACGAGGGGCGTTGCAGCCCTCGGCGAAACGAGCAACAGCGAAGTTAGGCTCGCAGGCGAGATCAGAAGGCGACTTTCGTCTCTCCTACGTGACCATTTGACGAAACACGCCGGCGAAATTTGCCCAACTCCTCGGCGATTGTTTCCTCTTTCACCGACGCGAACTGCGTCGTTTACGTGACTCTGCTCCGCGAAAAGCTTCCCCTTTCGATCGAGTATGCACAAATGCGCAAACTACTTGTTACCATTTACTCGTTTCTTTTTTTATCACTGAAAGTGATTTTAGCGAGGGTAACCCAGAAAATCAGGCCTCAGGTGCAACGCTGATGCAACGAAAATTAGCGATTGGTTGATTTGGGTCACGTGATTCGTGAGGGGGCGTGGGGTAGACCTCGAGTGGGAGTGGCGTTGTCTGGTACTGAGCGATCGCGCCTGTAACTTGTTTTGCATCGATTCAAAGGTTTGCATATCAATAAAATTTTATGGCAAAATAGTCGTCTTCATTTCCTAGTCGGAACAGCTGCTTCTGAGCCCTTCAGTGAGACGAATCGTACTGGAGTACAAGTCGTGCAGTTTTTAAATGACAATTGTTACTGTTACTCAATCATAGATCCCAGACCAAACGAACTATCCACAATTAATGTTGATGTCACTAGAGGCCTCGACAGAGCTTTCACTTTGACCCAAGATTTCGCTTGTTTTTCTTTCCACTCTTCTTCCTTTCACGAAACACGGAATCCAACAAGAGATCCAACCTCCCTGCTTCGTACCAAGTTGCACCGAGGTGCAGGAATATCGCGGCGTGGAAACGGGGAGTGTGTTCGATTCGCCTAGAGAACGTTCGACGGAAATGCAGCGGCAGCCACCACGTTGCCGCGATCTTGCGTAATGCTCGTCTGAAGAGCGGCTGGAGTGTTCACGCCTCAACAACTAGCAGGAACTCCGCCGTCGTCTCTCTCTCTCGTTCGGTTCTATGCTGCGCTCAGCGAGAGACTTAGCGCGCTCGGTGGAACGTTAGCGCGATGCCGCGCCATGCCGGACAGAAGCGAATTCCGCAGCTGATTAAGGGAATTAGGCGAGTCCTACGGACTCCATTTAACGCCGAACTGCAACTGGAACTTGCTGCGCGCCGTGCGACGCTATTCATCGTCCACCGCTGCGGCTCTCCAACTATTCTCGAAGCGACAGGTGCCAGTTGTCGGGTGTGCCACCGCCGTTTGAACAACCGGATCGTAACTCTGCTCGCCCACCATCTCGTCGGATTCGCCCAACGAATGATCATCGCCTTTTATGCACACATCCCTTCCAAGATCGTCAGAGACGGTCGTCGGTGCGAAGAACGTTTGCCAGAACTTTACGACTACTGTGTGGTCGTAAGGCCGTCGTAAGACGGCGAACTGTTCTCGAGATCCTCGGGGCCATCATTCGAGGGCTAGGTCGAACGCCAATATAAAATTCAAGTGGCTGTTGCAGCTCCTGTGCTCCCTCCTGCCCTCGCTCTTCGTCCAACAATCGTCTGATTTAGCGCTGTGTTTGTGTGATTCGCAGCTTTACTCTCCTGCGTTTGCTCCTCACTTTTTTGACTCTCTTTTATGTAAGGTAAATTGCGGTTTGGATGATACAGCGAATCGTTTATTAACATTGTCAATCGCGTGTTTCTGCGTATATCGCTTGATTCGGAGGAGCTTGGGGATTCTTCTACCAAGGGGATTTCTTGGTAGAAGTCATTTACTTTGTTCGATTTGTGTCCACGTTGTCCACAGTCGGTTCTATTATTTTCTACATAGTATTTAAGTTCTTAAAGTAAAGACTCGCGTAGTGGATCTTAACGAACCGTTGACCTTGACAAACACGCTGGCAAGAAGCTAATGTCTGGAGGATCATAGTTCGAGAGCTTCTCGAAATTCGATTTACCCGGTGGGCCTTCCCGGTTGCCTCGCGCTAATTTGTTGAACGCAACGCGTAACGAGTACGTGCGCGAGCATGAGTTATCGCCGAGACTCCGTCCAACAAGCGTCTCTCCCCTCGGCGAGCACAAATCTCCGTGCGTGTTGTGACGACCCTCGAGGTCCATTAAAGTAACCATCATCGCCCTCGACGGATATATCCAACCGCTCTCGAAATGGATCCGCGCTCGCCGGCGTATCAAAAGCGTACCGCAAAACTGCATTTACAAGCACCTGGTGGTCGCGACGAAAGCGCGGCGTTCGCGAGCTGCCAGCTGTTTCGCGGGCAGAAAGACTCGCTCGCGTCCACGGGATCCCGGCATTTCCCTGTAATTACGTTTGCCGCGTCGTCCCGGCGGAGCCGTGAAACGAGAAACGCCATTATCCCGGCTGAGTCTGTCTGAAACCGTGTCCGAACGGGTCTGAGGTAAACGACGAGATGTCTGCACGCGTTTCGGCGAGCAACGCTGCAATTTGTTTGTTATTAAAATAACATTTGCAAGCGTAAAGAACATACGTTAAAAATGTTCTTCTGTTTACGCGATGCTTCCTTTATGCAAGTCCCTTTTTAGCTTACGTGGTACTTTTTATCAATCTACGCGCCCAAAACAATCTTTGGAACAAAACGAATCACGTATTTCGAGAGAAAAAGCTTTGAAACTAGCGCAAGTTTTTCATTGTACGATCTATTTTCACAAAATTACGTCCGAGTATTAATGCGAGTCGGTGTTTCTCAATTGTTTATCGAAATGAGGCGATACATTTTTCATTCATTCGAATTTGTTCGTCCTGGATTTTCTGAGACAGCGATACATCGGTCATTTAGCTTGTTCCAGTCAAATTTCGCAAAAATCCCACGAAACTCGAATCGTTCCTCGCTCAGTCCGCACCGACTGTCATTTTGACAACCAAAAGCTCAACGCGTTTATTACTGGCATCTGGAAATTAAAAGAAAAGACGGGGGAAAAAGCTTAACACGATCACGGCAAAAGTTTTAGTTACGCAACCTGCATAGTCGTCGTTTTTTGGCGCGATGCGAGGGCAAACGAGCGAAACAAGCGAGTAAGAATGCAACTGCGCGTGTTACGCACATGTATGATATTAGCACGGAATTTTTCAACGTCCAACAAACATTACGCGACTACGCGTAAGTTGAAATTGAACAAGTTTTTGCCGTTCCGCGCGCCAGAAACTGAAATTCTGCCCGAAAATATCGCCCGCGGTTATTTTACGTTCTCTCTCTTTTCTCTCTGCGTTTCGTGCGCTGTTGCCGCGAGTTACGGAATATTTCGTTGTAAATCCGGGCGGCAAAAGGACCAAGGAGTCGCGCGGCAACTTTCGCGCATGTTCGGGGCTATTCGTACGGCTGCGAATATTCAAAGCGCGTGTCTCTACATGGATGGGTGTTTTATAAAAAAAAAAAGATATATATATATTCAATTTCTAACGAACACGGTAATACGACGTTTCTTGGTTGCTAAATTCCCCTAACGCGTCTGCCGCAGATTTTGATGACCCTGCACTTTCAAGTACAGCGTATTAGCGATATTTTGTATGACACTTCTTTGCGAAAGTGACGTAGAATGAGAATGGGAAATTAAAGCAACTTTGTCATATTACTTTAAAGAGGTTCTAAAGATTTGTATGCTAAAAAAATTAAAATAAATAATAACAAAAGTAACGTTCTTAAACATGTACGTATATTTAATAATTTCCATTCACCAAGATTCAAAATATTTCCCTAGACATAAGGGGTACCTTACAAAATTTTTCCCTTGGAAAAATAACAAATAATAAAATATACATAGTATCTGTGCATTGGCAAAGATTCCTCGGATGGTCGTAAACGGATACCAAACACACTTCTTTTAAAGTGTTATTATTTCATGTACAAACTAGAACGAAAAATATAAAAATTTTGTTATTTCTTCTTAATGAAAAAACTTTGATTAGTGTACAGAGTTTTCAATATCTGCTTCCCTGACGATGTTAATTTAAATATTTAAATCGAACGTTAGAATAGGAATCGCATATGTGCGCCATCTATCGGCTGCCAACCATTATTTTAAAAATGGCGCACAATCGCTGTGCCGACCTGTATACTGTTAAAACGAAAATGCTCTGACCGGGGAAGAAAAAAATCTCAGCGGCTAATTCATCGAGAAAATTCAGCAGACAGTCGCTCCCCTCCATTGGTTACTTAACCGAGCCGAATTAACACGGCGAAATAAAATTACCATCCGGCTGGCCCGTGTGGTGTTTTCCGCGAGCAACTTTCCCGGATCCTCCTCGGGGTCGGTCGAACTTTCATCCGCCACGCCGATATTTCTTCCGCGAGTTCGCTCGAAACCACGGAAACGAGCGCAAAAAAAAGAAGAAAGAAAGAACGTTCGCTAAAAGCGATAAAAGAGGAGAAGAAACCGAGCGCGCAGTGAAAATCTCGAAGAAGTTCGAGCCTCCGTTCTCCATCTTTTTCCTCCTCCACCTTCTCTCCGAACGTTTCGCGGTAATTAGCGACCGAAGACTCGCGATCGGTGGCGCGAAGGGGATAGTAATTATACTCGGTCGCGTGTTACGCAACTGCCTCGATCGTGACTCGAAGAGACAAAATAAACGCTCGAGAAAATTCACGGAGAAGAAAAAACAAACGCGTGTGGGGATGATTAACTGTGTAGCAAAAGCAAAGTACACCAGCGACAGACGGACGGACAGACTGGATGGAAGCAGACGCGATTCATTAAAATTCGGCTTTATTACCGGGGCTATCGGCTTGCCGGCTCTCCCCGCGACAATGCGCTTTTGATGGATGTACTCCGATCGAATAACTTGTCGTCGCGGTCCGATTCAATTTTTGCGTATCGACGACTTCTCCCCGTGACCGATGACGTCGAAATTCGGCGTGACAAATTATCAGTAGATTGGCTTTCAATGGTGGGAGCTGATAGAGGCGTCACCGGCGTGGCCGTTGTCGCTGTTTCACAATCAATTTACCGCCGCCATTTTATTCCTGCAATTCGCGCATTATTCGCCAACTGTTCGTCTGTCGCGAGAGAGGAGAGACAGATATTCGTCTACGACGAGCGAAATTTACATAGTCATTGTCCATGTGCTGCCACTTATACCGTTTGGTGGTTTGTTGTCGTGGATTTCATACCACTTGCGACCATAACCTCACTTTTGTCAAATTGACGCGAATTCTTTATGAATAACTGTAGTTGGTTATCCATATAGTTAGTATCACTATCATTATTATTATTATAGTTACTTTAGGGATAACTGTAGTTAGTTATCCATATAGTTAGTGTTATTATCATTATTATTATAATTAGTAATATTAGTATTATAAAGTCAGTTCACAGCAAACGTTCAACGATGGACGATTGTATGTAAAGGGTTAATATCAAGGAAACGCATTTCATATCAATTTTGAGAGAAGCTTCGTCTAGACGCTTGCTTCGAATGCATGAGAGATGAGCAGGAGATCTCGCAGCAAAGGGGTTAATAATCGACGACACGGCAAACATCAAACGCTCGCAAAATTCGCGAGACTACGGTCGCTTTAAAATTCTCGAAGGCGGGATTATCGCGCCTGCTTCCGTCTCTTGGGGGGTAAGTCTCGCGAACGCCTCTCCGTTAATTTCCTCTCTCGCCGCAGCGCGACTCGTCGAAGCGAGTAGTCGAAGCGTTAACGCTCGATTCCGATTGCAAACAGGCAAGAAATCCATTTATTCTCCGGGAATAGCCTGCTCGCCTTCGGTAATGGGACGTGGCGTACTCCGTTCACGTTTCACGCAGAAAGCGCGAGTCGCGGGCCGAGGAGTTTAATCGAGCTTCGACCGGCTGGAGGCAGATATAAGACCGATTAAGCCGCGCCGTGAGGAGGGGGAGGGGAGGGGGGATACGCGACGAAACGAACGGAAACAAAGGAGCGAAACGGCCACGTTTCGACGGAGGAGAACGAAAACGCGGGAGCAGAAGAAGCGAACGGATATCGCGTCGGACGATCTTATTAGAGATCCTCGAGCGCGCGCGCGCGCGCACGCGCGCGGTCTGCCAAACGAGTTATTTAAGTTGGATGGGAAAAGAGAGCGCGGAGGAAATGAAGGCGATGACGAGGATAAAGGGGGACGGAAAGAGGGAGAAACGGAAAATTAAAGCTGGCCGATGATGGACTCGTATCGCCAAAGCGGCGGAGAATCTTTCGACAAAGGAGACGACGACGCGCCGTTTTAAGGGATATATTAATTAAGAAGCTGCATGATTTAATAACGTCGCAATTACCGAAGTAGCTTGCTATACCTAAACCCCCCCCCCCATTCCCCTTGGTTCAGCCTAGACCTCCTGAACCGGAATTCCTTCTGTCCAATCTTCATGCAAATTGCGTCGGTCTTCCAAGACTCGGAGAATACCCATCCTGAATTGTTAACGCTAGAACCGCCAGAATGATCAGAATGACCAATTTATAATTTTTTCTGGACGTAAAACAGTGTATTTTTAAACGATATTTCGTAAAATGTGTAAATGAAAGCTTCTGTGCTTCATTGTATTATGGTTTTCTACTTTTTTTATTTTAACATCTCTGATGGAAATTTCATTTGCATTTTAATCACTAATAGCTCTGGTGTTAAGTACAGAGTGGCCGAAAAAACCGAAGGATTTGGAAAAGCCCGTATTTGTGAGCAGGAAAATGGTGGTCATTTGGGGGATATTGTTTTTCACACATAATACTGAAAAAAAATCCATTAATTATATCTCCAAATAAAATAATAAAATATTAAAGAAGACATGTGGTTGTGAAAGTTATTTTTGTTTCATAACGTTCAGTCTTTGAGTGACCACCCTGTAGTTGTATCGTCATAGTCTACCATTTGCTCTTGATATCTGACGAAGATATAGATACGTTTCTTGACGTCGAGTGACGAACGTTCAGTGCTGGTGTCTCAATCAGTGTGTATTTTGTTTGGAGTGAGCTCCTCTTGCAACCGTGACAGAATCGTTTCCCGGTCTCGACGAACGATCGTCCGTGATACTGTGCAAAGGTCTCGTTACATCGCACTGGCAATGAAACGTCGAGAGATCCATCCGCGGAGATCAAACGGGAGCAGCGGGGGCAGCGCGTCGAATTCAGGAGCCGTCTCTCGCAGGCACCGCCGCGGAACCCAGCCCGGGGAGCCTCTCTCCGAGACAGAGAGCCAAGTAAATCATCCGGGGTCTTAAACGAATCGCGGTCGAGGAGATTCTGGATGAGGTTAGCCAAGAAAAGACAAACCATCGTCGTCTCTGGGCTAGGGGAGGCTAGAGAAATCCAGCGGATTAACCTGACCCAACCTTTCCCCACCGCCTTTCCACGGATAAGGCTGTTCGTTCCTTGTTCCTCGTGCTAATATTGCCGCAGCAAACCCGAACCCGTAGCCTCTGTTGCATCCTGTTTCTGCCTCGATCTTCCGGCCTCCTCTCGGTGTCCCTTTTGCCCTGAAGAACTTGCTGCTCCTTTCCTCCCCCTCCCCCCTTTTCCTCCTCTTGCTCCACCGCTTGTCTTTAAGTTCCGCAAAGTGAAATTTACTGCGTACTCGATGGCCCGAATCCCGATGGCTCGGGTTAGGTTGGAATCTTGCTTAATATTCCACCGGCTCCCTCGGGTCGTCCCATCTCCCAGCTGGGAAGAGGCCGCTGCGCTGAACGTGACGGAAAGAATCTCTCGAAAGGATTTTCGGAACGCGTGTTTTTCGAATTTTTCTATTTTTCTTTTTTTTTTTTTTTTTTTTTCTTTCTTTCGATCGACTATCCGCGACCGTCGACGAATTAAATTATCGCGAGAGAACGCACTTCTCGCTGGAAAGGGAAACGCTTACGGCAAGCACGAATAAAAACGAATAAGAGTTGCGAAAGATGGAATTTCCTGGAAGATCGGAAGGCCTAATAGACGGAGGCCTAATGTAACGAAGGGCAATTTGATTAAGATGCGTACGATTCAACTGCGGAATTTAGTTTTAAAAATCCCTCACGGCATCAAGCAATGACGAGTATACACGTCGAATGCAGGGCAAATGCTCCTATTATACATTTTACGAAAAGAGTAAAGCGAAACGAGGAAGGATCATATTTTTATTCGATGAAAAATTAATAATTCATTGTTGAACAGGTTGTCGTTATTAAAAGCTTAAAAATTGTCAAAACATAATAAAATTCATAAGCAAGAAAAATTAAACAAAAGAAACAATTTTAAGAAATTCAGTGTGGTATTTTTCAAAGCAAGGTACTACACGAAATGGCACTTCGCAGATCATGCACCAGTATCGTGACTTCCTTTTTGACGGTGTAGCTGGTATAAAGTTGGGGAAATGTCTGATATACGAAAAAGAATAATCAAACTTTTTTCATAAAATACATAGCAGTTTCATTGTTAATATAAAGAAAACATACCACGAAATGACATTATTATCACTGAAAGTAATTTTAGCGGGTGTAACCCAGAAAATCGGGCCTCTTCAGATGCAACGCTAACGCAACGAAAATTAGCGATTGGTTGATTTGGGTCACGTGATTCGCGAGGGGGCGTGGGGTAGACCTCGAGTGGGAGTGGCGTTGTCTTGTACTGAGCGAATTCTTCTTAAAATTTGGACTTTCAACTAAATAGTAATTTTTTATTTCACACGACGAGTATATACACGTCGACCGCACCGAAATAAAGTTTTGGATTGACGTGTATATCGAAGTAACGCAGGTTACTGGTTAAAGAAATTTCCCAAACAGCTCGGGTGAAAATTAACGCGCCGGTTTGCACGGCAAAAATAACAGTAACAAACGCGAAGGAAATTGGAAGAGGTGTTTCTCGCGAGATGTTTCCTCTTCTCGCGGGCCAGCCCGGTAGGGTTGCATTTATCAGTAATCCCGAAATAATTAACAGCGCGATATCGGACGAGTTGCGCGCGTGGAACACACAAGGTCGTCAAAAAGAGAGGCTAACAAAGGCGTATAAAGGGAGGGAAACTTTGCCCGGTTCAATCTCCCCGTCTGGAAACTGATATTCCGTAAAGCGTCGTGCCGCGATACACTCTTTCAGCCCTTTGGGGAAACGCATATGCGACGCACGGATAACAAAGAAAGGGGATTACGTTGAACGAGGGGAAGGAGATAAAACGAAACGAATAACGATAGCAGTCGGAGGGGAAAGGTAGGGTTAACCCTATCCTTCTCCACCATTCTCTTCCATTCTTCGTTGTTACGCAGACGTCGTCGTTTCGTCGCTTATTTACGCGCCTTTCGGCGCAGTTTTATTCGCTTTCAGTCTTTCTACAAATTGGAGTAGCCCCCTTCGTTTCATGCTGGTCCCTCCTGCTCCGCGTCTCCTTTGCATCTACTTCCCCGGGTCTTGTTATTGCTTCTCGTGCAGCCTCGGACGATGTTTTGCTACTCGCCTATCTCGCCGTCGCCATTCGTCCTCATTTTCTCGCTTTATTACGCTCTCCCCGCGTGTCAAAGCGGAGAAAGAAACGGCGCGACGCGATAAACCGGCTGTTGAAACCTTATGCTACGCGATCTAACAGGGGAGGGGGGAGATGGTTGCTGAAATTTTCAACGTCGAAGATTCCGCGTTCGCGTCGCACTTTTCTTCGGATAATTTCGCGACCTGGCGAACATTGACGCATAAACAACAAATATTAAATATTGATCCAACTGTGAAGAGCAAAATTTCGTAAAGAAAGATCGTACGACGATCCACTTGGTTTCTCTTCGACAGTCAAGAATTCGTGTTCTTTTCTTTTCTTTCTCGGCTTGATGATATTACACAGAGGGTGAAGACACTTTCAAACATTGTAAAAACACTGCAACTAAATCAGTTTGAAGTTTGAACTCTCAGGTCTCTCCTTCAAAACTCACTTTTCTTTAGAGTCAAATTCTTGAATTTTTGTCGCTTAACTCCAATATTCGACGTTTCGAGGGATCGTTATAGAGAGAAAGTTTCAATCTCCAAGACTTTGGGAAAATGTTCTTGTTACGCGTGTTCGAATTTTTGCAATTTCCGAGAAGGAATTTCCATCCACTCTACACGACAAAATACACAATTATCAATAGAAGCTTCACGCTTTCAAATGAATGGTTGTACGAAATCATCGTCGACAATAGTTCATTGTCGTTGGTACGGTTGAACTCTTCATTGTACACCGGAAATTTCTATTTCTATCACAACTATCGCCTCGAGTCGAGTTCTTTTTCCCAACGGGAACAAAAATTCATTCGCAGCTACGGGCTTGTAAACTGGAGACAGCGAGGAGGAGATTCGTTGCCGCAACGTATTCCGATCACAGGCGCTCTAAATGGACCTGCAGTATACATTTCAACTGCAGACGCGCGCCTGCACACTTATGCAACGGATATGACATTATATCCAGTATTGAGTAAGTACATGGCGCCCGGTGACACGCCTTGTTCAACGTACGACTCGTCGATGTGCCGTTGGGAGTTATTATGTGTCTCGTACTATAAACACGTCTGTGCGTGTTCGCCCAACGCTCCGAAATTTCGAGATGCTGGTAATGTACATACCACGCGCATCTGCCGGTATAACCCCTGAGACAGGGCTCGACGTGCGGCGATGAAGAGGTTAGGCAGAATCACTCTGTGCAACTACGCCACATTTGAATGCCAGCTAGACGAATTTGAGTAACATAACCTAATTATAATATGTAATTCTGATCCTCGATATGACGTGAGCCTTATTATAATCCTAATTTGTATCGATGCACGGTCATAAAGAGGTTAGAATTACGCTGGGTAACTACGCCACATTTGAATGCCAGCTAGACGAATTTGGGTAACATAACCTAATTATAATATGTAATTCTGATCCTTGACACGACATGAGCCTTATTGTAATCCTAATTTGTATCGATGCACGGTCGTGAAGAGGTTAGAATCGCGCTGGGTAACTACGCCACATTCGAATATCAATTAGACGAATTTGAGTAACATAACCTAATTTTAATATGTAATTCTGATCCTCGATATGACACGAGCCTTATTGATTTAGGTACAGTACAGATTAATTACTAAATTTCTCTATATTATTATTATTTTTTTAAAACAAAGTATTACTGAAAAAAAGAAACGACAAATCATCTCGAAATTGCGAGATTTGTTAACATGGAAATATCCTAATTCGGTATAAGGTACAAGAGCGGTAGACAAACGATATCGCGTTGTCAACCCTTGTCACTTTTTCTTTATTTCGGTGGATGTTTCTCCGGCAACGATCATCCATCGCTTTCTCTTCCGCTCGCGGGATTCCGTTTACACGAACGTGGTAAATGCGGATTTAGTCGATTCGCAAGCTTGATCTCATCGTGCGAGCGGCTGAGAGTCGCTATGATAAATGATTCTATCTCAATGTTAAAAACTATCCGAACCGCGTCTTTCTCTCCCCAATTTCGCGTTTACTTCGTTCACTCTCTCCGTCGAGTTGTCAAGCGTGAAAAATTGTCTACGTTGCGTATGTTTGTTCGTCATTAACTTCTTCACGCCGTTAGCCACACAGTTAATTTACGTCCTATAAAAAAGCTACTTCCATTCGCGAAATCGTTACAAAAAACTGCACGACTTATACCCAAGTACGATTCGTCTCACTGAAAGTCCAGAAGCACTCGAGATCTACCCCACGCCCCTTCGCGAATCACGTGACCCAAATCAACCAATCGCTAATTTTCGTTGCATTAGTGTTGCACCTGAGGAGGGTCGATTTTCTGGGTTACCCCCGCTAAAATCATTTTCAGTGATAAAATAAATGCGCCATTTTTGCAAAATTTGCTAACCAGAAAATAAGTCCCAATTGTCGTAACGCAAGTAAAACATAAAACGAAATTAAATTAAACTTCTTTGTTACAACTGAAGTTAAAAATTCGTCTCCGAAAAAATTAAATCTAGCAACTGTAAACTTTTGTAATATCCAAAATTGGGTCGGTCAAATTTTGAGAGTTTTCTATCAATTGTTCACTTTAGACAGTTTAGATTCACATGTTTCGTATACCAAATATATAAATTGGTCCCGTCGTTAGCACGTCGTGTGAACTCGCCATTGGATTTGAAGCGAGCCACAGCATCCGCGCAAAAGGTACTGGAGAATCAATCGATCGGCCGATATTAATACAAAGCTGCGAATTCGCGGATAGAGAGATACACCGTTTCACAATAACATCGAAAGTAACTCGTTATCTCCGGTACGAGAGACTAATACCTTTTCCGATAGTACGCAAGCTGGCTAATCGTCTTACCGCTACGTTGCCGTAAAAAGAAAACCATTTCCAGATTAACGATCGGCGGAAGGTGCTGTCCGTATCGGCGGATCGATAGACTGCGTTTTAATAAAATAAAGTAACTGAAAGATGTGGGTGAGCGGAGCGAGGCTGATACGCGCGAGGGAGTGAGGGAGGCGGGCTGGCCGGAAGTACCCACGTATCGCTCGTCCGGATTCCGTTCGGCCGGTGGAAACCGATTCTCGTTCCATCGACGGTAACATCCGTCACAAACAAGCGTAACTACGTACGTGGCTGCCTAGCCGACTGGGCAATTGCTACAGTGAAAACTAAGTTAGACTCGGAGGCCCTCGAAATGGAGTTACCTTTACAAACCCGGGGGCGGTCGGTCGGTGCCGCGGCCCTCGCAATCTCCGCTCGTTCCGACGTCTTGCTCGCAAACGTAACCGTTCTGGAAATTCCCCGGATAAATAATAATCCCTTTCTCCGTTGAAAAGCTCGCGCCTTCTGTGTTTGCGAACTTTGTCCCGCTCGTCGCGGATTCTTCTCTTCATTTTGACACTTTCGTTTTCATCCTCGGGGGACGGAAAAAAAAGAAAAAAATTCGACGCTCCGTGATATTCCAAGTAAAAAGCGAGAAAAATCTCGCCGCTCGTTCCCGCGAGTTTCAATCGTCGCAGGCGAGTTGTTCGAAGGAGTTGTCGAGCGGAAGAAGGATGAAATTAATTCGATGTAAATACCCATTCTAGGTGGATCGAGGGGGAGATAGCTTCCGAGCGAGCGGAAAGTCGGTGTTCCAACACTCGAACGATCACGATCCCCTAATGAACAGGACGGCGAAATCGACGTGGCTGAAATGATCCCTAAACGATGAGCGGCATTCACCGCGGCATTCTCGGCACGGTGGTGGCCGGGGCGCATCGGTATTCATCCTTCGGCACGTATTCGTCGGGGTAGATTGACCTCCTGAGAAAAATCACGGCTCTCGTCCGTGACTATATTCCAACGCGGCGCGACGCTCTGCCACTCGACTCTCTTTCTCTCTCTCTCAGCCTTGCTCGAGAGCTCCCGAGTCCGAGGCCGCGCGCGATCCGTCGCCCCGTGACTCTTTTAGCGATTCAATTTTCTTCGGATAGCACGCGCACGCGCTCGGCATTGCCTGAGAATAAGATATATACATATATATATATACACACTCGTCTCTCGAACGGAGAAGAAGCTAGAGGCTGGATGAAAAGGGTTTGGATAGGCCCTTCTTACCTAGGGTATCGTCCCCCAAGGCGAGGTTGTTCGAGTCACGAAGCCAGCCTTACAGGAATTTACCGCTTACTCGACCGTTTTAAATCCATCCAACGGACGAGCACCGGCCATTTGCCCTTTCCTTCGTCAGCCGTTTTTCACCCTCCGTGTTCGCCGATTCTTCTTCAGTTCCGACTCCGAGCCGCGCCACTCCAACGCCCGACCAACCAACCGCCAATTGCCGGGCCTGCTCCCTTCCGCCTTGTTCTTCCCCCTCGATTAATATTCCCGCGAAGCGCGAGAGGCACTGGGACACGAGACCCCGCTTCTTTTTGCTCTTTCGCCACGACTGATCCCGCGACTCGAATGAAACCCCGACCTCGTTACTAATCGGTCCCGTGAACGTCGGTAATGGATTCAGGAGTCGCGGCGAGACGCGCCCTCCTCCCATGAATATTAAGTCTCTGATTTTCGCAAGACGTTCTCGTCGCATCTCCGCGGTCGAATAATTTTGCGGTCCGCGCGTTTCCCTTTCCCGGAAATTCCCTCGCCATATTCCGGCGTTCGAACCTTCGATTAAAATTCACTTTCAGGCTGTTTGTCTGCGTCTCGTCTGGACGATCGACGGGCACTCGCGTCGATTTTCTAAACCAGAGATGAACTTTCTGTATTCCGTAAAAATTAGTTCCCACTTTGTTCCGCAGCCACTTTCTTTCACTTTAGCAGCTACAGTAGAAAAACAATTTGTACGTATACCTAACGCGAGTAGTTGTGGCCGCGATACAGTGGGGGAATCGACGCAGTGGAGGGGATAGCGCTAGCAACCAGAAAAGTGGGGGACGACAAAGGCCGCCAGTTAGCCATCTGTTCTAAACTTAGTTAATATTAGATAAATCTTTTTAAGTTCGATCAAAGTATTCCAAGTTATTGTTTATTCATTTCATTGATTGTTAAAGTCTGTCATTATCTGTAAAATATTCGCTGTCTAGATAGCATCGTAAACAACGATAATCTTAGGAAATTTGGACATAAATCGAATCTGATTGGAAGAATCTGTAGCAAAATCTGTAACTTCCAGCTTTCCTACGAAAGAACGGCAAAAATACACTTTTTCACTCATTTTTCAAGAATTCTCCACTCTGTAGGAATACTCGCACATTCCTCATATTTAAAAAATTCAGGCGCTATCAAGACCCAAGCCATGTACTCCATGTACTTCAAGTTGTAGTTTAGTATACTCACCGATAACTTGGTCGATATCTGCGGAATTTTATTCCATTACAAGTACTAATACATCGGTTGATTAGTTGATTGATTATGGCATTTATGGATAGCCTAATGGATGTTCCAAAACTCGGTACTTGTAACGTCGCCATGTCAAGCCATTTCCAGTGGTTCATCAATAACGTTGTAACGTACGTTTGCTTATCAACTACGTGCAATTTTTACGGTAGAAAGTTGCTCCACGTTACAGGAGCTCGTCTAAGTTTGAACAACAGTTTGAACGACACTTCGAAATGGAACAAACGTAGATAAACCTCGTATTTCGAATTTTCGTCATATTTGACGAAGAATTTTTGAGCATCTTTTTGCGTGACTTTTTTTTATCACTGAAAGTGATTTTAACGGAGGTAACCCAGAAAATCGGGCCTCTTCAGGTGCAACGCTGATGCAACGAAAATTAGCGATTGGTTGATTTCGGTCACGTGATTCGTAAGGGGCGTGGAGTAGACCTTGAGTAGGAGTGGCATTGTCTGGTACCTGTAATTTGTTTTGTGTCGATTCAAATGTTTGCATATCAATAAAATTTTATGGCAAAAAAGTCTTCATTTCCTAATCAGAACAGTTGCTTCTGGGCCTTTCAGTAAGACGAATCGTACTGGGGTACAAGTCGTGCAATTTTTCTTTTTTCTTTTTACTTTCAGACTCATAAAATCTACTGGAAAAGTTAAGAACACCCAGTACGTGAAACTCTCTATATATAAAACCGCGAGTTTATCTAGAACGGCGAGGTAACAAATCATTTACGAGCGTTATAACGCAATTAACGATTATCCGAATAATAACATTTTGATAAACGGCGACGCGGGAGCAGCCGACGCGCAAAGTCCGTTTAAATCGGCGAAAATTCATGCCCGGTCGTGGCGTGCTAGTTGACAGAGTGCTCGAAATAATTGTAAATCGGTGTTAAAATTTCGCGATGTTAGTGTCTGGGAATTAAGCAGCTTTCGCCGAGAGCTGAGCAGACTATAAAAATCAATCGGCTTTGCGCTTTTCTGCTGAATAACGATAAATTCCGATTCAGATCCAATAGTGAAAGTTCGTTCAATGAAAATTAATTAAACCACGATCATCTGCGACGCATACTCTGCTGGATTATTAAACTTAAATACGCTCTTCCGGGCGACGCAAGACATTCAAACATTCGTTTAAACATTCACGTTCGTTTATCGAGAAGAGGAGTTCCGAGGCGGATGCGATCGAGCGTCCTCCTAAAATTAAAACTTTATGCTCTCGTGATTTCCCTGGATACGTTTATAGAACTGTCGATGAAGGGGAGGGATCGATGAATTATGGATAACGGCCGCGTGAGACTCGAGAATGTTTCCAATTAAAAACCAGTCGGTTATGTATTTCGTCGCGTGGTCGATTTCATTTTATTTTCAACCCCCACTCCTTTCAAAATCAGCCACAAAATTTCAGACAAAATTTTGTATTTTATTTTGTTTAACCGAGATTAACTGAGTCCCGGGTTACTCTCTTTCCTGAATGAAAGGCCGCGACGCGTAAGGATTGAAAGTGTTTCGGCAAAGTTATGCACGCGAGCGCGATATCTCCGCTGGGGTACGGCAACATATGGCGTGTATTATAAAGTCATAAAGGTTATTCAATTTCCATTCAAGACACAAATGCAGTTCGGATAACTTTGATGCGGAGATTATTCCATTATAAATTCCACGTATGACGCCGGGCCGGACATAAACCGCGATAAAACGAGCGTTGGCCGTAAATAAAAATAAAATATCAAACGGGTTTATGTAGAGTGGTTCTTATTAATATTCGGATATTGAATATTTAAACTTGTTAAAATTCGATTCTAAAAAATCGTTTGTCTGGGTTTGTTTTACTGCTTGAAGCTCTCATCGTTCATTTTATTCCAAAATATCATTTTTTGGATTACGTTTTACGAGTGGGAAAGTAAAGATATTTTTTTCGCCGAAAACGCTATAAATTGTTATAGCATGTAGAAACGTTCGACAATTTTTTTCACGTTTTTTTCAAATCCAACGCGTACGATTTTTTCTCGCCATTTTATTGAACTTTGAACGTCAGGTTTAGACGATGGAAAGTGCGAGAAATCGTAAAAAAAAATTTTCGTCGCGTATTTTAGGGTTCGATAAAACTAGCGAAAGGAAATTGTGCGGCAAAATTTGACATGTCGTTGGAACGAGGAGGCTTCCATCTTTCGAATCCATCGAAGATTTAGTCCGATGTTTTTACGACTCGTAGCATTCTCGAGAGTAAAGCCATCTTCACTTTGCTACAATACGCGATGTAAGAACATGTTAGAATGAAACGAACGATACATTTTAACGCTAAACGTACCAACGAAATTTGTTGTTATTCCTTTCGTTCGTGTAAAAAAAAATGAAAATATATAATTATCCTATTTGCATTATTCCCTGTATTAAATTGATAATTAGCTGTCATTATGAATGACGATACCGTGTCGGTACGTTTAGTGTTAAAAACAGAGGCTTCGAGTTTTAACCTCTTGCGCTGGAATGACGTGCCACGCATGTCGAGAATTTTTTGTCCCAAATTGCAATCCATTTTCTCAGTTTTAAGTGTATTTAAACGTAACCCAGGCAAAACAAATGACAAGTTTATTACTTTTTAACAACTTCTATCCAGAGGTATCATACCGACGAGTTCAAAAGGAAAAGAAAGCGACCAATTATTGTATACGGTTCGGTCACTCGTTATGGTCCGCGCACCAGTTGCCGGCGCAAGGGATTAAAATGAATCCAAGTTTCTCCTCAGCGCGATCTCATTTCTCCCATCAAAATTACAGCAGTTTGAATATTCAAACGCCCGAATGTTAACGGAAGTCACTGTACGTACGTACTGAAGCTCGCTGTGTGCCAAAAGTTGAAATATTCCCTTCTTCCTCTCCCCCCTTCCTCCGTATAAACCGTAGATGGGCTGAAAAAGGACTCCGCGAGCGGACCGATTAAAAATCCATTAGACGAATTCAATAGGCAAGAGCTGGGCGAATTACGGTTCGCGAGGAATCGCGCGCGCGCGACATCACGGATAGTTGTCTAGAGGAGGGAGTATAGGTGGTAAGATAGGTGGCGCAATAAACGTCAGTACGGACAGAGCTGAAGGCTGACCCACGGTGGGCCGTTTGCCAAACGAACCTTCCCCCGTCAGCTTCGCTGATCGTTTCGGCTCGTTTATCAGAACTCGGCCAGCTTTCTTGGCATTCTCACACTCTCCCCTGGTATCCTCTCTTCCGCTCCAAGTATCGTTAGCGTCGTCTAACAACCACGCGGACGACACGTTCGCCTCACACCCCTTAGGCTTAGTTTCGAAAGCTGCGCGCCGTGTCTCGTCTGGAAAATACGAAGCTCGCACAACAACAAGCGAGACAACGGGCGTCATACGGGCATCCGTTTCCCTCTATCTCTGCCGAACGTGAAGTTCCGGGACCGGCATCCGGTTCGCAAAGGAACTCGGCGAACTCGGTCTCAACGAGTTGAGCAAACGTGTGTCGTCGTGGTTCGAAACTCGACGTTCCTTTCGGGAGAGAGTGCGTTAACACCTCTGTTTTTACCAAAATCACGCACGAATTTCAATAATTGCAGAATTTTGACTAACAGAATGGATTTTAACTCGAATGTGGCTAACTTTACATCCGAGTATTTTTACATCAACAAGTAGAAAGTTCTGTAAAATTGTACAGTATATCTTTAATATAATATAATTTTTATATCATTGTATTATATTATATGTAATTATAATACAATATAATTTTTAATTATACCCTTGATTCGTGGTTCCTACGATTTTCCAAACATTGTTATTTGCAGCTTATCGTTAGACGCACGCACGCCCCGATCGACGAGCCTCCCCGTTCATTTGCCCAGAAGATGAGAAGTTTTCTATTAGAAACGCGACAGCAGAGGGGCGAGACAAACGCCGAAACGAACGATCAATATGCAGCGAGGTTTTCAACCGTACATCTTACTTCGAATCCGCGGCGAACTCCGAGGGAGAAGCTTCGAAGTTAAACGATCGAACTTTACCGCTCTGTTCTACGAGCGGAAATAAGGGGGGAGGAAAAACGTGTAAACGTACGGCGGAGGGCATAACTGCGCCAGCGACAGCGAGAAATCGTCGATGGTAACTTTGTTGCAAAAAAAAAAGTCGCGCAACGATCCACTCGGTCTCGGTTCGTCTCCCTTTCGAACATGATTTTACATCGTCTGAAAATTAAAATCCGTAAAACTATTTGCGAAAGTGATCGCGAAACATAATGCGTGTGATGAAGAGGTTAGGAAATTTTTTTATGCACGTATGATTCTTTCTTTTTATTTTAACTTTGAAAAAAATTCAATAAAAATGCTGCTAAAAAATCGTGCAACGAACTTTAAGGGGAGACATCAATCTACAAAATGAGATATCAAGTGGATTTTTGTTTCTTCTTTTTCTTTTTGCGAACTCACTTGAAATTATCGACGAAATAATTTTTCATTGTCATTGGTACAGTTATATTCTTCACTCTACAGATACGGAAACTTTCTGTTAAGAATTTACAACGAAAGTAAATATCCCGCCATCGAAAATATCGCCGAATTTGTTTACAGTGAAAGCGAATCGAGAAAGATACTAATTTCAGCTTTTGAGCATGCCCGCGTCGCGAGAAGTATTTCTAACGTATCGCGTCTCGGGAGAGGAAGATCTACTTGAGAACATTGCTTTCAAAACAGAAACTTCGATTCATCGGGCATGAACTTTATGGCTGTTATCGTTTCATCTTCGACAACGCGTTCCTTCAATTTTAGATTTAAACTCTACGCTACACACACATATACGTTTCAATTAAATAACGTGACTTTTATTCGATTGAAGATTTTATTTGCGCTAACGTGTACATGTCTTTTTTTTTTTTTTTTTTTTTTGAAAAAAAAACATCAAACGGAAGTAAAAATTTACAAACGTACGTGTGATCCCTGTATACGTAAATAAATATAACGTTTATATGAATTTCCAAGTTGGAAACTTGGCTGAGCGTTCCTCGCTCGATGCAAAGTCGATACGTCGGCTTTTTCCATTGCTGTACCATTTTTCACACCGCTGGCTGACATTCGTTCCAGTTTTCGAGCAATTCCGGACTGTTTTGTCACCGGCGCGTGTTCGTTGCTTCATTCGTCCCGAGGATGCTTGACGTCCGATGGTAATCCGAAAAATTCGAAATTTTTCACCGATACCTTGAAAAAGAAAAAAACAGAAGCAATGCTGGCGATGGCCTTGACTTCTCTCCAATTAAATCGTCGAGAACGTTAAATTACTTGGCATAGTGAATCTGGCACGTCTGTTGTGATTTAAAAAAAAAAAATGATACTTTACAATATTACTCGAACGAGACAAAATCAAAAACGTAAAAACGTCAAAGCACCTCGGGACGACTTCTAATACGTGACGAATTCCTAACAACGCGATCGAATTTCTGGAAGATTCCACGTGGAAAAATAGCGACACCATATCAATTATGAGATAAACATGCGAGTTCTCTAATAAAAATAGTCAGGAACCTGGAAGCAAATCCAATTATTGCCTCGCTCGTTAACCCTTTGGCTACGGCAGACTTTGAATCGCGATCTATACTGAGAACGACGAAATTTCTCGTACATTTCTCAGAAATATATAATATATCAAAATAATCAAAACACTGAACTGCACCAATTTAATTATATTATCACTGAAAGTGATTTTAGCGGAGGTAAACCAGAAAATCGGGCCTCTTCAGATGCAACGCTAATGCAACGAAAATTAGCGATTGGTTGATTTAGTGATTAAGCGTATTTTTGTGATTAATTTATTACCTTTTCATTTTAAAGCTATTAAATGAAACAACTGTAAAATAATCATGTGTAAATAGTATATTACTAATGGAAGATGTAATTGTTGAATTATTATATAGAATTCACTTACGTCTGATCCAACTGAGGTTTGCTGTATTATTATCAATAACATTTACACGAATATAAAACAATCATCGTTTAAATAATATACGACCAAATAGTAAGACAACAAATAATAACAAATAAATAACTGTAAAAAACAAAATATGTTTGAATAATTAAATACGACCAACGAAAGATGTATGTAATTGTCGAGTTACACTTATTTTGATATTCAATATTTCTTTGTTCCAATTGTTATCAATAACATAGGCGCCAACAGTAGCCAAAGGGTTAAGATTCTACGGACAGATTTCAAGATTGATACTGAACATTTTACTTTCGCGTCTGTCACCGTGACAGAATCGTCGAGTGGAACTCTCGCTCGAAAGTCTGAAGTCCAAGCGGCCGCCAGTTTCGAGGGCGAGAGCGAAGCCTCCGGCCCCCCATCCCTTTCGCCGGTTTGTTCCCAGCGATGGCTTGTTTGTCGCAAGACGTCGGCCGGATTTGTAAACCATCCTGTTCGAATCGGCCGAATTATTCCCCGAATCGCGGGGATAATTAAGGAAGTTTCACCGAGGACAATCCGTCTTGGCTGGCTGGCTCGGAAGAACCGACAGGCTGGTCCGTAACGATCTACGATCAACACACTCTCTCTCTCTCTCTTTCTCTCTGTCTCTTCCTCTCTTCAATCTCCTCTCCACGGATGAATACCACCACCACCGTTCGATACGTCTTCTCTCGTCTCTGGCTAGTTTCGATCTACCAAGGGACAGGCGAGGGACGTGCTCGCGTCAGGAACTTCTCGAGATCTGCTCCTTCGAACAATACTAACCTCCCGGTATTTACTCCTGGCGCACCTTGTAATTTCGCCTCGCAACTTTCTCGGTGAAACAACCGAGAGCGGCCAAGTCCAAGTGAAACGTGTAGCTTCCCGGTATTGGTATGACGGTTTTCACCGATAAAACGCGAGTGTCGTTTGATAAATTGGTACGGAAAATTCTGGCGAAATTTGCCTCGCTCCGCTCGTACCGAGGAACGAGTGCAAGTTGTCGCGTCGCGTATCGGCGGGATTTAACGCGGAATTAAAGTATTGTAATTAATTTCGTAGATACAAACCGTCGTTTCCAATTACTCGTTGTACTCGCTTGCCGCTTTTACGTCGCGCAGTTCCCATTCCCCTTGTCGCAGCCGGCCTTTGTGCTAAAAGAAAAGTCCACGCGAAATTTACATTAAATAGCCGCGGTAGGGGGGAAAAAAAGCGAGAAAAATCGCGACTCGGTTCGCCATTGTCGGCGAGAACGCGAGCCAAGGAACACCGTGACGCGTTGTACCGTGACGTTCTTCTGTCCCCCTTGTAAGGGTATACATACGCAGCATATATATATGAAACAAGGGGTTACGGAGGTCGTGGCAGCGTCAAAGTACGAACCAAGTGCCTCCATCCTCATCCTCGGTCTCGGTTTATGGCCGAGCGTCTCGGTGAACGAGAGAACGCGTCGCATAAGCGGTGACGGAAAAGAGGAAATTTCATTTTGCATGCCGCCCCGTTTTCTTTCCCCACGCTCCCGCTGTCCCCCCCTTTTTTTTCACCGAAATTATCTGCGAACCACTCTACACGCAGCGCTCTTTGCTCGTTAAAGCGGAATATCGAGCTCCATGCAACCTCTGCCTCTCGTCGATTTTACACACACGCACACACGCGCATATATGCGCTCGGTCGACGAGCCTCTCTGTACCGTCGTTTAACGACGAAAATTTTAATATTGTAGATGAATAAACCGGTACTCGAGTGTTCCGCGAATCTGTCGATTCTGCGAATAAATATAAGGAAAATACGAGGACGACAAATGTGTAGAAAAAAATGTTCACAGAAGCGAAAAAGCGGGGATATTAATCCTCGGGAGCTATTTCAGACAGCTTTGAAATCTACTAATTGGCCCGGAGCCACTTGGTTTCAAACCAAAAATTTGCGAACGCGAAATGTCCACGCTTTTGCATTTCACGTTTTAATACACGCGCTTTCGCGTGTTGGGGATTATTATTAGTATTACTTGGCGTGCAAATTTGCAGGTTTCAGATTTGCAGGCTACCCCGATGACCAGAGTTGGGCAGTAATCGATTACCAAATAGTAATCGTAGTAATTGTCAAGTATTAATTATCAATCGTCAGTAAGTTGAAACAGAAATCAGTAATCTCGATCGGTCGATCGAGTGATTAACTTGTATTTATACATCCAAACGTGTTAATCACTTAGGGTTACACTACTCAGTATGATTAAAATTGTTAAATCGCTTGCAGTTTGAGCAGTATACTTATTCTTTACTGGATAATATTGAATTGAATTTAGAATAATTTGTTAAAGTTTATAATTCTCTAATATGTATTTAGAATGAGCGCGTGTAAAGTTTCGATCGTTTGAAGAAATTTATCACGATCGCACCAACAACTCAAAAATAATGCGTTATAAATAATTGACTTTTTTGAAAATTTTTTTAATGCTCAAAACAAATCCTGACAAAATTGTAGGATTATACACATTGCAAAACACATGTAAATAAATAATTTGTAGATGAAAGTAGACTGCCGATACAAACACGATCAAAAGTGCAGTCATTTTACGATTAATGATTAGTGAAATAAATTGCAACGATTTCGATTACTTCCCTCATACATCAACTAATTATTTGATGATCGATGATCGATGATTAATGTCTTGATTCCAGATTAATCGTAGTCAGATTTTGCCCAACACTTCATCCTTGAAAACTTTTTGAAAGTTGTTTGAAATCGTCAATGTCAGAAGATATCGTCAATGTCTAAATGGAAAGCGCTTTCGATAGAAATTTTCACGAGGGGCACGACGTTGATCCTAATTGATCATCCGGACTATTGAAACGGTTCAACGAGAAGGCAGAAAAGAGAGTGCATTTTACACTTTATCACTGGTGTCTTGATCCCGTTGAACGTCCCACGAGTTCCATATTCCTTCCCTTGTCCGCACTCGTCATCCATCTTTTGCTCTTTTGTTTCGTTTTTCTTTTCAAATACGAAGTTTCATGATTCACCGCTCTTGTTACGCGTTTCGCACAGGTTTACCTTTTATTTTTATCACTGAAAGTGATTTTAGCGGGGGTAACCCAGAAAATCGGGCCTCCTCAGGTGCAACGCTAATGCAACGAAAATTAGCGATTGGTTGATTTGGGTCACGTGACTCGTAAGGGGGCGTGGGGTAGATTAATTATATTTCCAAATAAAATAATAAAAAATTGAAAAGACATGTATTTGTTTTATATCATTCAGTCTTTCAGTGACCACCCTGTATTTCGACGGCCACTCTCTCTCTATATTTATACATACATTTCTTTTTTTTTTTTTTTTTTTTTTGATTAATTTCCTTTCTAATCATCGCGAGAATCGGTCTTCCCCTCCATCCAATCGGTCGTGGCAAGCCTGGCTTCTTTCGCAACGAGAAACACGACCGAGTCGTTAGCCTCGCGCTTTTATTTGCTCGCGAATCGTCGCACCGCGCGTACCAAGGCCCAGCCACGAAGACAACAAATTTTCTTTCGTATCTTTCCAGACGGGCTGGCAGGAAATGGGAAGCGAGCGAAGCTTTTGAAAAATAACTCGAAGCATCGCGGTGCACCCGGGGAATCCCGTGACTCAACTATTCCATTGTTCGGAGAAGCCGGGCAACAGCCGAAGGAGACGCAGGTATTTTTCAAGATTTTACCCCCTTCTGTGTTTTCTCCTGACGGTGCTGCGGTGTTCATCCGCCATCCTTCCAATCCCCGGTCATTTTTCTTTTTTTTCTTTTTTGTCTAACAACGAGCGCGAGCGAACGGCACTCCAGAAACCGCGATCGATCGACGCTCGGCGCGAAATCCCGACCGTCGATCGGCCGGAGATTTTATTAGACCGTTCTCGGTAGATTGGTCACAGGTCGCATGACCATTTATTGTCCGTCGAAACAAAGTGATTCGGCGAAAGTAGAGCGAGTAGCGGATGACACGCTCCGCAGAGTGGAATGAATTCGAAAGTTTTTGATCGCTGGCGCTTCTTTTATTCGGCCGTTCGGTCGTTAAGGCGGCCGACTCGGGAAACGGACCGCTGGACACCCGCTCGATTTTCGTTTTTCTTTTTTTTTTTCTCGCCCTCGTTTCTGAAATTTCATCGACAAAACTATTCCCCCTGTCGAAGCTTCTCATCGTGTGAAAAATATATGTCGAAAGCAGACGTGTTAATTCATGCTGTATAACCAAAATTGGAGTAATTGAATAAGAATTTTATTATTTTATTCATAATGTCCCTTTTGAAGAGTACTTGTATTTGCGAGCAGATTTTCTCTTATATGAACCACACGGAAAATAAAATAAAAACAAAAAATGTAGCGTGTCTTGAAAATACTTTTCGTATTGCCATTACCAGTATCAAACCAGATATTGATGAACTGATGTCTGAAAAAAACGAGCTCAATGTTCTCATTAAAAAGTTTTCATATATTCTTTCATTTAATGTAAATATATTTCTCTAATCAATATAAAAGATATTTTAACATCAACTTCGTAAATGATGTAGGTTACATTGAACTGAGAGAAAAATAAAAATCGACAAATTTTTGTTTTTTGGCCGAAAAGATCTAAGAGATTTAGGTTAGGTTTAGGTTGGTTCCTGATCTCTTCAATGTACAGAGGTTAGGTCACCATGGAGGTTTTAATCGATAAAAATCCGATACTAGTTTAGGTTAGGTTTACGTTAAGTTTAAGTTGGTCCCTGATCTTCCCAATGTACAGAGGTTAGGTCACCATGGAGGTTTTAATCGATAAAAATTCGACACTAATTTAGGTTAGGTTTAAGTTAGGTTAGGCCCATGTAATTCGCAAGACGGAAATTTCGAAAAAATTCCACGCGAAACTGTATATCTAGAACCTAGTGTGGATGGGGGGAGACGTTATCTCGGGAGGGGTTAAACGACTGTATGGTTGATAAGATATTATAGTTACTGCCAGGGAATGCCCGGGCGTTGCATCGAGTAGCCGGATGCGCGGAGATGGTAACACGTGCGGAACGTATCAACGCATATCTTGGACAGTTCTATTTGTATTCATAGCCGATACGTTTCTTTTCCTTCTATTCGCGTTCAATACACTTTCCCGCTCCGGGGAGGAAAAATAGGACCGCGTGAAACTCAACCGACATTTCGAGGCATTGTAGCCGAACGAGCACGACGCAAACTGAATACCTACTCTAATGCCTACTCGAAACCTTGATACTGGTATTTACATGGATCCTGCTGCGAAAGCCTCGAGTCGATTCGATAGACATTCATGGCCGTGGCAATCGAACGTGTAACTATTCACGGGGGCCAGGCAACGCGCAACGATTCGAGTATTATCTTGACTGTTCGTCCCTCTCTGCTCGTGCCAACCATCCGAATATTCGATATCGAAGAGATAGACCTCTTATGCCGCTTCTTCTTCTTTTTTCTTTATTCCTTTTTCTCTCTTTCTCTCTCTCTCTCTCTCTCTCTTTCTCTTTATAGCTCTATGGCCGTTTCCAGTGGGAAATTTTTAACTCTGAACTGTACGCGTTTCCATTTAGCCAGGGTGGGAGGGGAGAGAGAATCGATCGAGCTTTTTCGCAAAAGGTCTCGATTTCTCGGAAATCACTGTCGATAAATTAAATATCCATTTATACAATCGACGAACCGAATGGAATAAAACACATTATTAATAGTGTTTGTTATTGCTTTGTTCGCTAGTAATTTTCTTTTCCTCCAGCGCGTGTGGACTAGCCACTTACTTGGTTTAATTTATGGATAAATAGTTTCCCGTAATCTCTTTTCATGCATGCATTTTCGTAACTCATAATTCAACTTTCTATGCTTTATAATTAGACTGGGATCTCAACGATCAATTATTACTTTATTTAAATTTAATACTTTTATTTTAAACACAGAAGAGTATTTTTAATTTTTAACAGAACAAAATAAGTATGGAGAGGGCTATTGCTAGTTTGGCAAGCTTGCTTTAAAGGAAAAAAAAAAATCGTAGAAGCACAAGGAGAATTGCTTCCGTACACCGAAAATTTTTCGTTTCTCTGGAAATTTTCATCTTCCAGTAGTGTGAACACCTGAATTTGGCGGAAGCCTCGCCAAATTTTTATCATAATTCGTCAACGAACGCACGACCGGGTATCGTGGCTCGACGGATGCCACTCGTAAAAAAGAAAGGAGAAGAAAAAAGAAATATTTTACGTGGTGCGCGCGCGGCCGGAAACTGGATTCTCGCGCTCGGCGCTCTTTTTTTCTCGTTCGCGCGTCCGCGCTGACTTTTTACGAGGCTCGCGAAGAATGGTTTCCGCCGCGATAAAATTCGCGCGTCTAACTGTCTAACTGTCTTTGTTTCCCGCCGCGGTCGTACGCCTGTTTTTCCCTGCGTTCAGTTTCGCGCTGTAACGTTTAAGTACAGTAGTGCCCACTTAGCTACCCCCACCAAGTCTTGAAACTGAGACTACCCCCACTCTACCTCACCGCGCGGCCGTGTAAAACATGAAACGAAACGAACGATACATGACACCGATATTTCGGCACATTACGATTGCTTCGGACAACACGTTAGCAAATTTGATCCAATTTATATGTATTAATACGATTATACAGAATCGTACTATTTGTACTGTTAATTTATGAAAATGTAACAAGATCTATATTCAAGGTTTCCATTCAATTATTGATAATTATTGATTAACAACTACTTTTACAGGAATTTCAATAAATTCCCGAGAAATTTAGATTAATCACAAATATTTGTTTGATAAATATTGTTTCATTTAGTTTAAAAATATGTAAGTGTTAAATTTGAAACAGTTCAAGTCAGTTTAAATAAAATGTTTAAAATGTTAAGTTTCTTTGCCAATCCGCAGAATACATTCACACACCGGGATAATACATTCGGAACAATTCGATCGCAAGAGAGCACTGCTGTATTTCTTTTCCTTTCGCGAGAAAAATCGCTGGCCGGGTCTAATTCACGCGCCGATTTGGCCAAAACTCGACAGACAGTTCCCACTCTCTCTCTCTTCGAGATTTCCGTACTAGTCGAAACCTTACTTGCGAATGTAATCTTGCAAGATCATATAATCTCGTAAGATTCCGCGTGTTACAGCAAACTCTCGTGGAATTTCCCGAGGAAATTCGAGACGGAAGCTGGCTTCCTCCGAAGGTGGAAGACGCGGTTTAAACAGCGAACGAGCAATATTTTGCATAAAACCGCGACCGGGTGGGTGTGTGTGAAATACGGCGCGAGAGGCGATATATATTCCAAGAACACGTGAGCCACCGCCGCGACACGGAGAAGTGCATAAAGTGTGTTTTTTGAATTCACACTTGGGTTATCTGGCCTTTGTTCGAAATATATGTACACACGTGTGCCACTCGCGCGCACATACGTGCATGCATGGAGGAGAAGAAACGAAGTGCCACGTGTACGTACATACGTACGTTGAAACGGTAAAACGCGCAGAACGCAGAAAAGAACGTTTTATCACTTTTTCGTACTCCTTTTCATTCTCCTTTTCTTCTGTCGCGACGAACGCTCGATAAACACCTTCGATTTTCCTCGGTGAATTTCCTGTCAATGTCGCGTTTAAACGTTTCACACGCTTGAACCATCGTTTCGTGTACCATATTTGCGAGTTCGTGTAGGTCTCCCTTAAAAAAAAAAAAGAAGACGCTGATAAAACTGAAATCGAGTTTCCCTTTGGTCGTGCAAATTTGAATAAATTAGACTGGCGCAGGACACGAGAGTGGCTCAAAAGATTATACTGCGGCATTAATGCCGGGATTTACTGGCGACCGCCGCTTCCTCCACCGGGCGAGGCTGTGTAACAACCATAATAAAATGACCAACTGACCACCGTAAGAGGGTCGTGTCTGCCAGGATTTCCGGATACACTTACGGTTAATCTAGAAAATGGCTCCGTGGCACTTGAGCAACGTTGAGAACATTTCAGTTTTCGTCGTATTTTCGCTGGATAACGTCCCGTAACTCGCCGACGAGGACGTATCGCCAGTTTATCGCGCGTTTCTTAATCTCTTGCTCGAGAGGGAACTTCTTCTTTCCCAACGATCTCGAACAGTATCGAAAAGTATCTTATATTTTTGTTATACTTTCTCCGTATTGTATTGCTAATGAACTCAGGTATAATTTAGTAAAATAATTATATGCACACGTTGCAGATAATTAATTAAAAAAAATATCACATTGCACGATTTAACAAATCGTTCCTGTTTGTTTGTGGTTGTTAGTAGGAACATGTTGTATTATCAATAATTACTCGGATGTAATTTAGTAAAATAATTACGTGTTAGATTTAGATGGTTAATTTAAAAAAATTGTACGATGAAAATAATCGTCAACCCGTGATAAATTTGGCTCGATAAATGACACGAAAATGCACAGTGCTCGAACAATATTTCGTAAACCAGAAAAGTTTTGGAGAGATGACACGGCGAAGCTTCCGGAGCGACGGAGGAATGTAATAAATCAGAATGGGTCGTGCATAATTCAATAACACGATGTTATTGTGAAACGTGAAATATCGTGCGTACGTTATTCATTAACAAACCGAAAGAAACTCTCGGGACAAGCTGACGGAATCAGTTTTCTGCGAAAACGAAGGGAAAACATGCTCGCGAATATATTTAACGTCAGAACATAAAAATTCCCATCAGAGACATTGAAGACAAAAAAATATAGAAATTTTACAACACGATGAAGTATAGCTTCTATTCGCGTATTTTACGAAAAATTATTTAAATCTTTGAATAAAAGTTGCCTATAAAATGTCTAACAAAAATTATAAATCTTTAAAAATACACTGTCTAACAAAAATTATAAATTGGTCATTTTGACCACTTTTCAGCAAGTATGAAAATTGCACCTGAAAAAAGAACGAAACGTATCCTTTGCACGAAGCGAAAAGTTTAATCGAGACTAGGCGAATTGATTACACAATAGCTCGGATTTTCATTGCAAGACGACGTACATATGCACGGGAGGGAAGTGTGGACAAAACTTGGCGAATGAATTATGTTAATTACATGACTTGTCCCGGCTAAATTCCGAGTTGCCGTAAATTCGTTAATTAAAGGCCAACCGTAAGTGCAAACACGTAATATGCAACGTGTACCTAGCCGTGCTTGAAACTGCAACGGTAAATCTCTAAGTTAGATAAGTGAAACTTCTATGTGCCTTTAACGCTAATAAGACGACTCCTCAGCTGAACAATCACATCCCGGGTAGACGCTCTGCGAATTCGTACGTGTTTGTTCCCAACCTTGTGAACGTGGAAACTACGTCTTGGCATGGTTGATGGAAAGAGAAAAAAAAATGTCCTTTCAAAAACGAACAAATTTTTGTCAAATATACAGTCAGTTAGGTGAGACTCGAAATTTCTTTGGGGGAGGATGTGAACTCTTCCCCAAATTTTATAATGTTATTTGCAGTAACCTCGCGAGTCGTCGTATCGAAATTTCCAGATTTATTTATTTATTTGTTCGTCAAGATGCAGCAACTTGAAAGAGATCAAAAATATGGTAAATTGGAGTTGAAATACTGAGATCAGTCAAGGAGAAATTAATCTAAGCGTGGTAAAAATATCACAGATAGGAGAGAATATTTATCAGGTGCTGTCCAAAGGTAGAGAAAAAAGTTAAGAGAGAAACAGCAAGACAATACAGATTCTGGTGTGATCGTGCACGCGAGTGGATTAAAAAGTAATTGTCAGAACTGACAATGACATACGTCGATTCAAAATACGCATCACCTATGGTCCATAAGTGTTCAAAGTTTCGCCGTAAATACGGTCCGCGGTGAATCGTTTGACTATCCCCATGAATTTTCCAAAAGAAAGCTCGCTTGATTTCCAACCCCCTCCCTTTTCGGGCAAACTTTGGTGCATATCCCCCCCCAGTGACGCCGATATACGTACGTATAAAAGCGGAGCGTCTTCCCGCGGCCATAAATTTCGCCCGGGGATTCCGAAATCTTTGACAAAGTTTCCAGCGCGAGTTCGAGTTCCGTCCGTGAGGTAAAAAGGGGCCGGATAATGCACGAGGATTTCGGGAAGGGGAGCGTACTCTCATTATTCTTGGTTCGGCCCGCGGGAAAAATATTTGAATACTTGCCCTTACTGGGCTTATCGTCGACCTTCACCCTCCCGTGATATTACCAGTAGCAACGGGCTGTGAGAAGAGAAAAGAAAGAAAAAGGGAAAGAAAGGCCGATTTGTCCCGGGGAAAGTTGTTCGTCTCTTGGCACCGGCCACGCTCACCCTTCCACCCGTAATGGGGACGCTTTTCAAAATAACGAGCAAACAAAAAACTGCACGACTTGTACCCCAGTACGATTCGTTTCACTGAAAAGCCCAAAAGCAACTGAAGACGACTTTTTTGCCATAAAATTGATATGTAAACATTTGAATCGATACAAAACAAATTACAGGCGCGATCGCTCAGTACCAGACAACGCCACTCCTACTGAGGTCTATCCCACGCCCCCTCGCGAATCACGTGACCCAAATCAACCAATCGCTAATTTTCGTTGCATTAGCGTTGCACCCCGCTGAAAACACTTTCAGTGATAAAATGGGGGTGCATTTGCTTTTACGACTACCATCTGACGACAATTTTTATTGAAAAATTTTGCGCTTCGGAGGAGGAGGAGGCGCGGCATGGCAGTTTAATAAAAGTTCGCCCAACACATTCGGCCTTCTCTGTGGCCGCCGATCCAAGGGTAGACGCGGTTCTGCCGCGAATCGTGTCGAGAGCGAAACAATTACCCTCCGGTATTGCCTTTGGACTTCTGTTTCGTCTCCTCTGGCCATTTATTACCCGCGAATCTCGCGCTTCTGTTTTGTTACGTTCGAACGAAGTGAAATTGCGAAGCAAAGTTACGGGATGTTCCATATGGAACGTCCCGCGCAATATTGTCTCACAAGCTGTTCGGTGTAGAAAGAAACGTTTTCAAGTAAAACTCACTTTGTTTCGAACAGAACATCTTCCGATTGTAAGTGGAAAATCTTGATCTAAGTGCTTCCTAGATTTCAAAGTGATTTTTTTCAAACCCGTACCTCGCAGTTTCATGTCGAATTCATCAAACTTTGTATATTATCTTATCTTTCGAAATAGTAACCTCGAGCGTCCAATGCTCTGATTTATTCAGCTTCGTCTCTAAAGGATGGTTACACTCTCTTCAATGTTTCTTCAAAGTGTCAGGGTGTTTCACGTATGATAGATCAACTATGAATTTGTCATTTATAATTTCAGTTAAAGAAACAAAGATTGTCTTGAGATTTCACAAGAACCTCCACGTAGACCGAGATTTGTGATCGAAATAAAGTAAATTTTACTTGAAACATTCTTTTCTCTAACGAAGTTTAGTTTACTCGACCGCGATGTAAAATTATAAATCTGGTATCTGAAGACGTCTCACAGGAGAGAAAGTGGAGATCGTCGCTAATTACCAAGGACGGTGTTCCTATCCTGCTGATAAAATTTGAAATTCCTTATCTGAACGTGACGTCTGGCCAGACCAACGTAATGCACGAGCACACGGGAGTTAGGTTAACCAGGAAATTGCCTCTCTACCTGCAGACAGGTGTTTCCTGCCAGTCAGCCAACGTCCGCGATGATTTCTAATCGCATTGGCGGCATTTCCGATTAAGTTCACAGACTGTCAGTTTCCGATATCGATTTTACGACCGATATTATATCGCACAATCGCTGATAAGTTGCACAATTTATCGTTCACACTCGGGACGCAACTTCCACAGCATCGCGACACTGTGCTTGTTTTACGAGTATTCTTATTTTCTCAAAAATTCTCTTCTCTTTGAATATCTTTCAAGCTTTGCATTTTTTAGTTCGACGAATATTTTTCTTTTTGTTTTCCTTTTTTAAAGTTATCTGACGAGCAGGTTTTCGCGTGATCGAGCCGTAAGATACAGTGGTACGCCACGGGGATGCTTGCTTCTTTGCGAAGCAGCTGGGTAGTTATGAACTAGTTGCATGATTTATTAAGGACTATCTAAGAATTTGTTGCGAACTCCCCGAACTTTAAGCATATGTAATTTTGCGGCGATAGACCAGATTCGAGTATCGTGCAAGAGGGCGAGTGTGTTCTGTGTGCAGATGCAGGAGCATCCTGGTTTCTTAGCGAGCTATTCGGATATTAAAGAGTAGATACTGCGAGCTAGATCAAAAGATCGACGGCAAGTCGGGGAGTGACGACCCACTCTTCTTTGGAAGAATTATTACAACTTTGATGACCTTGTATGTATGACCTTACATAACCTCATTTTTTAAATGAGAATGAACAAGAAGAATTGAATGTGACTTGCAATCAAGATACAATATATACTCCAGAAATGTGTTTTTAGAAATAGGAAAATAAAGTAGTCGCTGCAGATGCACGTGAAAGAAGCAGTCTCGTGAACAGATGAACCAGAAAAACTTCGATTCGATTAAAGTTCTTAGTTAATCACTTCTTTTGGTCGGCCATGTGGTTAATTTCTCCGTCAAGTTTATATTTTGCCGTGGGCACGTTCATCCCCTCCCTGGCAATTGTTCACCAAAATTGAAAAAGTCGGGAACACGCGTTGATTAAACTATCGACGAGGTCAGGAAAGAAACTCGTGTAAATCGAGCCGAAGGGAATCGCGAGGAGTAAACGTCCAGCGCCGACGACAATTAAAATGCAAACAGAGCGCAATTATGATTTACTATCGCTGGCACACCGGATTCCGTATAATAAATTCCGCGATGAAAGTTGGCCGAATTTGTGAAATTTGCATCCACCGGGCGAAATTAATTTAACCGACAGTTTGCTAGAGGTATTCCCGCGTAGTTAGCCGTCGGGAAAAGATGGTTTCGAATTATGCATTCCGACTGACTGCCACCGCCCGCACGCGGTAAACATCTTGCAGATAACAATTATTACTCCGCGAGAGAGGTCGAGTCCACGCTTTGTCCGCGTGACAATCTTTGAAAATGTTGGCGAAATCCCGAGAGACTTCAACGAGTTAAATTCAAATTGAACATTTAAATGTAATAGCTGTAATAGGCACTGGCACGTGATAATTGAAATAATAACAGAGTGCGCTTAACCTCTTGCACTAGTAACCGGTTCGCGGACCATAACGAGTGACCAAACCGTACACAATAATTCGTCTTCTTTTTGAATTCATCGGTATATCACTGGATAGAAATTATCAAGGAGTAATAAATTTATTATTTAAAACTGAGAGAAAATATTGCAATTTTTTTTGGCCCAAATATTCTCGACGTGCGTGACACGTCATTCCAGCGCAAGAAGTTAATCGACGTGGCAGTATACCCGCGTCTATTACCATTTATGCGCTAGTAGCGTACACGTTGCAGCAAGACATCGTTAATTGACTCTGATCAAGTGCAATCGACTGTACATCGGTCTGCAAATGAACGAGAATTGAACTCTCTCTTCATTTTCGATATGATATTTCGAAAATAAAATCAACGAGAAGCAAACGTAAAGTGTAATTAGAACGTTTCGACGGAAGCGTTCTGCACTCGAGGAATCGATCACGAAATTTTCCCCCGACGAATTCTTTTCTTTTTTCTTTTTCCCTTCTTACAGGCGAGGAATTTTCGCACCAACTACGTACACTAGCCTTAGGCGAACGTTTCCGCGAAAAGCGCGGTCATGCGAGCTTCCGGTCAGCTTTAATCGAGGCCAATTTAGCCTCGTTCTTGAACTTTCAACAACGCATTCGCGAAAATTGCGCGCGTTTCCTCCCTTCGAGTAAGTTAAAGTTGCTTCTGCATTTCGTCCAAAAAAAATAAAAGGAAGAGGAAAGATCGAACGGCGACAGTTTTAGCGTATATCGCGGCAAACGTTATTGCAGGGAGGAGGAATTACGAACGACGAGATACGACAGCTTCTGAGGTTGGACCGCGTTAAAGACCAGTCATATTAATAACTAGTGTTATCGAGTTTGGGCCTTGGGAGATAAGCCAAGGATAAGAGAGCAGGTTCGACGGCGACTCTTCGGGCTAAACCAGATCACCATACCTCAAGTAGTTCCGGTAAGTCACTCACGGCCGCTGCCCTTTGTGAACCTAAGTAGCCATAACTCAGACTACAGGGCTATATCACTTGGTAATATCCTGGTAATAAATTAAATCAGCGAAGATAATCCAGATGTACTCTGGGCTCAGGACCTGCGGGGTACCTGGCGGTCGATATCGATAACGAAGAGTCGAAACGTTTTAGGCGCAGCCCGCTAATCCTCGTCCTCGCGTCTTTAGGCTCGTTAGACGAGATTTTTCGCGATCAATCAATTACCAATCAAACCGTGTTTCAACTCAACTCTGCCGGTGTTGTCGCACTCAAAGAACAGAGAAAGCACAAAGAGGACAAATATAAAAATCTTCTTGACAGATACAAAAGTCTCAGAAATTGAAGAAGATTTAAATCCTCTTCCAAAATAATTCACTTATTCTTAACTATACTACATTTTGATTTAAATTATTATTTTGTTAAATTGTTATTTATAAATCTGAATAACAATACATAAATAAAATTTAAGTATATCTTATCTTCAAATACTCAAGATACAAGTGCAAATTCAAATTATCCGGGTCAGTGGACAATCACGCAGCAATTAAAGCTTCTTTCGATTTTTTTCGTGATTTCAAGCGTGCACGTGCGCGTGATTCCCGCTTATATGGCGATACGATAGAGAATACTCTCCTATGTACGCTCAGCGTACCTGCAAAACGATACAGCTGTTCAGCGTGGAACCACGCAGACTGATACACGCGTACACAAAGGCGAACATCTATGTAGTACGCATATACTCCCTTAACAATGCGTACATAATAGATACGCGGTCGTCTATGAACGCATAAATCTTACGTGTATATTTGCCGGGGCAAATACCACCTCTATAGACCTCGCAGGGCCTTGTGACCCTTTTAGCTCGTTCTAGCGTAAATTACAGTTAATTTGATTACACTCGGTTCTCTCCTTTGGCGTATAGATGTCGTTAATTCACTCCACGAGGAACAAATCTCCCAAAATGGCATTCGAACAGCACGACCGTGACCAGTGACAGTGAAAAATCGTCGACTGTTCGAACTGATGCGTGACTTTGTAAAAAAACGATCGTACTAGGTCTCGTTTTTTAAAGCGTGAAGCTTCTACTTTGACTTTAGACTTTAAATCGCAAATCAGTGGGCGAGAAAGTAAGGATACTTTCCGAAAATTGTCAAAATTGAAACGCGTACTTGGTAGATTCACCATCATCTTAAAGATCAAAGTCTCCTCTGTGAAACTCGCAGTGCGATGTCTTCTCTCAGATGTCTTGAATCAGAAATCGATAAAATAGTGGAAAGAAATCGTGTAATGAATTTGGAGGGCTCGTTGCAAAGGGAAAATTTCGATCTTCAAGACCAAGTACCGGACTTGGTCACGATAAAGAATTTTTTCAATATTTTTACGCAAGTTTGAGTTTTTGTGATTTCCAAGAAAAAAATTCTTTGAAAAACAAAAACTCACGCTGTCAAAATAGAGTCCTTTCTTTTTCACGCTTTGAAATGAAAGAGCATCGTTGTACGATATCTCTTTACGAAGTTGCGTTAGTTCAAATGATCGACAAATTTTCAACTTCCGTTGGTACAGTTATGCTCTTCGCTGTACGTATTTGCCGAGAATCTTGCCGTAAATCCTGTATAGATTTAATAAACCGTTCAGATTCCTTTCGGACGTTTTCTGCCGAGTTTGAAAGAGGATGATGAGAGACTAAAGAATTTAAGGGAGATTGGTGAAGGAAAACTCGACAAATGAACCAAGTACGACGTAATAGAACTACGCTTCTTTGAAATTTTACATGCACACGCGTACGAGGAGAACATTCGAGAACATCAAAGCAACTTCGTCCCTTGTTTCCGAGAAATTACATCTCAGATCTTGTTTGCTTTTATTTTTCAAATATTTGCGCCCTGCATCTCCAACTAACTGGGATAAAAATTATTATACCTCTGTTCATCCATCTAGTTCAAAAAAAAAAAAAAAAAAAAAAAAGAAAGAAAAATAGCGTGCGTGTAAATTTTCAATGTTCCTCGCGCGCCAAGAGTTTCCAGGCAGGAGAAAGAAGATCACACGGTTCGTATCCCTCTTCGTGAATTGTTACTCATCCTTCCGCTTGTGAACTATGCATCGTTCAAGGCCGCTGAAAATTCGAAACTCGCGATTTATCGCCACGTGTCCGTTTTAACCCGCCAGATTTTCGTCTGACTTCCCGTCGGTTCCAAGGTTCGGCTGAAAAATTTCTCGCTCTGGAGGAGAAGATTCTCCAAGAGAAGATCTTCGAGTTGAGAAACTCAAGGAAGTCGGAGCTCCCGGACTTACGTTGCTTTGCAAGAAATTACTTTAAAGAAACTGCACGACTTGTACCCCAATACGATTCGTTTCACTGAAAGGCCCAGAAGCAACTGTTTCGACTAGGAAACGAAGACGACTTTTTTGCCATAAAATTTTATCGATATACAAGCATTTGAATCGATACAAAACAAATTACAGGCGCGATCGCTCAGTACCAGACAACGCCACTCCTACTCGAGATCTACCCCACGCCCCCTCACGAATCACGTGACCTAAATCAACCAATCGCTAATTTTCGTTGCATTAGCGTTGCACCTGAAGAGGGCCGATTTTCTGGGTTACTCCCGCTAAAATCACTTTCAGTGACAAAAAAAAATAACTCTCTCGTCGAATCGAATATTTGTCACGAATAAAAATCGAATTAACTGGCTGACGTTCGAGTGCAATTTGCATAACGTTGAGTAACGGCAAATTGCCGACGATTTAATCGACTTCCCCTACATTAACTCGCGGAAAAAGACGTAATAATCCGCGGAAAATGAATATCGCCAGGCGGTAAATTGTTGGCGTTCCCGTGACCTACAAGAACGTTGGATACACGTCGCGTTCGCGTTCCTAGCATGAAACGTTCTCACACACATACTTGCACATCGGCGTATTTTTCCGCGAGAAATGATGTTCTCGTTCGTCTCCGGCAATTCGCGCGTATAATCACGCGCGGGAAAAGGAAAAGGAGGAATATTCAAAACATCGTCGCATCGATCGCCACGCACCGATATGTTCCTTTTCTTTTCTTTTTGCTTCCTTCTCTCTAACACAGCGCACGACCGGTTATCGCGAACGCGGAAAGGAATTATTCAGAGAGACGAGGGAAAGGGGCAAAGTGCGCGACGATTCAAGACGAAAGCTCGAGGTACGAGAGGGCGGGAGGGTCTTTGAAAACGAGGACGAGGAGCAAGACGAAAAAATAAAGAACGCAACCGGTTATTGTCCCGGTTCGAGGGCTCAGAGCGTCCCGATGTAGCTTTCAACGTCGTAGGTGGCGTTAAGACCCGTGGTGAACCGCGAGATTTTAACGACGACATTGTCGTTGTTGCTCTTTTCTGTTTGCTCGATATACCGCCCGAGCAAACAGGTTCGTCCCACTTGCCAGTTTCAAGCCACGCGAGCTTCGTCGCAGGCCATCAGTTTCGATCAAAACACCACTGTATTTCCCTTTTCGATCCTTGAAAGGGGCGAATTTTGCGTCAACAGATGATAAAGAAAATAGAGATCATTTCTATAATCAAGTTCAGTCGTCTTTGACTCTTTTAATAGACGCGGAATTCTTTTTAGCATTTAATTTCTTGTCTTTTGTAATTAATATGAGGATTTGTGAATAATTAGGAAATTTGGCAAGTTAAAATTTCTGAGTAGAAATTTCGAGCATTGCTCCGACATGCGTTGTTCTGTTTGATTTTTGTGTATATTTCTACGAAACTCTACCGCGGCTAAAATTCCCAACAAAATGGCCGGCGCTTTAAGCATCGAGAGAAGCGGTTCGTTGAATACTCGACAGCGGAACATTCAAGAATAGCCTAGAATTGCGTTTTTCGAAAAATTGCAGACTTGGAGGAAATGGAGAGGGTTTCTGATATCGCAAAGTTAGAGGCAACTATTTTTCGCGAGAGAAGCGGGATTCTCGAATTTTTTTCGCGGTCGAGATCTCTCAACGTCGTCTCGGGGGAGAATTTACAGGCACCGGAAGTCGATCATCCACGTTACGAGTAACCCTGACTAGGCTATACCGCCGCAATACCGCAGTATCCCGGCGCAAGTAGTCTCCTCCCCAATAAAAACTTTCGCCGGGAAGCCTCTCTTCATTCACCGGTGTATAGATCTCGTTCCATTTCGCGCGCGCAAAAAGAGAGAAAAAAAAGAGAATCCCACCTTCCGCCATTTCCGTCCCGCATCGCGCGATCCCGCCACGAACTTTTAATTCGTCTCCCCCTCCGCACGAGGGGAAACCAACCTCGTACCACCCTTTTACGCCGCGCCTCTCCTATTTCCTCTTTGACGTTGTTTCCGGTTGCTGAAAAGCCGACACGCTCCGCCACGTTCCGATTCCCCCCTTTTCCCTTTGACTCTTCTTGGATGAAATTGTTACCGGACAGGTAATTGCTGCCCCCCCCTTCCCCCTCCCCCACGCGGCATTTCATTTTTATATACGCATTGGGGGTGGGGGGAGGCTGGTAGACGAATGAAATGGCAAAATAGATACAAATGTTTGGTCAGTATAACGACTGACACGGAAAAAACGTCTGACACGCTCTCGCAGTCGCATCTCGTTCTCGTGTTCTTTTGTTTCTCGTCGTCGTTGCGTTCAATACACGCATACGCACTTGCGCATACATCATATGGTATATAAATATATAGTACAATATATAGTACCACTTTGCATATAATATACAAGGGTTACACGAAATAATGCAAACACTTCATTTACTTAAAATATTGTTTATTAACCTCTTAGCTGTGGTGTCGCTTTTAAAATTGTGTCGTTAGAACGACGCTATGACGATTATACAGTGCAGCCACTGAAAAACTGGATTTGAAAAAGTCATAACTTGTTCATTTTCAATCTCTTTTAGTAGGTTTCACATAATACTGAAAAAAATCTATCAATTATATTTCCAAATAAAATAATAAAAAATTAAAAAAACATATGTTTGTAAAAGTTATTTTTGTTTTATATCATTCAGTCTTTCAGTGACCATCCTGTACTTGTCAAACACAAAGTATGTAGCAGCTGCTGTAAAAGTATAAGGAAATATAGCTTATTATAACTTTATTGTTCAACTTAATCGATACTAATTAACGATGTAGTCAAGTCTAGTCTCAAAGTATTGTAAAGTGTCTAAGATTTACAAATATGTTTTATCTTCAACGAGAAATTTAATTCAAGTAACGAATTTTAATTACTTCTCTCGCATCACGAGTATACTCGTTCACAGCTAAGAGGTGAAGAACGCGTAGGACATTCAATTCTTGTCGCACAAGAATAGATTCGTACAAATCTTGAATGATATTATGCCATTCTTCGTGTAATACCTTCTAAAGCTCCACTGGCGAGGTCAAAAGAGGGGATCTGCTTCTAACTTTGTTTCCGAGAACAAACCATATTCGAATCAAGTGACTGTGCCGGCCAAGGGGAAGACGCTTAACTTCGTTTTCATGTTCCTCAAGCCAAGGATTTATGGTCGCAGTGGATTGTCGTCTTGAAAAATGTCTTTGTAAAGATTCCCCGGAAAATAACGATCGTGCCACTTGATTGCACGAAATGTTTGAATGATCCTTGGACTCGAAACGAAACATAACCTCAATACACAGGTGTGTTACACATTCTGAGGACTCGAAACATAACCTCAAACGTACATAACCTCAATACACATGTGTTTTACACACTCTGAGGACTCGGGGAAAGCTTTCGAATATTCGAAATCGTCGCAGGGATCAGCAAATATGCATATATTTTCATCGCGTTTTCGTAGACGTCCCGATTGTTTCGCTAGAGTTCGGGGATACGAGCTCCTCTCGAGCGTTTGCGTTAAAATCAAATGCTGTTAAACTTTAATGGATCGGCGGGCGGGCAAAAGTCCAATAAACATTTACGCGCTTAATTAGTTTCGAGCAGCGGGCATTTTCTCAGAGTTCCCTTTGAAGCAACGTTTAATCGAGTGTTTAACGAAACTCGCGTTGAAACGAAGATGCCCGTTTCCGGCCGAGCAGTAATATCGCGAGCCCCGTGATGATTGCAGCCCGTCGCGCAGGCGAGGGCGACGCGTCGGTAAGGTAGGGAAAAAGAAAAAGAAAAAAGGAAAAACATTTTCCGTGTACGTAGCCGCGAGAACCGAAGAACTTTTGACATGGAAATATCGCCGGGCTAGGCGAGAGAGATGAGAAAGGTGCACAGGATGCGCCATTAAAATCCCGTTTATTTATCGAAGTCGACCTCTTTCTTCCTCTACTCATTTCCAGACCGACGTTATTACGATACCGCGTTGTTATCTGTACACCCAAGTGCAGATTGTTGTCGTTCGTGACAACGAAAATTTCTCACAACGAAGAATGAATGCAACGTCTTATTCACCGTTCGTATATTCGAGTATTTGAATCCTCGAACCGCGTTCCGCGCGGTCTTATCTGAAATTATTAAAATGAGATTTAATTTAATTTTCTTAATTTTAAAACGAGTTTCTCTCTCTCTCTCTCTCTCTCTCTCTCCTTCAATTTCTTTCTGAAGCGTTTTATTAAAGCCGAGATTAGCGCTCATCAGCCGCCGACATCCGCGGGATGCTGGAAACGCATTAAGACTTTCAATTAAGAAGTTTTAATGACCAATTAAGTATGACAATGCTAATGTCGGTTCGGACAGATTTCGTTTTCTAAGATTTCATTCGCATAACGGCAGGGAACTTGAAGCAACGTCTCGTTGTTGAGGCCGCTTTCGAATCGCGACTATTATCGCATTTCTCTCTTTTGCGAGTCTTTTCAGCAGTGGCGGTGGCAGATCTTCAAACACGGATCGAAACAACGTTTCATTTCGCGTTAATTACCGTGTGCATTAACTAGCGAATATTATTTTTAAATGATTCTGCCTCAATTACTCGACGCGCAATAATTTGTCCGCGTTATTTGAAGAGGTCAAACGGGCTGCTTTATATAGAACAAACGAATTAAAACCCTGTTTGCTGGAGCAAGAATAACAACACGAATATGCTGAATATTTTAATTGCCAATAACTGGAATTCGCGCAAATGAGGACAGGAACATCACGCTAATAAATATTGAGGAATAAAATCGTTGACCTTAATTACTAGGGGAGGACTAGTCATCGATGAAACGGGAAGGAAGCTCTTTCCATTGGAATCGTTCCTGTATGGAATTGTTTGCCATCGAGAAATTTTCATTCGTTTTTTCTTTCCGTTCCGTGCATTTTGCGCACAGATTTCCCTCCGAGTAATTCGCGCACGGTAAGAAGCACAGCTGGGCACACAATGGCGAAAAATTGTCGATAATTCAAACTGTTATAACTTCGTAAAGAACATTATGCAACTTCATTATACAACAATCTACACTTTGAAGCGCAAAGCTTCCACGTTGTTCCTGCTCTAAGTTCGTTTCTTTCAAAGCGGTTTTTACATTCGTGCAGCGAATGAGAAAGTAAAGGGGGTACTTTTATTCTCGAAAATCGTCAAAACTCAAACTTTCGTGAAAACGTTAACAAAAATTTCCTCTCCATAGTAACTTTTAACGGTCCGTCGATGGCTTTGAAAAATTACAACTTGCTGTACGATTTCATTCAACTTTGCGCATTAAAGTGAAATGAAGCGAAATGCAGGGACTTATTGAATTTTTCTTTTTTTTTTTGTCGCTTAATCCAAGTGTTCAAAATAACGAATGAGAGGAGGAATCGTACAGCGGGTTTCAAGGGGTCGTTGCACGTGGGAAACTTTAATCTTCAAGAGCGTGATGGATTTAGTCGTAAATAGAATTTCCACAATTTCTTTTAAAGAAAAGAAACACTTTTCCATTTGCTACGCGATGTTAAAACGTCTTGGGGAGGGGGAAATGGAATCCTTCAGTGTGAATTTTTACAATTTCCTTCGAAGAAAGGAACTCTTCCATTTGCTACGTGGTGTTGAAACATATTGGAAGAGAGAACAAATTTTCGGGATAATTTTCAGTCGAAATGAAGGACAATTTGATGCTCTAAAACGAGACCAAGTAGATTGTTACACGATTCTTTTTCATAAAGTGGTAACGTAATTTTAAAGTGTCGATGATCTTTCGATTCTCTGAATTAACCGCAGTGCGAAAGTGGATCCAAAGAAATAGTTCCAAAATTTGTTTTCGATCAACAGAACACTACAGTAGTTTGCTTTTTCTTGTACCTTACGTGCAATACTCGACACAAAATATTATTCAAAAAATTTGTCAAAAAACATCCATGCGCGTGTTCAGTTTTTCTCTTCGTGTGCCTTTGGAAATTTTTCTCTCTTGTACCTCGCGTAAACGTCGATTATGTTGTTGTGTATGTCGAGGTGAATCGTGTATGACTGTATTAAAAATAGACTGTTTGTTCTAAATTTATTAAAAATATCCACAAAAGATGGGCCGAGTGGAAGATTTGTGTCGTTAGAAATTTAATCTTTGCAAAAGAAAAACATAATATCGATGAAATTTAATTTTAAGCTATTTTGAGAGTAATGAGAGTTTGGCACAAGTTATTCTGCGCGCGAAATGAACAAAACTTTACTTTCCTGCTATGAAATCAAATAAAATACATGTTACACTCTGACGTAAAAATAAAATTGTTTGTTCAGTTCCAAACTTATTCTGCTCTCTTGTTTCGTATAACGTGGAATAACGTGTATTTCGTGTTACATGCAGAGCGAAACCATAGGAAACAGAACCTCCCGCCGGTAATGTAATTCCTCGTCGTTTGGCGTTTGCAAACCGCCGAGTAATTACCGCCGTGGAGGCCTGTTAGGCCGGACGTAGCTATCGACGTCACTTTTAATTAATAAACGAGCAACGACCAAGTCGATTTCCTTCCTTTCGCTTCCAAAAATTTCGTCCTTTCGAACAAAGTCGTTTCGAGATCGATTCGATCTGAAAAAACTGCACGACTTGTATCCCAGTACGATTCGTCTCACTGAAAGGCCCAGAAGCAACTGTTCCTGTTTACTAGGAAATGAAGACACAAAATTTTATTGATTTGCAAACATTTGAATCGATACAAAAATTACAGGCGCGATCGCTCAATACCAAACAACGCCACTCCTACTCGATGTCCACGCCCCCTCGCGAATCACGTGACCCAAATCAACCAATCGCTAATTTTCGTTGCATCAGCGTTGCACCTGAAGAGGCCCGATTTTCCGAATTATCCCGACTAAAATCACTTTCAGTGATAAAAAAAACGAGGCACACGCAGCTGCGTTGAACAGCAAGGTAACGGTATCACAGGGGGGAAATCGGAAAATTGGATAGAATTGGTTTTGATTTTCGATCCGTCGTGCCGAGGGACGTGAAGTTTCGGTCGGAAACTTTGTCTTGTTGCTAAATTCGGTTTAGCCCGGCGAAACTGTGCACGTGTATAGACAGGCGAGTGTTACAGCGCCTGTTTCGAAAAGGACACGATGAAAGCGGTCGTGCAACAACCGGGAAAATTGATTTTGGGCACTTGGCTCGGTACCCGAAATTATTTCCCAGGCGTTTTGGCCCTCGATCATAGTTTACACGGCGACTGAAGACCATGCACTGTCCGACCAATCTGCATCTACTTCGCGCTCGTTCCCCAATAAACTCGTTCGCGAGGCACGCAGGCTTTTTGCGATGAAATTTTAGAAAAGCGAACTGCTGTGGAAACAGTTGTAGGTTAAAGTGACCGAATGTTTTTTCAAGCATTTATTCAGAACTGGATCGCTTCTTCAATCTCGAGAGCTTAACAACGTCCTCTGATCAATGTTTCGTGAAAGAAAAGATTTCGCAAGTAAAAAGAAATTTGTAAAAAGATGCTCGCTTTCTAGGTTATTGAGAAAAAGTGTTTTTAATTTCGTTCCCTTGGCTCTGATGGGGAAAAGTTTGAAAGTTAGTGTAATTGCGTTGAAAGCTTTTAAGTTTTTAGGTTTCATAAAAGTTCGCGGAAACAAAGAAAAAAATTAATATGTAAAACGATGCGTTTTTAGGTTATTGAAAAAAAAGTATTCCCAACTTTGTTCTCTCAATTCCAAATTGAAAAAACGTTGCATTATTCGCTCTTTTTGTGTATCTGAAAAATATTTTATCGATGAAATTGGGAATTTGTACAAAAATCACGTTTTTTTATATTTTTATATACTTTTTATATTTGCGATGCAGGCGTTCACAGCCAAATCAACTTAGATTCTCGTCATTGACAAATTTCATACTACGATTTGAATGTGTTTTTCAAAAACAATCGTGGCCATTTTCGGCCATCTCTTAATTACGTAATAAATATTAACTTGGATCATTAAGATTCCATTAATATATATTATATGTATAAATGCAAACTTGCATTAACTTATTTATTCTTATTACTACTTTAATCTTAAAAATTTCGCACAATTTTAATTTCAAAATAGATTTCCATATTTAAATATAATCACTATAAATCTTATCTTGCGTTACTAATTTATTTCTAACAAAAAATAATTTAAATGAAACTTTATAATTTTATTTAAATTGTATATCAGTCATATATATTAAATTATTTATTATTTTATATTGTAATAACTCAAACATTTAAATCAATTTTAATTTTACATTTTACATTGAATATTTTTGTACGTTCAATGTTACTCGATTTCGTTCACAGCTTCAAAATTAAAAATACTATCTACGTATGATTAATTAAATTAATTCAAAGATAAATACTAACTATGAAACAAACAATTTGTCAAATTTGTTTGTAACGTCAATAAAACAGTAATTAAACAAACACGAGATATTTCATGTTGTGTATCATTGGAAAAGAATTTTTTTTTTTAAATATTTAATTTATAAATTTCATCGCGATATCTTTTACGAGTCAAAAGTTATTCGAAAATATCGCGTGAATTCCCAACCAGACGAGGCAAATTGTTTTACAGAGCTAGTTGCAATCCCACACGCCTTATATCTTCTACTGGTCAGTCCACAAAACAACGTCCGATTCTCCACGCAAAAAATTATCAGCCAACGTTTTCTCCAACTCTCCTGTAAAAATTGTTGGCCGATCGATATCTCTTCTCGCCAGTTCTCCAAACAATAGCGGTGATTTCGCATAATTGTTTAATTCAAGGCTTTTGACGCTGTCCCGTGGTCCATTTTCTTTTCCCTCGCCGCGTTAGCAGCGTTAATCATACCCTCGGCAAAAATTCCACATTTTACGTTTTTCCTCATCCGCGAAAAGCGTCTGAATAATTTAGTACTTTCATTAGTATTTACAGTTGGAAAGAAAGAGAATATGCTCGTAATATCGTTGTAATGCAGGGACGAAATTAGGTACAAAGCCATTTTTTAACACAGTTGTCACGTCTTCGTTCCGGAATGCGAAATTTACGTAGGTAAAAATAATGCAAATTTTTGACCCACGTGATAGAGTTTATTAATTTAAGAATTAACTATGCGATGATGAAAAATATTAAGACTCTCGCGACTCACTACTTTCTATTTATATCTGTATTCTTTGACGTGTCTCCCTTTCGTTTCTTCACAATATACACACACATGCACACACAATATGAATTTTAAGTCAGAAATGGCCCTTGCCCCTACTTTCTCGATCGCTAGTGTCATCGATCTCTCCACTACATTGAAATTTCCTCGCCGTGCATGAGCCCCACTCTTTCAGTCTGTTGATTTCCCTACTAAGCAAGTGATGATACAAAGAAAGAAATCTCAAGCAACCAATTAAATAATTTCCTCGTCCCACAATTAGACAATCGTATCGATCACTTATCTTGGATAATAATGTTGAGATATTTCTTCAAACAGTACGGAATATTATATTACAAACAATGAGAAAAGCTATAATTTCTGTTGTAAATTACGATTGTTGCTGACAACTTGCAGCAGTTGATAACACGGATAAACCGGAGGGTGGTGTGGGAAGGGGGGAGGGGGCGAAATTAGGCACGGGGACAAAATTCGGGCGCCGTATCGAAGTATCGAGAGAATGATCAAATTACGGTAAAATCCCCTGCCCAGAGTGAATATTGCCCGCATCGCCCGTTGAAATTCACATTTGAACTGCATCCAACGACCGGAGCGCGAAATTAGCCCCCGAAATACCTAAGAATCAGTTTCCCCGACCTCGAACGCCGTATGGAGGGATTAATTTCAACTGCACGGCGATGGAGGGGCAATCGCAACGAATCTCCGTCCCCTTTTCACCGTACGAATTTTTCTCGTACTTCCATCGCACAGGATCCCCTGGTTCACGTCTCTCAGTATCAAAGCTCTTCTGGAGCTCGCTCGCGCACGGCCAACGATAAGGTTGGCGCAATCGTTGCCTTTGCAACACACAGAGTTCCTTTTCCAAAACGTTGAACATTCGTCCAATTTGTACGGTACAACGGTGAGATCCGCTTAAACCAATACTTGTCGTCGTCGACGACGACGTCCCTTTTTCTCCCCTTTTGCACAGATACGTGCTACTGGCACGGTGTGTTACTTTCTTTCCGGTAGCCCGGGTGGGTAGGTAGTTTTGAAACTCCGGACAACGGTGGTTGTCCGTGCAAGTTGACAGAGGGGGGCGGCCGAAAATGCAGCAAGCGATTCGAAAGCGGATTAAATAACGAAATCCGAGCGGATTTCCCCGAACGAAAGAGAGAGAGAGAGAGAGAGAAAGCCCGGTCGCTCTCCTGAATCGCGCGAACGTCCGTCTCGACCTCGTTTCTCTCCTAACGTCCCTTGCCACTTTCATTAAAAACGAATCGTTCGAAACGAATCGTTCGCGCGAGGCACGTGGACTTTTAAGGACAAAGAAAAAACTGCACGACTTGTACCCGAGTACGATTCGTCTCACTGAAAGACCCAGAAGCAACTGCTCCGAAAATGAAGATGACTTTTTGCCATAAAATTTTATTGATATACAAACATTTGAATCGATACAAAACAAATTACAGGCGCGATTGTTCAGTACCAGACAACGCCACGCCCCCTCACGAATCACGTGACTCAGATCAACCAATCGCTAATTTTCGTTGCGTTAGCGTTGCATCTGAAGAGGCCCAATTTTCTGGATTATCCCCGCTAAAATCACTTTCAGTGATAAAATGAACAGGCCTCTTTCCAGGAATATTACGATTATTAACGACTAAAGCTTTTATTTATGTATTTTGTAACGAATCTCTAAAAATACATTGTATCTAATATCTATTATATAGTATCTATAGTATAGTATAATATAGTTTCTATATAATACATTGTTACAATGTATCATTTAAATCTCTAAAAATACTCAAGAAATACATCTACAATCTATCTAACGAAAATTATGATTTAGTCATTTTATGTTAATACTAGAACCACCGACGACTCGAGCATGAAATTTCCATCAGGGACATTAAAGTAGAAAAATAGAAAAGCACTGCGATACAATAAGTTTCAACACAGGCTCTTTATTTATTTACTTCGCGAAAAATTATTTAAATCTCGGAAAATGCACTGTTTCGTATCTGTAAAATTTTTAAAATAAATTGCAAACTGGTCCATTTTGACCATTTTGGTAAAATCTAGTGGCAACGCTAGAACCACCGACGACTGAAGCATGAAATTTCTATTAAAATAGAAAGATAGAAAAGCTCTGCGATACAGTGAATTACAACGCAAGCTTTTATTTATATACCTCGCGAAAAATACACTGTTTCGTATCTGTAAAATTTCTAAAATAAATTGCGAATTAGTCCATTTCGACCATTTTGGTAATTTTAGCGTTAACACTAGAACCATCGACGACTGAAGCGTGAAATTTTCATCAGTGGCAACAGTTAAAACAGGAAAGCTCTGCAGCAGAATAAATTACAGCACGAGCTTTTATTTATTTATTCCGCGAAAAATCATTTAAATCTCGAAAAATACACTGTTTCGTATCTGTAAAATTTTCAAAATAAATTGCAAATTGGCCCGTTTCGATCATTTTTGGTAATTCCAGTGTTAAATGTCTTCTCCGCCGTCGAGGAATTTCGAAGGGCGAAACTAAAGAAAAAAAGAAAAAAAGAAAAAGAGAGGGGGCTAAAGCCGTATTTACGTATTTGTATCAAATATCTTTGTTCGGATTTTTCCAAATCGCGCGATAGTCCCCGTGTATATGTACCGGGAATAATGGTGTAATTGAAATGGCTTTTCTGGATACGTGCCAGTCTGTGCAGAAATCTGAGGGATTCTTTCTTTCGCTGGCACACGCCCGCGAGCCACCCGCGTACAATAAACACGGATCAGCGAAACGGCTAACGTCCGTTCCAAATCTAAATGGACGAAGTTGCATTAAGTAATTAGTAATCACATTTAGCCAGCTAAATATCGAGCTTATCGTGACTTATCGCCGTCGGCAGTGTTTTATCGCTTTATTTGGGGAATAACCAGTCCGATATTGATGCGCTCTCGGTCTCTCCCTCCTCTTCCCCCTCCCTCGCTCTGGCACTCGATGCCATTTCATACAATTCGATGCTTTTCATACAATTTTTCCCTTATCCGGTCGATTTTGCTTCGAGTTACGGTAACAAGACCGACAAGTACATAATTCGTCGCAACAGCGGGCTATCGATCGCCGATAATGAAACAAAATCGTGCCCCGGGGTGATGTACCGGGTGTCCCAATATACATTTGCGGTACAATCGATTCTAAATGAACACATAATTTCCCTCAAAATAAATATATCTTGGTGAAAGAAACGAGTCGGGAAGAGAGGATGGAATTTCTTTTCATCGGAATTTCAAAGTTTGAAAATTTGTCAAATACGCATGAATTTGACTGATTCGTGACAAGGCGATGAGAAAATGATTCTACGTTCGAAAATAAGTGAAGGATATGGAATAAAATTCTTTAAATAAAACGCTTCGTTTTCGAGAGAATCGAGTTTGAAAACTCGTCGAGCATATTTCGATTTATAATAATTAACGGGGGATTGATTCCACAGTGTGACAAATAAGTAAAGAACGCTTCGTTTTCGTGAGTTTGATCAATTTTCTTCTACCTGTTCGCCTAGGAATCGACTAAATTCACGTATAAACTCTCAAACTCGATTTTCTCGAAAACGAAGGCTTCGATGAAAAAATTGCATTCTTTCTTTCCGACTCGTTCGTTTTTCCACGTAAAATCTGCTACTCGTTTGATACCACCAATTACGAGACACCCGATATATAGATGAAACGATTTAACGAATCTATCGCTTTTAACTGGTTTATTCTTTTTTTCTTTTTTTTTTTTTTTTTTATTTATGCGCACCGGTTACACGCGCGAATAACTCGGATTTTCGGGATAACGAGGTTGGAAGCTGGCGCCAGTAATAAGATCCCTTCAAGTAGCGTTGTATATCAAGAAGGATGCCTTCGTTATTCCACCGTTATGGGTTTTGTTCTTCTAACGAGGCCGAGTAATCTGTCCATTCGTTCCTCTCTCTCTCTCTCTCTCTCTTTTTCTCGCGATCTCATCCTAGAGATGCGGTCTTCTATTTTATCGAAATAGAAAGAGAATTCTCGTGAACTCTAACGAGAGAGCGATATCCATTCAAGTGTGCTCGTCGTTGCATCCGCACGGGCGAGTGTTCGTCGAAAGAGAAACTGAGAGACTGTGAAAGAGGGAAATCGTAAAGTATTGCCCTCGACGAACATAGAATCAGTACGCAAAATACAATCGACAAAAATATAATCGCAGTTACATGTAATCGAATCTCTTCTTCTTTGATTTTGAGTTTCCCTTTAACGAAAGAAAAGAACCTTGGTGACCAAGCTGCTGGAAAGCGTCTGCAGTCTCATCAATATTCACGATCCGATCGACTTATATTCCTTTCCTCTTTCCTCTTCTTTTTCGGCGAATACAGAATACGGAACGCGTCAGTGCATTACAAATGTAATAACGTTAGCGCGGGGAGGAATTATTCTCTTGAAAAGATTCGAAACGTTCCAAGTAAAAGGAGGCGGTGTAACGAATTCGCGTCGAGTTTGAAATCGAATTACCGAGAGAGAGAGAGAGAGAGAGAGAAAGGGAGCTGCCTTCCTCTCGAAGAAGGAAGAAGAAACGAATCGAAGAAACATCAACGTAGTTTCGAAACAACGTGATTCGCATAAATTTATCGTTGGATTCGACAGGCGCCGGTTAATTATATACCTCGGCCAGGAGCGCGGAGGCTGCTGAATCGAGTAGCTACAGCCCTCCCTCCCTTCGAAACACGCTCCCTCGACTACTACTACTACTACTGCCAACGAACGCCCCTGCTTGAAATATGAAGAGGTTGTTCTCAAGTTATAAGGGCGCGCCAGGTGTGCCACCTTTCGCCCTCTGTTCCCTTACATTCCGCAGCCTTCGAAGGTTATATTCACTCGGCCGTTTCGAGGACACGACGCCCGACATTATGCTTCCGATCCGCCCACCCGTGAAGAATGATCGCAATTATAGAAGGCTGCGTTGAACCTTCAAACTGCAAGTTACACACACCAGGGTCAAGTGGCAGAATTGATCGACTGATTAACGTTTACGACTAATAAAATTCAAATGGAGAATCGGCGATCGATTTGATCGTCAGTCGTTTGTTGAAGATGATTCGAATCGTCGGAGAATCGAACAAAAAAAACTGCACTGATTCGTCTCACTGAAAGGCCCAGAAGCAAGTTAGTTCTAGAACTAAGAAATGAAGACGACCTTTTTTGCCATAAAATTTTATTGATACGCAAACATTTGAATCGATACAAAACAAATTACAGGCCTACTCGAGGTCTATCCCACGCCCCCTCACGAATCACGTGACGCAAATCAACCAATCGCTAATTTTCGTTGCATTAGCGTTGCACCTGAATATTTATGAGTGATAAAATGAATCGTCGAAGAATCGGTGATCAGTTTCATTAATAAATAAAATTAATCGTCAATCGTTGATTAAAAGAAAGTAATGGAACATTTGACGATCGATTTAATTGATTAGCAGTGTTGATCGTCAATTATCAATTGCTAGTTATTGACTCGAATTTCGTTATAATTCATTTGAATTAAAGGCAAACTTGGCCATTAATCAATTTTTAATCCGATCGATTGCATCGATAAATAAAATTAATCGCCAGTCGTTGATCAAATAGAATTAATCGAAATTAGTTGAAAAGTCGATGGACGATTTAATCGGTTAATACAATTAATCATCGATTGTTTATCAAAGGAAATTACTCGTTGAAAAATTGACGATCAATTTAGTGTTAATCGTCAATTGTCAATTGTAGATAGTACATCGAATTTGATTAGAATTTCGTTCAAATTGAAAATAAAGTTGAACACTAATCAATTTCATTGTAATTTCACTTGAAATTAGTAAAATTAAAAAGTACATTTTGAAAGTTTTAATGAAGCGACGTTTTGAAGTTTGGACATTTAATCGAAATGAAATATATTTCTCTATATATTCACACAGTCGAGAGATACAGAGCGATTCATAGGTCCAACTTATTTCGAACTCCTTTAAAATTTGTCAAATAAACAAATTAATAATAATTAAAAATAGAAAAAAGACTTTATCTCGTCGCATAATGTTATTTCACTAATATTGTTCACGGGCTTACAGAGAGACTTTACCATCTCTCTGTACATTATTGCAAGATGGCCGCGAACAGGAGGATTAAAGTAAGAATTTAATCCTTATCTTTAAAAGATACTTAATCTTCATTTCAAAGGAATTTAATCGTCGCGATTAACAACCAGAGTTTGAATGGAATCGTCAACTGCGATGGTAGAAAAATTTCATCGCTAGTAGTCGTCGATTAATTTTCTGCTTCTTTGGCCAAAAGATGTTTCCTTGGAGCACGACTAGAGGTTTGTGTAGTGTGTTGCCTCGTTTGCCCGTATTATTCTTGCAAATACGAAGGAAATCGTTTGCGAAAGTCGCGCGACACTGAGAAACCGCGCGACGTAATGACTCTTTTTTTCAACGAAGAGGGAAGACTTTCAGGTTTCACGTTTTTCCTTAAAAATCTCTCGCCGCGTACCTTTTCACCTTGACGCGGCGACGTATTTAGAGCTTCAAAAATTTTAATGATCTACAGTTGTGGAAATGAGCAACGCCTGAAAGGTAAAACGACGTATGCATGCACATGTGCATGCGCTGATTTCGCCGAAAATGAAAAACGATGCCGCGGCTTTCACGAAATGAACGTGATGAGACGAAATTGCACGAAATATATATATATATTTTTTTTTTGTTTTTCTTTCTAAAAGAAAGAAACACCGAATCGATTTTATCATTAATCTTACGCAACGTCCATTGCCCGCTCGCTCGCAAAGAGAGAACGAAACTTGCGTGCGCCGTTCGAAAGGAACGAAAACGAAAGAATCGTTAGAGGTTCGTTCGCGGAAAGTTCACGGGAGATCAAACGAAAGGAGGCGTGCCCGAGGTACGATTACTTTCTCGAGCGAGTAAAGAGAATTACCCAGCCACGTTTCTTCGGCGAGCGAGCTGCCCTGCGACAAAGAGCTTGCACGGTCGAGTCTCGGCGCTTCGTACGTTCCTCTCCGAAAAAAAAAGACATTTTCACCCTTTCTACGTGTTCCTCTCGGAATATTAACGAGTAGATGCTTTTTATTTTTGTTTCAAAGAGAGAGCAATACGCTGATTAATAATGCAAAATTTAATCTCGTTCTCGCGAAATTACCGGGTTAGTGACGTGTTTTTTTATACATATTAAGCTCGCGTTAAGCGCAAGCTCCGCGTAAACAAATTGTAATGTAATTTAAAATAACTCCACCGCGCTTTTCGAATAACTTCGGGCAGGTATGTACCTACCCTACGTTTGTGTTTTCGTTCCCATACACAGTTATTTTTTTTTTTTTTTTCGCTTTTCGAAGTTAAAAGGTTCGCGATATTAAGAACGAATGAAACGCGAATACGGAATTCAAACGGACGAGGTTATCAATTGATATCGGGCTGCTATTTCGGGAATCCGGCGAAAATCACCGGCGTGTTTATTCAACGATTGCGCGACGTTGCGCGGGAGGAGGAGGAGGGAAAAATCAATTTCATCCTGCGTGTGCGTGCGCGTGTAACGTTCAGCTAGACGGCGAAATTGAATGAAAATCATGGCGTAACGTGGCAAATATAAATTTCCAATTATTCGCCGTCGCGTCGAATTACGAAGAGGACAACTTTCGTTCGTAAAATCTCGTGCGCCGCGAAATCGACGATATTTACGCTAATGAGAAATTCGTCTCTGTTCCCTGTCGGGCGAAATAACGTCACGAAGAAGAAGAGGAAGGAGGAGAGTTCGCATAGTTCGGGATTGTTAGCGAAATCATTCGATATCGATGGGACCAGAGAATTATCGAATAAAAGTCGCGCGCACCCGCGATTACGGGACGAGACAGTTTAACAAGCGCGAGACTCGGGCAAGTTTGCAGCTTCGCAAAGTATTACGAATTTGATAAGTTCGGACAAGCTTCGACGGAGTTTCGAGAACGATATTACAAGTTGCGATCTCTGTATCGTTATCACCGCGACGAGGATCTGTCGATACTCTCGTATCGCAGGAGTTTCCCGGTTTAATGTTGCAACTTTTTTTGCCAGTAGATTCTGCGAGTGAGAAAAGAAAATGAACGCTCAAAACTTTTCGTTAAGGAACTAGAACGAAAATTCGAGACAATAGCGTAGTAGATTTTCGTTTGGACACAGGTGCGGCAATAACTAAGATGGATAGGTCGAAAAGAGCCTTTTTCTGAGTCTTCGATGTCAGTTCACGTCATTGGATTTTATCACTGAAAGTAGATAAAATCGGGCGTCTTCAGGTGCAACGCTAATGCAACGAAAATTAGCGATTGGTTGATTTGGGTCACGTGATTCGTGAGGGGGCGTGGGGTAGACCTCGAGTAGGAGTGGCGTTGTCTGGTACTGAGCGATCGCGCCTGTAATTTGTTTTGTATCGATTCAAATTGTTTGGACATCAATAAAATTTTATGGCAAAATAGTCGTCTTCATTTTCTAGTCAGAACAGTTGCTTCTGTGCCTTTCGAATATCGAATTTTCGTTATAGTTCCTTGACGAGGAATTTTTAAACGTACGCTTATGAGACATTTTCTTCTTTTCTTTTCCTTTCATTCATAGAGTGTGCTGGCAAAGTTAAAATGTGACCAGAAGAAATATGGACGAGAGAGAAGTACACATTGTAATTGAATTAGAAGAGTACATTATAATTAATCGAAAATCTTTGATATTTGGAATGAGTCTTGATAAAATCTTAATAAAATTGTTGTACACGTAAACTACTGATACAGTCGCACTCAAATGTGCAATCATTTTACGATTAATATCGATTACTTCCCTTATACATTAATCAGCGATTACTGATTATTTGATTGATGCTCTGATTCCGCGTTAATTATAATCGTTGATCGTGGATCAGATTACATTTTGTTGCACAACTCTGCTCTACGTATCACGCAATACACACACATGTATATGTATAATTGATTTTTATTCATTCGCTGCAAGTTTCAATTCAAAGCAAAGATCATTCTGCGTGTTTGAAAAATCGAGGCAAGTTGGTACTTATCGATGTTGATAAACGATTGTGGCAAACATCACAGTCCACAGTCCTTAAAATTTCCTGCCTTTTAAATTTCCTTTAAATTTCGCCTGGCGTATAGTCTTTTCACATTTCCACATATGCCACAATTTTTCCTCGCAGCAACGAGAATTAGCGAAATGAAATACCAATTGTCGAGTTTCACGTTACACGTCGTCATTGGAAGTTTCCAACGCGACGTATCGTCGATAAAGTTTTATATTTCGTGAAAAATGAAACTCCTTTTCGCGTTATTTCCGTGGCTGGTCCGTGTCGTTTCGTTTCGTATCCTTTTCAGTACTTTCCTCGTTGAAACTTATGCCTGCGGGAAATCGAATTTGTCGTTCACGGCCACGTGTACTTTTGAACCGGAGAAAGGATTAAGAGTCGGAAGTGACGGCCCACGGAAGAGTAAACGGCGTCGTGTTCTTGAGAGAGGGCGGAAAAAGTTTCCCCCTTCCCTCGCCGCGATGGCGGTGTGTTCGCCGGGTGAAAATTCAGTTTCGCGTAACGCGTTTAAGGAATCTCTCTCTCGGGCGAACTTTTTCTCTTTTCGGGGGATCAGACTTGCGCCACCGCGGTTTAATTGCATCCGGATTATTTATTTCCATTACACTTGTTAATTACACCCAGCGCCAAGGATCGAAGCTTGCAAAAATTATTCTACAACATTTATAACAGCCGCTTGTGTTAAATATTCAAACGTACTTCTATTAGCACGAACAACAGCAGCGTATTTTTCTCGCATCGTCACCTTTTCGTTTTGAAACCTCCGCGAATTTTTAATTATGAAAATTCAGCTCGCGCTCAGTCCCGCGCTTATTAACAGCAACTCGTTATCCGAACTCGTTTCAGTGAAAAAGGAAGAAAGGGAAATGTCGAGAAATTTTCCAGTTAATATTTCCTAAGTTCATTAGCGGGAATAGTAAAGTTATTGGTAATTATTGGATACCAATGCCGTCGAACTAAACGGAATTTCAATTTGTGTGCGACGGTTATCGATATTTCACAATTCTATCGGAACTAATTACGCGGTTAGTCGTCCGATAATGTTAATGTGGGAATTATATTATTCATAATAACAGTTCCGTAGTAATAGTCCCAGCAGCGAACGATACCGAGTACGATAAATTTCATGGAAAACTAAGAACAATTTCTACCTCGAACGACGACAACTTCAAAAATACAATAATAATACCGAAGATTGTCAAGCTTCTGGGTATTGTTAAGGGAATATCGTGCGGGAAGGTCAAAGCACTTGTCAGGGACCAGCTTCAGAGTAGTTGGCAGAAGTTCACCGAGTTCATTTTAATTTTGGGCAAGCCGAAGTTCGCAGAATCCCGAGACGAGCTCCGAAACCAAGGATGATTTTGCCTCCGACGGAATGAAATCTCGCTGGCACGTCGATTCTCTCTGAAAAACTCAACCCCGGAACGAGAATGATCGTCGTCGATACTCGCCGATGTCACTCGAATCGCAATCTTCTCCTAGGGACTTTCGTTGCCACCAATTTCTCGGAAATTCGGCGTGCAATCCTCGATCCGAAACGCGAGATTCTGTATCTGCCTCGAAATATCGTAACAGGGGAAGAATCTTTCCGTTCCTAAAGATAACAACCTCCGAAACGTTTCGAACAAATCAAAAATATTTCATTCTCCTATTCGTCGCGCAATTATGACGCTTTGTGCAATTTCAGATCAATTTAGACAGAAATTTGTCACCACTGCCGATTATTGCAAGTACTCTACTTTCGATATTATATTTTCAATTTCCCGCAAGTGCATAAAAATGTCGCGGTCTAGTTACGACGATGCATAATAGAATCAATTAGAGTAAAGGGGCAGCGAGGGAATTAACAAATAAAGGTGAAGTAATTAAACGAAAACGCAATTACTACGCAGTGCCGATATTAATAATAATAATTAACAACGTTAACTGTGCACGGGAAGTTTGCACGTTCCGTGTCCGTGGGACACAAAATATTTAATTTCCGCAAGATATTATACTGCAATATTATATTACAAAGCGTATTTTTCATTTCATAATATCATCTAGTTACTGTTGCCTTGTTTAAAATTCATTGTTCGTGATATTCATTCCGCTTTAATTATCTTGAAATATTTATAGAAGTAGAAACGAAACGGTCGCCATCGGTGGCGATCGTAACAATCAACGCTTTGTGTTAATTAACGCAAAGGAAACAATACAGCGCGATAATTAACTCGCAGAAGACAAATAAAATCGCGTGTTTAATAGTGCTTTTGAAGAAGATTTACGTCAAAAGGATAGTAATTAAAATTGTAAGAAACATTGAAAAACGTCAGAGAAGCAGTGAGAAAATGGGTTGAAAATGAAAAGTTCAACATCTTGACTTCTCGGAGATGTGCAATGAAGAATCTACAGAATAATTTTTCGTTGTAGAAAGTTGGTCAACGTTTTCCACGTTGAAATGTATGTAACTCCTTTCATTTATGAAAGAACTTTGAAACACTTCTTTGCACAGTGTTACATATTCACACCCGCGTTTTCTTCCCTCTCTCTTTTTCTTTCTCTTCTTCGTCTCTGTTGTGTCACACGCTCAAAAATCATAGAATTTTGTTTTCAAAATTGGAAGAATTGAAAATTAAAAAATTATATTTTGTTTCAGAATTAAAAAAAATTGAAAATTGAAGAATTACACTGTCTACCGTAATAGAACTAGATAATACTTTATGCGAGAAAGAATTTGTCGAGTGTTAGTACATTGACAATTACATTTCGTGCATAGACAATTTTATTACAGTTCATGTTATAGTTCAATTATATTATTCATATAATTTTATTATATGAATTATAGAAAGTGTTCCAAAATTTTTGAGCAAGAAGTGTACACTTCATTTTTTACTGACGTTGTTTTTAAATGTTATTAGTTTGGAGTACAAATTTGCTTTATCCCTATGAATACACGCGCGATTGAAAGACTTTATCGTCTGCAATAAATACTGAAAGGGCACAGAAAAGGGAAGAAACTAATTTCTTTACTCTCCCAAGCTTCCAAAAGGTGTAAAAATATTTCAAAGCCTTTGCCGTGTTGCAAAAAGTCAAATCTTTGACCCCTTGCGCTAGCAACTAGATCGCGCGGACCATAACGAGTGACCAAACCGTGTACAATAATTTGTCGCTTTCTTTTTCTTTTGAACTCGTCGATATGATATCACTGGATAGAAATTATTAAGAGGTAATAAACTTGTCATTTGTTTTGCCTGGGTTACATTTAAATATACTTAAAGCTGAGAAAATCTTGTAAAAATCTTGGAACAAAAAATTCTCAACGTGCGTGCACGTCATTCCAGTGCAAGAGGTTAAAAGGTTACTCGGAGGAAGAATAAAAATTTGCTTCGAGAAATTTACGAGTGTCCTAAAAAAATAAAAGATATTTTACTATTTTTGATAGTCTGCGTATATAAATAATCTGAAGTCATTCCAGACATATTTCCCTTTTACAATTTCAATCGCCGAGTATTCTCTCTGCTCATAAATCACGCACGCCCGAGCTGTTTATTTCAAACGTCCGAGCCGTTTATTTCGTTTCCGAGTTGCTAATAAACTCCTCTCCGAGGAGAGAAACGAAGCATCGTAGAAAAATTGGAAAACGTAATCGGCGTAAAATGTAAATCAGGAACGACGTAACAAATGATTCCCGATTCTTTTGCCAGCGATAATAATTCGCGTAGCTCGTGATGTTTGCTTAATCCATTGGTATGCAGTAGTCGGCTAACTCGACGAGAGAGGATAGCGGAATGCCGAGTTCCGCAAACACGATTACGTTCGTGAGGATTATTACGGGAATAACTTGGCTACAGGATACCTGATATTTGGCTATTCCACTCACTTAATGTAATCGTCTTTCCCGAATTCGAAAATCCAACTCGGCGAGTATCCAACTCTCAATGTTTCGTTTAATCACTTCAACGTTTCATTTAATTTATCCGACATACTTGGATCTTTCAACTCGTTGTTGCGTCTCGGATCCAAAGTCCAAGGCTCGAGATGAACTTGAATTTCGATCAGCCAGATCCGAAGAAACGCACCGTTTTTAATCCATTATCCGCGGATTATTGGAATTTTCAATTGTTTACGATTGTTCGCTCATCCCGGATGTGTTTCGCTGGCCCGGGAAATTCCGAAGGCAAGATTAAAATTCTAGAAATCCGCTTAAAAACATCGCAGATTTAATAACTTCGCAGATGCTAGGCAAAGGAACATTCATAACTTGTTAGGAAGTAGCCGGTTATTACGGTGTCTAAGGAAGCACGATCGAGCCAAGTTTTATCAAAGGATAAGACTGCTTGCTGATAATCCCCTTAAGCCGACTTTTAATCTAATTTGCTTCGTTTTAAATGATCGATAAACTACGCTCCGGCAGTTTCGAGGGAATTTGAATCAGTGTTGTTGGTGCGTGAGTGTGTTCGATATCAAATGTGCTGTTCCTAGAAACTTCAACTCCTTGAACGTTTCAAAATGTTTCGTTAATCTCTTAACTATGTGTATATGACAATGTGTATCTACATTGTGTTGTTAGAATAGAAGACATATTGTGGCAAGTCTTCTCGAACTTAGTAAATAAATTCAACCAGATGCAAGTGCATCTCTGTCGAGGAAGGATTTAACAATCGTGATAATTTAGAGGATCGTAAATGAAAGTTGAACGTGACGTTGAAACGAGAGTTCTCTTTGGAAAGTAAAACTCGAGGCTCGACCCTTCGTGGTTTTTTTTTCGTTGTAACGTGAACTTCCTCTCTATCGCGTATTTCCCGTGGAAATCGACGCCTCTCACCCCCCCCCTCCGTTATAAAATACTCCCGTTTGAATTGAATTTTTCCAATTTCTAGAAGATCGCTGATGGCTGGCCTGATCCCTCGAGCAGCGGGTGATTTGAGATCGATAAATTACGTACTGGTGAGCGTATTTTTGCGACTCTCGTCGGAAGCGTGTACCGTTGATAGAACGCAAAGATTATTCGTTCGTTAGTTAAATACGCTGCTAGATAAACGAAAAGAGAGACGTTCCCCTAATACCCTGGAAATCCGAGACGCAAATTTACGTTTCTGCGTAATTAATGCGAGCCAAGAGCAAATGTGTATCTTGATGCAACATCGCGTTGCTGTGTTTGTTATCTTATGGCTGGGACAAGCTTCCCAGAATCTGTCCTTCGCGGGGCTTTACCCGCAAAAATTAGCGCGACGTGTTGCTTCGTTGTTGCAAATTGGACGTTGTCGTATGTTTATTTAAACGTCGTGCTGTGATACAAAGCGAGGACAAACGTACGTAAATTGTACGTAAATTGTACGTAAATGACGATGAAAAGTTGTTCATAATTTAAATCGATACAACTCTGTGAAGAAGGATCGTATAACTAGCAACTTTGTTTAATTTCAGACCGTGAAATCTCTAGCTTTCTTTCTTTTTTCTTTTGAAGATGATTTTACATCGATGGAATACTTATCTCTTGAAAATTGCACGCGTGTGAGAACTATAAAAGATTTTCTTCTTGAAAATTAAAGTCTCCCTCAAAACTTGCACGATTTTTTCCTCGCCAATTTAGTTCAAGAAATCCTAATATTTCGTCATTTGTGATTTTAATGTTCCATAAAATGTTCGATAAAATGATGATCGTACAATGATCCATCTCATTTTAAAATCTGTGTCAGACGATTCTACGTCACGAGGATATTGTAAAAATTCAAACATGTGTAAAAACGTTAGAAAATTTTTTCATGACTGCGAAAACTTAACTTTAAGCTTCGTGCTGATTCACAATCGTGAAGTTACGTCGGTTTAAGTCATCGACAATTTCCCATTCAAATACAATTGTATTCTTCGTCGTAAATCGTTCACCGTTGATCGGAGAGTCGCGTGAAAATTTCTGTCAAATGATCGAAGGAATTTGAGAAGATATACATACGTCCTTGCTCGCCAAGTGAGATATCGAAAACTCGGAAAAATCAATGTTCTTCCACGCGAGGGAAGAAGAGGAACGTCCACGCAGTGGTAGGAAAGTCTTCGGAAGTAAAACTCCGCGAGAAAGTGATTATGGCTCTCGATGGCGAAGTTCAGGCATCAGCAATAATTTCAACTTTCGGCCGCGAGAATGGCCAAAGTTAGGCGTGTTTCTTCTCAAACGTGAGGATCGCCGTTGACTCGCGAGCCGATTAGATTCGCCATTTCCATGAGAAAGCGATACCGTTGCCGAGTTACTCGAGCGAGTAACCACCTGCTGGAAATAAGCTGAGCAGAGAAAAACAAAGAAATCTGCGGAAGTTCGGCCGACTCTTCGTTCTGGTCGCTCTCGATTAATTCGCCGAGGAGTTCCGTCGGTAATGAGGCGGAGACGTTTATTTTCTCGCTCCTTATCGAGCGAGAGAGATCGTTTCCGCGAGATTGGCGTTGGAGTTTTGGAAATTATCAGCACGGTGTTTGCAAGCTGGCGAAATCCGCGCCGAGGGTGGCGGCTCGAAAAGTTCGGTGACCAGTTTTGATTTATCTGTTGCTGCGGCCTGGCAAGTTTCGCCGATAAAATAAAGAAGCGCAATTTCTTCCTCCCCGTCGGTCAGATGATCGCCATTTTTTGCTGGCGCGCGTATAAATCCATCAAACGACTGTTTAACCCTTTGACTACGTAGCGCCAGCCGTACCATACCGGTAGGAATTCAGTCGCGACCTACACCGAGAACGGCGAAATTTTTCGTTAGGCGTGCATTTCTTAGAAAGTATATTGAAATAATCAAAACACTGAATTCCACTACATTAAACCAATATTACTATCACTGAAAGTGATTTTAGCGCGAGAAACCCAGGAAATCGGGCCTCTTCAATGCAACGCTAATGCAACGAAAATTAGCGATTGGTTGATTTGGGTCACGTGATTCGTGAGAGGCGTGGGGTAGACCTTGAGTTAAGTACAAGAATATATATTTTGTTGCATACATCTTGTTTAATATACGTTCTAAAAATAAAGTACGCAGTTATGCTTTCTCTTTGTAGTACGGTTGATACCAAGTTATCAAACAATTACATCGTATCTACAAAATATGAATATGCACAACATGAATCATTTGTTGAGTCATGTTTGCATGTACTTCTTCTGACCATTTTATTATCCCAATTTTTCATTTTAAGAATATAAAAAAAAACTGTAAAATAAACATATTTAAATAATATATGACTAACGGAATATGTAATTGTTGAATTAACGTACACTTACGTCTGATTCAAATGAGACTTGCTGGAATTATGGTCGATAAAATTTTTTTGGCGCCTATAGGCGTTTCTCGTGTCAGCGGAGCAAAGTAGATTAAGCGTCTATAGGCGTCTGCAGTGTCATAAGAGCAATTTTTAAGCGCCTACAGTATCACAAGCGCAAATTTATCAAGCATCTCTAAGCCTTTTCGACTCTCGTTCCCCCAGTTCTCGACTATTCGCGATATTTTCGCGAGCGCGTACGATACCGCGTTGTTAAAATCGTAATTTCAAGTTACGCCGCGGAGAGACAAAGGGCCGTTACCAGCGCGACGTCGCGAAAATGGCGAATGTTAACGTCTACCGGCGGTGGCGAACCGGGTCAAACAAGTTACAACGGTCTACCGCTATTCTATTTAACTTTCGATAACTTTTCAATCGGTCCAACTTGCGCGCAGAAATTTACCGGGAGAAACGAGGAGAGAACTCGCGGTACAACAAGCGACGTAAATGAAAAATTGTCGATAACTCGAACCGTGTGTAATGTAACTACGTAAGAAGAGATCGTGTAACTGATGTATGCCTTCGCGTAAAGTGTTTGACCGATTTGAAAGGGAAAAAAAAGGAAACTCGGGTCTCGACTTGCTTCAGTGGCGTGTGTTATTTAAAAAACACGCGACGTACGGTGAAGAGCATAACCATACCAAGGAGGATGAAAGATCGTCGATCGTTTGAACGATCCATCTTGGTATTTCGCGTTTTCAAGCTTGAAGCGAAGTCTTCCACTTTGACAGTTGTGAGTTTGTTTCCTTCCAAGGTGGTTTTGAAATTTCTGCCTTTGAAACTCGCTATACGATTTTTTTTTCCATTTTATTGAAATGGAATGTTACGAAATTTTGGGGTTTCTTGAATTTTTAATATTCAGTATTCAATTGTAATTCAATGTAATGTTCAATAAAATGGTGAAAAAAAATCGAAAAAGTTTCAAGAAGCCCGTTGTAAAGACTTTGATCTTCAAGAATGAAAAAATAATATATGACGTTTTAACAATGTTTTTAGACAATTTTATATAATTTTGGAGAAAATAAAGTGTCTTCACGCGACATAAATAAAGTCTTTGTAAAAAAAAAAAATAAACTCGTGACTGTCAAAGTAGAGATTTCACGTTTAAAAAAAAATGTCCACCAAGTGGATCGTCGTCGATATAGTTACGTCGTCGCGCAATCGCGCATATTTTTTCAAGCAACGTACACTGTCGAAGAAAATCGTGATTAACTCTACAGAGGTGAAATTTCTATCCCCGAAATTGTCTGATCGTTCGTGCAGTCGCATATCGATCGCGATTAACGAGACGTTTGAATTCGCGCGCACGAAAAAGAAGGAAGGGCGGAGGGGGGTGGATGAGAAGTCGAGAAAAATCGTTCGATAACGCCGGAATTATTCACGGGCGAGTAGCTTGGAAAATAATAAAAGTTCGGAACGGCCAAGTTCCGTGTACAATCCTCTCAATACAAACGCTCTGCGTGCTGTGTATCCGACCGAGGGAACCCGAGATATCTGGTGTCCACTCGATCACCGCTGAACTTCTCTATTTCTTTCGCGAAACTTTTCTCTCCCCCTGCCCCTTGGGCGGACTTGGTTCCAACTTTCTCCACCGAAGAAAGGGGAACGATGGGGGAAGGGGGAGAGGATGGAGACCGCATCTTCGGGGCTTAGCATCTTCGAGGCAAACCGGGGCGAACGTAAGCAGAAAATGCGAGGTGGAAGCGCGGAATCGCTGAAAGTTCGTCCCGGGGCCAATGCAAGAGCGCATCTGGGAGATTCGACGGATTCGAATCCTGGCGGACCCTGTATCGACGAGGTTGCATAACTAACGAGCTCTCGTCGGAGATCCGAGAACTCGCCGAGAGACCAGCTTTTGTCAGAAAGACGAAGGGCTGAAGATGAAGGTTCAAATTAATTTAAATATGCAGATCTCGAAAGCTTTCCAAAGCCTCTCCCCTCGTTCCGTTTTGGGGAAAGGAAGGAGTTCCAGTCGGGACCGGAATGGAAATCGGTCGCTGCTTTTTTCTTTCTTTTCTCTTTTTTTAATTTGTTTTGCTTTTCGTTTGAACAAAATAAGACAAAATACTTTTTCAGATCTCGAGGCGTAAGAGCGTTGGCAACGAGATCCTGGAAAGAAATGTAGGATTATTCGTTTGCGACGCGAATCGATAGTTTTCGATTAAATCGAACGTTCACAGTATTTTGTCTTCAACGTAAATGCACGCTGAAAAGTGTGCATTCGGCAGTTCGTCGCAGTTCGAGTTGGCCGGAGACGTTTCTCGAATCGAAGTCTTTCGATTCGTTAACGGGAAGCGACGAGGTGATTGCCGCTGGAAGCGATCGCCGCGATGGCCGGGGGAGTAATTTGCAGGGAAATAGCGAGCGCCGGACGCTCCTTACGACGCTCCCAAAACTATTGGGAACTTGGAAAAAAATAATGACCCCGGCCCGAGCTTAAAAACGAACGCTACGGAGAAAGAAACAAAAGGGCGGGAGAACCGGCGGCGTTTCGATAACTCGGCCTCTCTTATCCAAATGGGGAAGAAGTCGTCAAATGGGTGAGAGAAATAAAGAGAGAAAGAGAGAGAGGGAGGATGAAAGAAGAAAAAAACCAGAAAAAAGATTAAAAGTATGAGAATGCAAAGTGGACGGTGAGAGCGGAGAGCAGAGGGTAAAGTTAAGTAAGGAGCTCGCTGAAAGAAGAAGGAATTTTATTAAAATATTTAAGTAGCGAATCGCATTAGGGAAATGGCGACACTATTGTTCGCCTGAAATCTCATTATGGTCGAACGCTCCGGCGCGGGTGAACCTCGGCGTACGAACTTTTCCATAGAAGTGGAATAGAACTAGCGTTCAGCCTCGCTCGAGGCTAGGGGGGGGAGGGGAGTGAACACTCTTACGGGGAGAGAAAAAAAGAGGGGAAGGAACAGGTCACTCCGTCAAAATTTCCGGTGAATCGCGTATCTCTTACGGATCTCCTCTTGCCCCGCCGGGGCTTAAGGTGCTTTCCGTGTACTCGCCAGAAACTTGCTAATCTCCGACTTCCAAGGCGTCATCGAGTCTTGGATTAATTTATTGTCTCATTCAGAGAGACCGAGGGCCGTGATAAACCAGATTTAGCCTGGCTTAGCCAACTCTCTCTTCGCTGGGAAAGAACGTTCGAATTTCGAACGATCAAACGTTTGTTTCGTCCGAGAAACTTTCCGACTTTCCGAAGAAGAGAAATTTTTAAAAGGCGAAAGATACTATATAAAAAAATCTCTCTTCCAAACCGGAGAATTGAACGAACGAAATAGGGCCTTAACCCCTTGCGCTAGCAGCTGGTTTCGCGGACCATAACGAGTGACCAAACCGTATACTGCAAATAATTCGTCGCTTTCTTTTTAACCTCGTCGATATGATATCACTATAGATAGAAATTACTAAGAAGTAATAGATTTATTATCTGTTTTGTCTGGGTTATATTTAAATATATTTAAAACTGAAAAAATATTGCAATTTTGGGATAAAAGATTCTCGTCATTCCAGTGCAAGAGCTTAATATTCGGGGAAGAGAGTGAATTGAGTGGTACTCGCTTAAAAATCTCAATTTCTTGGAAACTGTCAAGGGGTGGGAGGGGGAGGGCAGTGAAACTTGATAAAATTCTCAAATACTAACGAAAATACGATTTCCGGCTCCGGCACGAGAAATTTCATCCGAATTACTTCCCCTCTAGCTAATTCTCGCTGAATTGACGGTTCGTTATCTATATCTAATGTCGATCGATTTAATAAAAGGTTCCCCGGTACTGATGTGTTCGCGAATCTGACGTTCTTTCTCGTTAAAGCGAAACTCGATATTGAAACGATACGCGTGGTCAGGGAGGAATTAACGAGAAATGTCTGCTAGGATGGAAAGATGTAAAATCACCTCTAAGAGCAACTAGGGGTCAGAGTTGGCTATTGATCGATTATAATTTTCAGTTTGATCGATAACTGCGATTGACAAAATTAATCGTCAGTCGTTCGTTAAAGGAAATTAATCGTTGAAAAACCAATGATTGGTCTAATTAATAAATAAAATTGGTTAGAGGAAATTAATCGTCGAGAAATCGGTGGCTGACTCGACCGGTGAATAACGTCGATCGTTAATTATTAATTGTTGGTTGTTACATCAAATTTGAATCGAAGGCAAAGTTCGAAGGCATTAATCAATTAAAATTTCCAGTTTGATCAACTGATTAATGTTTCATCGATGGGCCAAAATTAATCGTCAGTCGTTGGCTAAAATTTAAATTAATCATTGAAAAATCAGCTACTGATTTAATTAATCAAGAGCGTCGATCGTCAATTATCAATCGTGAATTATTACATCGAATTTCATTAAAATTTCACATAAATTACACTTTGAAATTTTAATGAGACATCGACGCATTGAGGTTAGGAATTTATTCAATCGAAACAAAATGTACTTCTGTCGAGAGGTATAAAACGTAAGTTCAATTAATTTATTTCGAACTTCTTCGAATAAACAATAGTTGGAAGAGACTTTGTTTCGTCGCATTAGGCATCAATGCTTTATTATTATTTCACTATTCACGAACTTTCAGAGACTTTATAATGTGACTGTACATTATTACAAGATGGCCGCGAACAAGAAGCTAATTCCACTACGAAAAGAATTTTACCAATTAATCGTTAACGAGGTATCCAACTGAAACGATTAAAATTGAAAACAATTGACGATCAAAGCAAGAATCGAATCTTTAATCGCAATCGACGATTGAAAGATACTTAAGATCGTCGCAAACAGAGTAGAAATTTAATCAAAATTTAATCAAAGTACGAACGTGAGCGTTATCAAAAGCCAAACTTTGATCGTTAACTGCGATTGAAGATTATCGGAGAACTTTCATCAGTCAGATGGTTGATGAATTTTTTGCCCAACTCGGCTACGTTCGTGCAATTGCGCGTTTCCTCGTAAGAACAAAAGTCTCTCTCTCTCTCGATGGAGGTTTGTTTAAAAAGAGTATCCAGCGAGAAATCGGGAATAGAAGTGGGCCAATTCGATTGGACGATCGTTCGAGATCAGACAATCAGGCCGAACGCTATTCGACGCGTGCAAGCGTTCTGCCCGTAGGCTACCGCCAGCTGCTGCATGATCATAATCAAGAAGCCAGGTACGTAATCCTGCTTCGGAACCGGGACCTGCCCCGGTAGGTACACACCAGTCCGAACAAAGCATAAATCACAAAGCGCCGAACATTCGTTATGCGGTATGCGGACCATGAAATACGTGAACTCTCTCTCGCAGTTTCTCTACGCGCGTTCACGTGCAACGGCGCATCTGGTTATGCTCGGTATCTGCTCGTATGTACACACACAGTAGCGCGAGTGCGTTACGCTCGGCCAAGCAAATTCATCCGATTGGATTCCGAGTTATTCCCCGGCAACAGAGGCAGGGAACCGCTAACCGAAGAATCGAAGGCCGAAGCGTGTCGATGATTTTTACCGAATATCCGCAACGGAACGTGTCGCCTCCTCTAGATATCGAGGAGGTCGTCTCCACGCACTCGACACGATCGTTCGTCTCGCTCCAAGTGCAATCTCCAAGCGAAATAAAATTGCCGTCCGCCTCGAGAGGCTGGATTAATTAGACATTAATAGGTAGAGGTATTAAATCAGGCAGATATTCGGACACAAGTGTGGCGGGTGCTCAAAGAAGCAGCGATTCGCGGGCCAAATGGGGAATTAGTGCGTTCGAGTGGAGATCCGGCGCCGACTGCCAGGGTCACCTTGGACCAATTATACCTTTCTAAGAGGATTCGCGAGAGTGCATGCCTCCTACAAACCGATCCTTTGTGCCGGGAAACAATAACAACTCGCCGCAGTTATCCAATCCTCTGTCGGATGAGCGAATAATCAAATTACACAGTGTTATTTGGATTTCCTTGTTTCGCGCGCTGTAAGACGATACTCGCGGTTGTTCGGTTAACCGTTGATTAATATCCTTCTGTCTGTTCTCCAGCTGTAATTTGGGGAAAAAAATGGAAAGATTAACTCTGTCGATTAATAATAATAGCGATGATTGAAATTAAAATTAAAAATTTTCGAAAACCTAGCGTTACATTGTCACTTATTTTCCATGTTCTACCTTCGAATTGTGAAACTCGTTCGTTGAAATTCGTTCACAGCCCGCGCGAAAGAAAATAATTATTGGCTCGGTGGATTTTGTTTAGAAACGAGTAATTAAAATCTGTCCTTGGCAATCTATATTCAATTTAACGAAAACGGACAAATTTATACGACGGGCGAATTCACCGCGTGCAAAAACTATTATCCAAAGTTGTTTTCCAATAACAACTATAATTTATCGTCAACGTAATAACTACAACATAGTCGCGTTACACTTCTCGAAATAGAAAACCGGAAAATGCAATCGGCGCCCGCGCGCGCAATTCGTACGTTGGCAAAAGTATATGTATGAAACAGGAAAAAATCGTTTAAAATATAGCGGACCGTCGATAAATCCTGTTCGCCGTGAAACGAATTTGTGTTCCTTTTTTTTTTTTTTTTATTTTTATTCATAAATCCGGATCGGTCCGAGCGTGAAATTGGTCATCTCAAAATCCACCCTCTCGACACTCGTTTATTATATTGATTTCGTTAATGGAATCAACATTGCTTCGCGTATGACGAGGTTCGTGCTTGATTATCGATCGCTTATCAAACGAGTTGCGAACGTTTGCCAAGAGTATTTCCGTATTTTCAATCTTGTCGGAATTTTCCAGCATTTCCACTCGCTGAAACGTCCTTGAAAGCGCAAGAACCTTAAACTCTCCTTTGAACTCGAATCTCGCGCTAAAAGTGACAATAGAAATTTATCGTGAAACGTCGTATGACACATCGACAGATGTTTTGTACGTTTTAGTAAGATTCTTCATCCGCAAGGGAAACATAACGACTCTTTTTTCCTGCACGTTGAAAATTATTTTAAAAGTTGTCACACTTTAAAAAATTATAAGAAATAAATTACATTGTAATAATAGGAAACTTTATAGAATTTCATCGTTGCACGTTAATTTACCTAATTTGCTTTAAAATAGGTATAAATGGACACGCAACGACATTGAAAACGAGTCGAGTTGCGTTTAAAGTATTAACCTTTTCCACTCGACTGCTGCCCTATAATCATACTTAAATTTAGCTGAAATTATAAAATTTGTTATAATTGCTGATAGTTATTATTGACGTATGTATAGTGTTATTGATGTAATATAATATAATGTAACGCAAGAGGAATAGTAAAATTTCAACAGAAGAAATTCTTGAGGATAAGAGAGTTAATTGACGCTCATTATCATCGAATTATTATCCGAATAATTTGGAATAATTGACATAAACTAAATTTCTTATTGTTTTTTACGAAAGTTTATAAAACGGCGAAGAAAATTTTTCTGAAAATTGAAATTATGTGTTCACTATACTTGGTGACTAGACATATATACTCAACAAAAATTTCACGCTAAATACAGGATGGAATTATTTCCAATGCTGCATCATTTTATTCGAAGCGATACTTTACTCGCTTATTTCGTAAATAAATTGCTGATAGACGATACCATAAGTGTTTCCAAAAGCAAAGAGTTAATCGAATGAAAGATAAAAATATTCGATTTTTCGCGTTGAAGTTCAGTTCAAAATCGTCTTTGGAGAAACGTGCAGCTCTCCGTTTATAATACCGCGGTACGATAATCCTTCCAAGATAAATGAAAATTAAGGAGAATAGGTCTGGAATTTCCAGATCGCAATTATCCCGAGCAATTTTTCACCGCCGGTGATAATCTACGACGTTTCAATACAGTGTCGCCGGCGACGTTTAAATCCCATTTATTTGATTGCTACCCTGCTTTAATTGAGGTATCCCTGGTAAAATAGGATCTCGCCGAATGGATCCTCCACCGTCGTTGGAAACTGCGTTTAGAGTGCGCGTTTATACGGTGGGATCGATTGAAAATCAAGAAAGAGACATCCCCTGCTCTCTTTTTCGTTCCTCGCCGACGCGACGTTGGTTGGATGTCGTTTGGACGCGTTTGAAGTTGTCTCGAGTGAAATCAACGTCCATCGAAGGGGAAGTAATCATCGCTCGGACGATACCGAATGGAAAGTCACGAATTTAAAATTGCTGACGTGACCCCGAGTTACTTCCACTTGTCCGACCGTTTCCGAATTTAACATTTGTATGTTAATTCGGGGGGAGGGGGAGGGGCAGAAATCAGAACCGCTTTTAGACGAAGGAAGAAAATTGTGCCTGTTCTCTCGAGCGTTCGTTACGAGGGAATTATCATTCCTCGTGAAAAGAAAATGTAGAAAGAGGTAGAGAATTTAGGCGTGCACACTCGTGACGAAATTGATCGTTTTCAAAAATCTAAATGTGAAAATTCTTCTTATTCAACAAAACTTGCAACTACCAAAATAGTCGAAATGACCAATTTGTAACTTCTATGTGGAAATTTATAAACAGTGTATGTTTCTTTAAACAATCGAGTGATTTTTAATATAGTTTAAAATATATAAAATATATTTTCAATATAATATAAAATATATAAAAGCTAATCACGTTTAAATAATATACGAAGAAGATGTAATTGTGAATTTAGTTACATCTGATACAAAATGTTTTCGTTGCAATTATTGTCAGTAATGTTTGACTGTAGGCGCCTTCAGTTTTATTCGAATAATGTGAAGTTGGCGCCTTTCGTTCCAGCGGACTGAAGTGAGTTGAATGCTTATAGGCGCCAACAGTGGCCAAAAACAGTAGTTAAAAAAACCCACTGAGAACCGTCAAGGTAGAAGTTTCGCGTTTTAAAACGAGAACCAAGCGGATTCTTTCGCCAACTTGCGTCCGACTTGCATCGGATCGTCGGCAGTTTTTCATTGTCACTGGCACAGTTGCTCCCCTGCGACGCGTTTCCTCGAACGAAACGTCGCGGTTGAGGGAACAAACGCTGTTGAAGAACCAAGAAACGCGGCACAATTACCGAGCGATTTCTAATTAGTACGTAGAATCTGACGATTTACGAAGAGAAGAAGAGAACCGCGTTATAGTAAATAACGCAGCACGTTAGAGGAGAGTGCTGTTCGTTAAAACTTCAATGCGAGGCTCTTTTGAAATTATGGCGTCTCGTTTTAAGCATTTTTTCGTGCTTTGTCCACGAATCGAGATAATGGACTTGCCGTTCGCGCGGAACGAGGGAATGCAGCATTTCTTCTTTCGCCGCATCTTCTCTCTCTCTCTCCCCCTCTCTCATTAGCATTCCTAACGCAATATTTCTGGCTGGTCTCGCCCGTTTCTCTTTGCACGCCCGGGCGAACTTCTCGCTCGCGTCAATTAAGAAAGAATTCGAGGCTCTTCTCGTCTCGACTTCAAACGAACAACGGGAATCACGAACGAACCCTCGATTCTCCGAGCCTATTTCAATCTTCGATCGATACAAGATACACTCAGTGATTCGTCTGGTATATACTCGGCCGTTGTATAGCATATCCGGCAGATTACATGAATACTAGATTGTTTAATTAATTTCTTTATGAATATTAACGCAAAGTGGATCGCATGCAAAGGGGACTCGAGCTACCAAAGGTGGTGTAATCCAGCAGTTCGTGGAAATTGAAAGCGATCGCCGGCTTGTAACGTTTAATCTGTTTCGACGTTTCTTTTTAGAAGTTTCTTTTACTACCAGGTCGTTGAGAAATAATTAATTTTTGGGCAAACATCGAGGTTCGTTATCGATTGTTAATCCGATAACGCAATCGACCACGTCGCGATATTCACGCGTCGTGCGCGCGGCAATTGACGTCTAAGACGCGGGCACACACGCTTTGGACGGATTGGTTACACTCCGCGTGACACGCAAACGCGCGAATTACCGCATTATCGGTGTATCAAGCGGTTAAACGCTGCACGACAAACACGTTGCAACTTACGCAAACGCAGGCTATAAATATAATTGGATCAACCGTGGTTTGACGTTGCATACAAATGTTAAACATTATATTAACGAAGTGTATACCACGTGAATTATTATTATTACGGAGCGGAAAAAGCCAATTTAATCGTTGTGCCAATTTAATCTCAAATTCGTTATATTCGCGTCAACGATTGCCACATAAAAGGTTGTTCGATAGTGAACAATCGAAGCTAATTGGGAAACTTCTTCCTCGAGAGACAAGTGGCAAAAATCTTCGACGAGAGCGACGCGAAAAGAAAATTGACGACCGAGCTGATTCGACGTCAAAAGCGAAATTTTAACCCGCAAAGTGGCTCTGTGTCCCCCCTTCCCGGTAAGCTGGCGCGCTTTATCCGAACGCGGAGAACGATAATGACGCGAATGAGGCGACGCGCGATTGCCACGCACGATATTTTATTACCGCTTCGAGCCCTGTGCACGATTCCGCTCCCGGCAACAGCTCGAATCGGTTAGAGAGAGCTTTGCACGCGGCGGCGAAAGTTTTGTCAGGCGAAGTTGCCGCTCCGCGACATTGGCGCACCGTGTTCCCCTGGATCGTCGAACCATTTAATAGACTTACGTTTACACTCGTCTCTATAGACACGGCGCGAGAGAAAGGGAATACGCGCGCCGAACGGTGGAATATGCATGGGCTTAAATGGCGGGTTGATACCGTGACACACACACACACACACACACACATATATATATAATATATGTGCATCTCGAAGCCAGCTGAAACGGGCAAAATTGCCCGTCTGATGATACGGAGAGGAATCGTTCGTGACATAGAGGATGCGAAATAGTTAGACTGACGAGCAACGAACGGAAAACTCGTTTGCTTCCGATCGTTTAGACTTTCTCAGCGTGTGTGTGTGTGTGTGTGTGTGTACGTACGTGTACCGGCAAGGCTTTAGCGCAAAGTTTAGCCTTATTATCCGAGTTGCGGCGAGTGATTAACGAGGGTGTTTGGCAAGTTACTCGCTTGTTTCGAATTTGATATAACAAGCGCCGAGTGTTTCCGAAATCTTCTCGCGCCGATTACGATCGAGTGGGATTGAATATATCCGCCGCAGAAAAAGATCTTCGTGTTAGACGAAATATTCTTGGTCTTCTGTGGGTAAGGGCATGATTTTATACTGTTTTCGAAATAAATCCAATAACGATTTCTTCATTACGGTTTAAATATTGATCGCCCAAATATGGGGGTGATTTTTGGCCCATTCTGTATAATCATATTTCTTATTATTTCGTCATTATTTGCACTTGGTGTAATGAAAATTCTCTCGTGGCCTCAAATCTGGTTTCTCTAGTGATCAACAACAGTCTAGTGAAATCTGGGACAGTGTCGAACAAGATACAGAATCTGTATTAAATGTTTTTGTACAGTACATTCTTCTTCTTAAATCGAGAAATTCCTCAAGCAACATCGGCGCGTCGAAATTTCAAAAGTTTCGGACAACTTTGAAACGCTAGAAAATTTCACGTGCAACTCGAAGGAATTGGGGAATTGAAAAATTCGTTTCGAACCCGTGTTGCCCAGTTATTAACGATGCGTAGCTGACTGCGCGGTAGTCGCGCGAGGATCGTCCGAACGTGCAAGTATCCCGTATCTCGTCGTAAGCGCGAATCCCGTTACGCTACTGTGCGGTCGGTGTTAATGCAGTTCGCAACAAATGACAAACAACAAGCTGCGTCAACGCGGCTAGGTGGCCGCAGCGCGGGAGCGAAACTCGCGGCGACTCGACTCTGCATGCCAGCCACCTGAATGATACACGGTGGAGCGAGAAGACCTCTCGATTCAGGGGGCAAGGGGGGACGAACAGGTCGAGGGTTACCCGTGCAACGTGTAAACGTTGCGCGCCGTGGAAATTTGCAAGTAAATGGCAATTAATCAGTGTCCGTATGAATGGGCCGGCGCCGTTAATTTGTCATTTCGTGCCGCGACAATTTGTATGTGACTGTCAACGTCGTCGAGTTCGACCTCGTGCCGTGCGTGCAATATTCTATATATATATATATATATGTATGTATATAGGGTTGGTCAAAAAGTAGAATTGCGTTTTTTACGACAGATGGACGTACCTGTGTATCTTGAAAAAATGTTACCAACTTCATTATTTTAAACAAATGAGCTTTAATCTGTGAGCTGATTGTTCAAGCTCGATTTCAAAATGGAGGATCAGATAGGAACATTTTCGTCGTACGTAGTTTGCGTCGTATGTGCAAGCTCGTAAAAAGTTATCTGACGAGAATTGATTTGCTAAATTGTCAAGTATCTCGAAAAAGATGAGAATTTCTTTTGAAAATTGCGGAATCACGAAGTTGCCTGAAAGATGGCAAAAGATGATCGAACAAAATGGACAATATACTGTCTGACGAAGCTTCTGTTACTCACGAGAAATTCGCCTTTCGTTTTTATGCGAAAACACCCAGTTATTTTTTGTCCAACCTAATATGTATTATATATTCTATCATATATATCAGCGGTTCTCAACCTGTGACACGCGTACATTCGAGAGTACAAAAAAATAATATTGGTAATAGCGGAAAATGCCAACAAAAGAGGAGTTAAAATATAAACAAAATTATAGAGTTTTGTTCACTTGCGTGAAATCACTTTTTGAGGGATGAGTGGGGGATACTCATAAATGAAAAGCCTAATCAAGGACTACGGGAGAGAAAAAAGGCACCTCGGCGTAAATACATATATAGTTGTGCAAACTGCAACTTTTTTCTTGGAAGACGATCCAGGACGATTCGTTGAAACTCGTGTCAGTGAAAACTGGTTCGGTTAAGATCCTCCAAAAACCAGCCAAGGAAACGTTGAAAACAAGAGACTTGAAAGATTTAAAACAGCAAGTGCGTTGGCTGTAACGGGCCATTTGCTCCGTTACACGGATGCGCAAACTGGCCCCGGTTTCGCGGTTAATGCCGATCCACCGCGACGATTGCGATAAATATTTTTGCAACTTGGAACGGGCGGGATCGTCCGGAGAGATGCAATAACGGGGCAAGTAAGCTGGCGATACGTGAGAAAAGTCGAGAATGAAGTTTTACAGGCAGAACCACCCTCCCCCGCCCATCAGTTTCTATACGTTTCCCGTCCGAATATCCCCAAATATACATTTCGCGCTGGTTACCCGGCGAAAACTTCTCGCCGCGCCCTCTGAATTTCTGATCAAACGCTTTCACAACCGGCGACGAAATCGATCCTCCGAGTGGGATTACGCTCGAGTACCTTGAATAAGAAGAAACTCACGTCGCCCGGTGTCGTGTTTGGCGAGCCGAGTCTCTTTATTTTCGAAATTACCAAAGACCTCTCCGTTCTTCCTCTCGAGCGTGAAACGTTCGACGAAAGGAGAAATACTCGACAGGAAGGACACTCGAAACGTTGGTTCTTTGAATGAAAAAATGTCTCGCTGAGAGGGGATTTACGTGCATCTGCTTTGTCTCGCTTATCGTTGCTGTTAATTGTTTAAGAAAAATAAAAATACTCGATCATAATCCTCGAACACTTTAGAGCGATATTTAGATTTGAATTTCTCTCGAGATAAAACGCTTAATGGCGACGAAATTACGATTTTACGACTGACGAATTGCTAACAACGAAAAGTTAATCGCCTTCTTAGGGAAACGAATTAAATTTGTATTCCCCGCGACGAAGTTTTTGCTTCATTAACGTTAGGGTACGCGAGATCGCTCGAGTAATGAAACGAGCTTTCTCTCGTCGCGGAACGAGGAACGAGACTAAACAAAGGACGAAGAGTATAACAAGCGACGACCTCAGATTTTCTTTCTTTTTCACAATTTTTGCTCGAAAAACACGAGAACACGTTTTCGTCGAAATTTATATCGACTTCTGTTTCGGTAGAAGAACAGTTGTTCGAATCTATTTATTTTAATTAATAAATAACGTCATTCGAATTATGAATTATATATCTGACTTCTAGATATTCATAAACGCAAGATTCTCAATTCGCTGCTCGTTTCGTCGTTTACGTACAATATTTCGCCTGGTGATGCAAGGAGGATCGTTCGACAAAACGATCTCTCAAGTTGAACTTCCGATTAGATTCGCCGGCGCGAGTCTCTTCTCTTCGCGGCCGGCCGCTCGATTATTTATCGCCGGCCGCCGCTCCAATTACGCGCGTATACACGCGTAATAGGAATGCGGATTAGAATATTCGATATACTTAATGGCGTTATTCAAACTGCGGCAGGGATCCGTGTTAACAACGCCACCGCCCGTAAACTGAATCGGATTTGGCCGCCGTCTATCGTCAGTGTTCCCCCCGAAAACCCGTGTTACCCGCAGCGATTTCCCGTTATACCGGCGAGGGGGGAGGAAATCTAATTAATTTCCGTTTTGTAATGCCGAATTAACGAATTTCCCGCGGAGGCCTAGGGCGAGGGGGAGATGGTGGGGGGGGGGGGGTATAGAAGAGAGGGAAAGGGTGGTTCCGACGCAATCCGGAACACGTATATTCGGCTTACTTCCGCTAATGAAGGAGGCACGCACCGGCACACGCGAATGCGCGCGGACGGCGGGTCAATTTCGATGTTGCATCTAGAATAATATGAGCAACGCGCGGACAACGCGGACGAGAAGGGGAGAGGGGGTGGTGGTGGTGGTGGTGAGACGACGAGGGCGAATCGATCGACGCGCGGGGCGCGGCCGGCCAATTCGAATTCATTCGGTTAATTCCACCGACTGATTCGGCGGGTCCGGCGCGAGGCCGCCGCGGAACGAGAGCAAATTATTGTCATACCGGCGATAATTGAGCATAGCCTGCTAATAAACTCTTCGCGAACGGCCGAGATTCGAGCAATTGCGGCCGAGACTCTCTGCTTTGCAGTAAACGGGGTTGGGTTGGGTTGCGTTGCGTTGCGTTGCGTTGCGTTGCGTTGCGTTGCGTTGGATTGGATTGAGTTTACATGAGATATTACCGGCCCGATATGCCCCGCGCTCGGCAAATAGGCAAGCGCGCCACTTTCAAGTGGAAAAAGCCGCGCGCGTTTGTCGTTGACCAATTTGACCGGATTCCGGGTCCTGATTAACATGCTCGCTCGTTTTCGTTATCGAAATTATCGCGCAGCCAGGCTCGATATCGCCTGGAATGTACCTCTCTCGTTTGCCTCGTTTCCTCGGCGTTTTGAAATTTTCAGCAAATTGGCAATCGCCGGAGAGCGGACGGGAAACGGACGGTTGCCGAGCAGAGGAGTACGATAGGAAATCGTAATCCAAATCACACGCGCGATGCGATGAGTCGAGTTCGTAGCGATAGGGGAAGTTTCAGGGGCGCAACGTCGGCCCCGTTCGCCCGAATCACCCGCCGAACTAAACGGGTTTGACTGCAGGCTGTCCGATACTTGTATAATCTGCTGAAACGTTTATCAACAAAATTCAGTTACCCGACTATATCCACATGTCGGTGAGAACAGAAGCGATGCGCGACGATAAACTGGCGCGGTTTGGCAACTCTTTGTAATAGAACTAATAGCGATGGCCGCTGCCGCTTGACAAGATCCAGCGGGCATTAATGTCACATCGACGAGCGGCCGGGCCAATAATATCACGTTTACACGCTGCAACGTAACATCAGCGCCGTGTAATGTAGCGCGCCGGTGGTAAATAGTGTAACATTTATACCGGCAATTAACTTCTAATTAGCCTGGTGCTACGCACACGCGCTCCGTTTATCTTTTACGTCGTCCCCCGCATCGTTGCAAAGCGCGACCTTCTTCGAATTTGAATCGTTTCAATCGGTGAAAGGAAGTTTTTCGTGAAAATCGTTACAAAATGAACTCTATAAAAATTGAAACTGTTTTGTGCTGTGCTCATTTGCACAATTGGTTTAAACTCCAACTGAGCATCAGTTAGACGTAGTAGTAGACGTTGTCAATATTGGTTTTTTTGCTCTTGCAGTTAGAAGAAATTGAGGTACCGTTCTCGATACATGTATTTGTTCCACATATCGTGGTATTGTAAATTTTTTAATTCATTCTCAACGTTTCGACCGAAACTGGTACAACGATTCTGGTCCAAAGTTGATGAAAGTCCCAACTTTCGCGCACGCTGAAAAAACTACGAGTTTCCATGATTCCAAGTTAGTTTTCTTGCATGGCTAATTCCGGAGAATACAAGCGCTCGCTCTCGTGTCCAGGGCCATCGTGTAACCGCATTCCCTAACAAGCTAAACCGCGAGAGGACCCTCTCGAACGGATACGTGGTGTACACCCTCGCGGATATATCGCTGGATGTACGTACTACCTCTCCTCGTAACGCGGATTTCAACCTTGTTCCGGTTACACGTCATGCCCCCGTATTCGCTCTGTGCAAGAACGCGAGCACGCCATTTCGAAAGTCGTAAGTCATAAGTCTTTCTCCGCAAGCATCTTTTGCTTTCGTCCCGCGTTGTTCCATCTACGTTTCTTCCATTTTTACTTGTTCTTTATCTTCGTCTTTTCCATTTATAACCAAATAGCGTCGTGTTATTTCGACAAATTTCCAAATTTCCAAATCTCTACTCCATGCTCCCTGCGTGTTCATTTTATTTCGTTTTCCCTTCCTTTGTACGTTGAGTACTTTGCACCGAAGAATATATCAGATAATGCTCGCCTTTCGTTTCGTTCTTTCTTCCCTCAATTCTTTCACGGCGGGCGTCACATACGTGTGTGATAACACTCGACTTTGGTTGTCCAAAAATATTAATGTAAATAAATAAATGAAATTGTTAAAAATAAGTATAATAGATTTATACACTCGTGTTTCTGTCCAGAATAGAAATTAATATCAATTTTGACAAGAACAGCCGTATCTTTTAAGTAATTCAAACGATAGTCTGAAAGCCAGTCGCATCGAGATCGGTGGTTCGATTGTTATAGTACATTAATAAAATGTAACGCATAAAATTGTACAATTATTTACAAAGCATACATAAAAATGCGACTGTCATTTCAAATATCTCGTCAACCTCCTCTGTTGTCCCATCCGAAAGTTTACGAATTTCAAAAGTAAAAGAGAAGGTTTCGTACGCATTTTAGAATCATTGCGCGAGGATCGAGTTCAAAAATAGATAAACTATCGAGCACCTGGAACATACAGTTTCCGCAATGTATATTTGAGCACGTGGTTTAAGCTGATCCCTTCGAACTCCCTTGGAAATTCGCGGAGAATGGTAGTCGAAGATCTGCAGTCGCGAGCACAATCACGAATCGATATCACTTACTTTGCTCCATCGCTCGTGGTCTTTGGCTCTTCCAAATAATCCAACTGTCCCTCCCCTTCCTTTATTTCAACTACACTCGCGGTTGTCTGCGAAGCAGAGGGAAAACGACTACGCGAGACGAGGGAGAATGGCGTGTAAGTTGCGACACGCTTTTTCGCAGATGCTGCAGCCTGCTTACGGCAGGTTACATCGTTACACGTGTAACTCGCAGCGGAGGAGAGAATTTGCGCGAGCAAGCCACGATGCGGAAATATCGACGCGATGAAAGTTTCGGCTGCGAACAGCTGCGAGGAATGTATCGTCGTTGTTCGTCGAGGATCGCCGCGGTTTTTTCGTCGCCGCTTTCATCACGTTCAGTTCCTGCTCGAATGCCGAGGCTAGGTTAACCTTGCAAAAAGCTTACAAACGCGGCCATTTCAAGAAACGACGCGCTCTCCCGTTTCCCCTCTATCGAGCAAACTGTATCGTATCCGACTTTTTCCGACGACCCCGAAATTCCTCTCCCGTCCGAGCGTTTGTCTTGGCGATTACGCTAATTAATTCTGTTCTTGCGCGAGAAAAAAAATCGTGGCTATGGAAGAATCAAAGATTAGTTACCGATGTTAGAAAAAGCAAAAATAATACAATAAATCGTATGAAAATTCTTGCTAGAATCTATGTCACTCTCACGTGCTGGCGTGTTTTATTTCGTTGCAAGTGTAATGAAATAATTCTTAATTCTTTCTCTTAATAGTTCTTACGATAGTCTCATGTGCATCGAAATGTTTTTCTGTAGCATGTTCAGTTACAACACGATCTAAAATTTGAATGTAATATCCTTTTCCTTTTTGTTACAGGTTAGGTTTACGTTTTGTTACAGGTTAGATGACGTGTTATAGGTTAGGTTAGGTTCATTAAAACCTAGGTTAGGTGTATCATTTAATTTCGCTTAAAGAATCTTTCTGTAATCGGTCCTTTTCCCTTGAACGAAGATACGACGCGTCTAATCAGAAGGCAGACGGTATGTCACCAATTTAAATTGTAGAAATTCGTAATTAATGGCGCCTCGGCGACGTGCCATCTACATTCGAGGGCTGCGACGAGCCCATGTGCCGAAGTCGTCGGCTCTCGAGCAAGATTGTAACACGGCAATTGCCACCGAACTGGCGACGACCGAACGCGACGCGACCCTAATTAGTTCGAGAATCTTGATTAAAGGTCGTTCGTCCCGCTTTCAGATTATCGCGGCTGCAAGCATCGTCGATATCAATTGAGAACTTTGTCCGAAGCTCGATCTCGTTTTCAGAGTATATTGCCTTGTTTTTTTTTCTTTTTACTCTCGAGAGTCACGATCGATATTTATTTATTTAACAGAGACATCAGTGTCTTCGATGCAACGAAACGGTTTAGTGAAAAACGCCGACGACTTATTTTTTATCACTAAAAGTGATTTTAGCGGGGGTAACCCAAAAAATTGGGCTTCTTCAGGTGCAACGCTAATGCAACGAAAATTAGCGATTGGTCGATTTAGGTCACGTGATTCGTGAGAGGGCGTGGGGTAGACTTCGAGTAGGAGTGGCGTTGTCTGGTACTGAGCGATCGCTCCTATAATTTGTTTTGTATCGATTCAAATGTTTGCATATCAATAAAATTTTAAAGAGTCGTCTTCATTTCCTAGTCAGAACAGTTGCTTCTGGGCCTTTCAGTGAGACGAATCGTACTGGGGTACAAATCGTGCAGTTTTTTTTTTCATTGATTCACAGAACCAGTTTAACGAAATTTTCGATTCCTGCTTTGTCGGTACTCTCGTAAGTTACGTTTTGTGACTTGGTTCATCGATATGGCAAATCGCACGATTTTTAAGAGAGATCGTCGTCATCGTCGTTGCTCTATTGTTGATCTAGGCTTCTATAATGACTGCTATAATGAATTACGGCGTAAACTGTACTTTTAGCTCGCGGTCAAGATGAAAGTTAGACAAGACTACAAGATTGGAATTGTAAGTTTACTTGGAAGAAGAAGAGTGTCTGAGGAACAGTCTCGTCAAAGTCGGGCGGGCATCGAGCGGATATATAGTCGTCGGAGATGAGGGGCTTTGAGAGGTTATATCGCCTGCTCGTAAACCAAAACCATTTTAACACTTACTTTGGCACTGCTCTATTTGCTAGAAAATTTTGCTCCACTTTGCTTAGCGAGGCATCCTCTCTCCCTCCTCCCCCTCATCCCCATCCCCCTGCCGTCCGCTCGGTTTGTCTGTCTTTCTCCGACACGAGAAAGTGTTCACCAGCCAGCCTTTTCCCCTGCCGGCCCCGATGCCGGCGGAGGCATCCACCTCCGCATCTCGGCCTCATCCAATTCCCATTGCCTGTAGTGGTGCGACGGGGCTATTCGAGCAAAAGCGACCGGGTAAATATCTTGCAGTGACGGTAAACGGAATTGAATAAACATTTTTCAGCAAATAGAACCGACAATGGTACGAATTTAAAAGTCGCTGAGACGAGCACAGGTGGTTCTCCCGCCAGCGGGGAAAAAGCACCGAACGGAGAAATTGCATTTCACCCTTCTTGCACCCCCCCCCCCCTCTCTCTCTCCTTCCCTCTCCTTCTCCTTCGCCTGCCTGCGTGCCTCTCTACCGTCTCGACTACGCGTATCCTCCGAGTATTTCTTTCGTTTTCTCCTTTCGTTCCCTCGTGACCTCGAACGACGCCGAGAACGACCCAATAAAGTCCACGCGGTCGTGATTCCTCGACGTGACGCGACGAACACTGGTCGGTCGACGCGTCGGATAACTCCAGTTATCTCCTCCCTCGGTTCTTGCCCGGGAATTGGTTATAAATGCTAATGTACGAGCCAGCTGCGGCGTAATCTCGCAGGAAGGGGGATGGAAGGTTCGCGGAGTCGACGTTTGCAATTTTAAGGTCGGTGTGTCGTGGCGTTCGTCGCCCTCCGGAAGACGAATACCACGGCTGCTATAGGGGGTTTGGAAAGGGGGAGGGGGGCAGAAGTGTTCGGGGAGGGATGCACTCCAATTTAGAAAGTTGGGAAAGTATGCCGGGATCGCTTTGCCAACGAGAGAGGGCTAGTGTTAACAAAATATCGAAGCGAATTCCAAGGATAGCTGGTTCTTGTTACGTAAGTTGCGGACCGAAAGAACAACCTGAGATCGACGAGGGCGAGGAACGCCGAGCTTTTGCAAGCAACGTAAATACTGCAGCTGGTATATCCTTTAGCCGGGTGTGCGAGATACTCGTGAGATATCCGCGTGCGCACGGTACGTGTCTTACGAGATAATTGTCACCACCCCACTCGTCGGATAACGTCGGATGTACTTATAATTTCGTCAGACGTGTTTCGAGTAGTGCGTGTTTTTTGTGACAAATGATGAAACGAATTACAATTTGTATCTACCAGAATCTGAGTAGGGATATCCAACATTGCCAAAAAAAAATATTTATGTATATCAGGATTTATGTATATCTGGCAGAGTATTTTCCACAATTCGAAATATCGTTAGTTCAAGGCACGGGCAAGGAAAGATTTCCTACTTGGAAAATGTGGACTTGATATTTTTGTACAATCTGATTTGAAATAGCTACCTCGTTATTTTATTATTTGATTGTATATTAGGTTTATACCTGTTGCAAATCTTGTTTTAACTTACTAGCTTTGCATAATCCTAGTGATTTAGAAATACCCTGTTTTATACATTTTATATACACAAGATATGCATAGATATAATATGTCTCTTCCTTGATCGTACATAGGACATACTAACATCCTTTTATCTCTATGCGTTTTAAATTGGGCATATTTCTTCTTTCTGCATTGTTTGTTTTATTTCTTTTCCGATATATTCTCTTTGATAATCTTGGTCGGGCTATTATCGTTAAATTTGTTACTGTTATTCTGTAGTTCAAGTATTTTTCTTCTCCCCCTGAGCCAGGCAATTTTACTTTCTTGTATATTACATCGCACGCGAAGTTTTCCCCCGTTTTTCTGTCCATTCGTTTATTTTCCCCTTCTATTGTTTTTACTGCGTTCCCTGCGTTACGTTCTATTTCCTCTGCGTTCTGTCGTATCCACGGTCTCCCTATGTGGCAATCCTACTTTCTCTATCATCTCTCCCAAGTTTGCACCTTATTTTACTATTTGTCACTGAAATAAAAATTACACATCCGAGTAAGGTGAGTAGATATCCGAGGATGTCGCAAGTAGCAGCTCTAAGTAAGTAAACGCGACACAAAATCGTTGGAAGCGAAATTGTTCGAATAATAATGAGACTCACGACTGTCTCTATCCCCAAAGAATTTTTTCTTTTCAAATTTTATTATTTCTCTTACGTCGTTATATTACACTACATCGTACACATGAATTTCAAGGTCAAAATCAATTTTGCGGTTTTTTATATGTATCTTTCTTTCTTGCATTGTATTCTACTCGTTACAAAGGTAAAATTTTCCCAAAGAACCATACCTAACAGTTTTCTTGAGAAGTGACAAAAGTTTCTTAATCATTTAACATTGGGTGCGTGGGTGCTAACAGCGACTTTATGATTCTAGATTTTACTAATTTTTGATTTATCATAGTTGCAGCATCAGTGCGAGGACTGATCTAAATAATCAAATAACAAAATCAACTGTTGACGTTATTCAAATCATAAACATTCACACGTCTAAAGTCGCTGTTAGGACCCACGCGTCTGCAGTGTTAAATGATTAAAAAACTTTTTCTTTTTTCAAGGGAATTATCAAGTTACGACCTACGATCATCTTCGTGATAAGTAGAATACAGTGCAAAAAAAAAATTCTGACCTTGAAATACAGTTTAAAGTCAATATTGCGACAGGTTCTTTGCACGTATCTCCATCAAATCGAGAGTGTAGAATTCATCTATGATAACCACGGACAAACTTTTCTTTACGAGCCAAGCTCGCAACGGAGCGTGAAGGAAAAGCGGAGAGTTGGAAATCGGAGCGGAAGTTGAGGAGGTCAGGATCCATGAGGTATCCAAGAGGCGTCGCGAGAACCGATTTACGATCACGGGTCAGCTCTGGTAGTTTGTTCCAAAGAGCGTGAGAGCGTTTCTTCGCCTGTGTGAGGCAAGATCGAGAGCGGACGGACTATAAATTAGCATCGAGTTAGTGTCCGACAAGCTCGAATCCATTGTCCCCCTCTCCCCTCCTTTTACCACCATGTGTTCGCTTCGTGTCGGCTTCGTTTGTCGATATGTTTGCAAGGTATTTGTACGGTGAATTTCGTTGTTTTCTCTACGCTCGGTTCTTCCAAGTTTCTCAAAGCAGTTTGCCAATTGCGTAGGATGAAAAAGAAGCTGAAGGGGCAAATTCTTGGAAAACGTTCTTCTCCGGGTATCAGGAGGAGTTTCGACACGGGGGGGAAAGCCGCGAAACAGATTCGAACAGCTCGAATTGGTATCGAATTCCGAGAGGTTCTCACGCGTCGAGACCGCGGCGAAATTGGCGGGATAACGTTTCCCGCGGAATCCTTTCTCTCTCTCTCTCTATCTATCTGTCTCTCTGCGAGCGGTAAGAGAAGCAATCGAAGAATTAAAGGATTTTATTGGCCCGTTATCGCCCGTTTGCTTGCACCGTGAAATTACCTTTCAATCCGGTTTTCCTACAGGAGAACGAGAACTTTTACACGCGTGGCAATTAACGGTATCGGGAGCGGGCCGTACGTTTTTATACGGCGGAGAGGAGAAATACGTGGTATGCCCGAAAAAACTCGCAGAATTTATTTCTAAAAAAAAATTGAGAGTTTATTTCTAGAAAAAAATTATTCACCCAAATTTACGATGTCATCTTCAAAAGCACTCCCCCCTCGATAATGTATGCACTTATTCCAACCGTACACTTTTCTATTGGATTTAGCGAAGATTTAGCTGCAACTCTTCAGTTAAAATTGCTTTCCATTGTTTTCGTCGTTTTATCACCAAAAGTGATTTTAGCGGAGGTAACTCAGAAAATCGGGGCTCTTCAGGTGCAACGCTGATGCAACGAAAATTAGCGATTGGTTGATTTGGGTCACGTGATTCGTGAGGGGGCGTGGCGTAGACTTCCAGTAGGAGTGGCGTTGTCTAGTACTGAGCGATCGCGCCTTATCAATAAAATTTTATGGCAAAAAAAGTCATCTTCATTTCCTAATCAGAACAGTTGCTGCTGGGCCTTTCAGTGAGACGAATCGCACTGGGGTACAAGTCGTGCAATTTTTTTTTTATTCATTACATCTACATCCCCAAAATGCTAATCTTTGTTTTGATAATTAAGGAATAGTTAGGTCGAATGAGGCCACAACTTTGGAAAGAAAAGAGTTGGATTCAACGTTACAACTTTTAATCATCCGCCTTATTCCTCGTATTTTTATAAATTTAAATGACTTTTCTATCGTAAATGAATTTCTATATCGTAAAATCTTTTCATTTCTATTTTTTTTTTTTTATTTTGACGTCTCTGATGAAAATTTTACGTTTCAGCGAGTAGTTAACTCGTAAATTTCTCTTCCCGTAATGGCTTAGAAATAATAGAAATTAAGATCGCGTCGAAACTGCGTTTCTGTCGGAGCGCGAATCCGATTCTCGCGAGAACGAACATTCCAGCCCAGCTCCGTGACAGAAGGCTACGGGCGACCGTGTTTCTTACGCCTGGCGCGACCGTATGAAATTTCGATAAAGAACCCCGTGGATCCACCAACACGCCGGCCACAATAGGTTCTTCGATATCCCGGGGAAGACAGTTGAATTTCTAGGTGGGACGCGGGACTTTGAATTATCGAGGACGGCCCTCTGGGAAATCGCGGGGAAGTTCTTTGGAATTTTCATTGCTGCCTCGTTCTTTCTCGTTCTTTCTGTCCTACGGCCAGAAGGAACGATAATCGACGATCATCCTCAAATCCACTAATACAGAGCCCGGCTGGGAGATCGGACAAAAGAAAGGACGAGAGGGTTGGGGGACGGTCGGATAAAAATGGCGATGGCCGGCGACGTGAATCAAGGGGAGAAAAGTCGATTCGTCTTGAGCGGAAATCGGTGACAGGTATACGTATCTCGTGTGCGTGCGTGCGCGCGAGCGAGCGAGATTTCTCCAGACTTCGACATCCATAAATGCATAGCAAGATCAAGCGGTTTAAAGCCCTTGGAGTTCCTGATATCTCCACACGCGTGATTCAGGATCTCCGCGCCATTGGATGTTCAGTGATATTTAAATTCGAAGATTCCACGGAAGATTTCGTGCCCGTATACATACAGGAGGAAGCTGTATAGCTCCGCGGCCCCGGCGTCACAGTTGAAATCTGGAAACGCTTCGGTGGTATTTTTAATATCGTCGTAACACAGGGCTATTGAAATTCTTCGGCGAGAGGGGCCAGGGCGCGGATCGCTTCGGCGTCAACGTTTTTGAATAAAGGCGAGCCGTGCAATCACGCTATTAATAAACGAGCGGCGGGGGAGGGGGGAGGGGGGTAGGGTCGCTGCTTCTATTATTATTGGATAGTTTGACGCGTGCGGTGCCCCCGCGAGCGAAATATTCTACACAGAGTCTGAGAAATTGAAGTCTTAGGACGACTTGCTTGAATATTTGTGTACGTATTAAAGTCGGGAGAAAAAGAAATGAAATGATCGTTGAAGTTTGTTCTTCTTTCGTTTAAAGACATAGATATTTTGGAATATTTTCTCTTCGTCGGGTTTCTTCATTTTTTCACAATTTTCATTATTCGCGCGACCAACTTTTTAAAAAGTTCAAGTTTCTACTGACGCGTTGTTCCATTCTCGCTGCAGAATATTCTATAAATCTGTTTTCGAAGTGAGACGATATTTTCCTATCTAGGTCGTTCGAAAGTTTCTTAATCTCGAATTGTTACATACTTTAAGGTTGGTTTGAATAATTTGACATTTCGACATCCAAGATTATTACGATGCATAAGTACAAAATTTGGTTCGAGTAATCAAAAGTTTTAATTGTCTTGGTTAAACAGCTGTTCCAATCCGGTTGAACAATTAATTCAGTTAACCGTTGGAATAGCATTATCACGTAAAATATCCCTCTTCGTTTAAGATGCCTTTATTTAAAATACTTTGTCATTGAAAATGATTATTTACAATAAATATGAAAAGTTCAGTTTATCTGAACTGAGTCACCTGTTTTCTTTGGCCAGAATTCAATTTTTGCATCATAAGGAAGAATAAATAACACTTAAGTGGAAAATTTTCAAAAATTATAAGAAACAACTTCATATTTCAGTAATTTGTATCTTGTGTCGGTACATAAAAGCTCAGTGCTCTGTAATTAAAAAAATAGAAACAAAAATGTGATGAAAATTGTGTGAGAAAAAAGAAATCTCAAAGATATTACTACGTATATACATACGTATGTTATTGGAATAAGCGAAACAACAAACGTACAGACCCAACCTAATTTAAACGTTCGCGCCAACTCACAATATCGTTTAAGAACGCGCTTTGATAATAATGACTGGAAAATTGCACGTATATAAACGTTCTGATAACAACGAGAGAATTGAGCGTATACGCTCTGGTGATACTAGCCAGGAAAATTGCGCGTATATATATACGCTGATGATGCAAATGATTGAACTCGTCTGCAAAAACAAACACCTCGATCTTCGATTCATTAGTCCACAGGACCTTTTCCCAATCTTTAATTGTCCAATTTTTTGGTTAATTGTCCATTGTTTTGCCCTTCACTTGCAACCTTTCCACTTTGTTTCGCTTAACAAAGATTTTTTAACACCCTCGAAGGTCACACTTTTTGAAAATTGCCGCTTCACAGTATAAAAAAAGAGGAAAGAAATGAAAATGAATTAATTAACGTTTAATTTATTCTCATTTGAAGGTATACGCGTCAAGGAAAGAAGTACCTTCCCTGACTAACCTAACCTAAAAGACAAAGAATCGGTCCTAAACTTAATACACTTTCTAAGACAGTCGAATCTTTTATCTTGCAATAAATTGTAAGATTTAGTTTCAAGTCGCTCATAACTCACGCAAGTGGTTGATGCGACTATAAATGATGAAAATAGAAAAAAGAAATCATAAAACTAATACACCTAACCTAAGACAGTCTAACCTATAAAATAAATTGTAAGATTTAGTTGCGAGTCGCTATTAATAACTCGCGCACTTATCAAGTGGTTGATGCGACTATGAATGATGAAAATAAGAAAGAAAAGAGGGGATATTTTGGAAATCTCACCTAGAAAAAAAAAATCTCAAAGGGCAAAAGTCCCAATTGCAAGACCCTGCCCTACGAATTCCAGAAATTCCTTTCGATCGGCGAGTACCAACCTCGTCTGGTTCTGTTTGCAGATTGCCCGTGAGCCAGAAGCGGAACAAAACCGATCGGCTAATTTATTCGCCGGCACCTGGAACGAGTGAGACACACGCGTAGAATGGCACGAGAGCGAATCACCGAATCGAGCGCGACCAGGTTAAGCGGCTTCTCGCGGTGAGTTTCACGCCCCCCCGCGCGAGGAGGACGCGAGCTGGCGATCCGTTAAATCGACGAGCTGCCAGAGTAGCAGCGTCCCGCAAGCCGGAGGAAGACAGGAGACGCGAGAGGTGGAAGAACGAATATATGAACGATATCGTCGTGGAAAATTCGCGCCGGAGTGCAGGACCACCCAGGCAGTCGCGACGTGCATCGAGGACACTTATCCCGGGAATCTTGTTTGCCGGAATAAAGGCTTGAAGTTGCCATCCACTTCCTTCCGCGTTGGTTCGGCGTTCCTTGTCTGCATCCCGGCGGCTCCACTCGCGGCTACGTCTCCCTTTTTTCCCTTGCTTCTGTTCTTGGCAGAGCGCGAGGAGGGAGGGAGGGAGAGAGAGAGAGAGAGAGAGAACGAAGAAACGTGGAGGAGGGGAGAAATCTCCCGGGTGCCTTTACATTCAACCGGCACGGAGAAAAGTTCGAGTGACTCATGGAGACACTCTTGAAATTCACTCCGCGCCGTTGTTTAAGTTTCCATTTGACTGGCAACGCGCGGGGTGAAAGAATCGTCGCGGTGTAGCGGAAGCGCCGCTACGTGTGTTCCGGAGTGCCGGTGGTTTCCGTTCCGCGACACCTCTCCGTTCATCGGAGTTTAATCGATCGGCACGCGCCACGCTGCGCGAACCTTGCGTCTCGCCGAATTCTGGACCCACCAGAGACGGAGATCGTCGAAAATCGCCGGTCAAAATTGCTGGACCAGAGACCCCATTGAAGACGGAGAAGACGTTGAAACTCGAGAAGACGGACGAACGTCGCGTTTCCCGAGGCTCGTACAGCGGGATTACCGTCGAATCCCGCTTAACGTCGACGGATTCTTTAATAAGATCGAGTTTGGAACGGTTATTGCACCGGGCGGCCATAAATATCTCGCATAAACGTATGCGTAGCTTGCTTGAGAGGGCAATATCCCCGAAAACGAGGATCGAGCCTTTCGATTTCGGTCTCTCTCTCTCTCTCTCTCTCTCTCTCTCTCTCTCTCTCTTTCTCTCCCGATAGAGAGAGCCTCATCTCCCGGGTTCGAACTAATATTCCAGAAAATATCTCCAACATCGATTTTGTCCATAGAATTCCGGACGGCGTTCCAGTCAGGACGGCCGAGTCCGGCTCTAGAAAAATGACGGGAGTGCTGCCCGCCTCGCACACGCGATCCAACGCTTCCGATCCGGCCACCATCCTCCCGCGAGATCCCGCTTCCGTTTCCTAAAGGGAGGATAATAATAAAAGCCGCCACGAACCGTTTAGACGCGCGGTTTCCCGCCGATAACGGCCGACAAACGGCGCGAGTCGTTGGCGAAAATCGCGCGAATCGCACCAATGGAGTGTCTCTCGAGCGGTGAACTCGTCGACGCCTCGGGCGCTTTCGTTTGCAACGCGATGCAGTTGAAAGGAATGGACTCGCGAAGATCGCGGAGACGATCGCGCAGAAAATCGTCGAGGAACCAGCACGCCGTCGCCGTCGACGTCGACGACTCCTCCTCGGTCGCCTCGAGATAGATAAGCCACGACGACGAGTGTCGCGACGGGTGAGCATGCCCCCACGGTGAGCTGCGTTGCTCATTGCTTCGAACGAGCTGCGGGAAATACCGGGGCGGCGAAATATCTCGGGGAAAGATGATCTAGCGGGTGGCGAGAGGGCAGCGCAACGAAAGGAGCGAGAGATGATCAATTCGTCGAGGGATTTCGAAGAATATTAGAAGAAGGTGGCTGTTGTCTCTCTCTCTCTCTCTCTCTCTTTCTCTCTATTTCTCCCTCTTTCTCTCTCTCTCTCTCTCTCTGTTTGTCTGTTTCCCACGCTCGTCGTCGTCATCGATTCGTGCAGAGCGAGCTGAGTCACCGTAGACAAATGAGAGTCAGAGGACAGAATTGGGTGATCCGGTAGGAAGAAGAAGTAGAAGAAGAAAAAACAAAAGGAAAGGAGGAGAGAATGGAGAAGGACAGCGCGAGACATTACAGAGCTTACGAGGGCTTCAAGCCCGCGAACAATGGCAATACATCGTCCTTGAAGAGGTCGACGTCCGACCGCTCGAAAACGCATCCGTCGAGGCAAGTGAGGTGTCTTTGCTTCGGCGGAGTGCCGGACAAGGCCAGCCACCATTCCTTCCTCAAGGGCTGTATTATAAACCTCGGCATATGCGCCCTACTCGTGGCATACACCCTGCTCGGTAGCTTCATCTTCCTCGCCATCGAGGGCGGTGCCGATCCTGGGATGCAACAAAGGACACCTACTACCACAATAGCGGGGAATCAGCCTACCAGGCGGAATGCCACCGCTTGGCTCAAGCAGGTGAGTGCACAACTATTGATTCCACCCACGCGACGTCGTTTTTTCCTTTTTTCCCTCCCTTTTTCGTTCTCCCATTCTCTCTCTCTCTCTCTCTTTCTTTTCTTTTTATCTCTCTTTGTTACATTTTTACGGTTAACGATTCGTTTTGTTACGAGCGAACGCGTTTGTTACGAACCAACGCCAATGCTTCGCAAATTACATTCCAATCAATTTTCTATATTGCTCGGGTACATTTGAAAAACTTTTTCTTCGTTGCATTTTTTTTCTCTTATATATAAATTAAAGATATCGATCGTGAATTGAAGATGTACACTTGGTTAAATAGTCTTTACCAAAAATAGTCGGAAAGAAGATTAAATTGGGTGTCACGAATCGATTCGAGATAAGACGAAATAAAATACGACGTAAAATTGAAAATCAGTCGACCACTTAACTAATAACGAAATATTTCTGTAGAGATTATCAACTAGCATCGACTAGTTTCGTAATTTTGAACTCGAGTTAGAGCTGACGGCTTCTTCTCTCAGAGATGACGACCATGAAGCGTACGCAAACGTGATTTTTATATTGGGAGCAAACTCTGTCTCGCCTCTGACGAAATAGAATTTATTTCATTACATGCGTCAGTTTTATTCGAGCATGTAAAAAACCCGGGTGAGAGGAAATTTAATTCGAGGAACGCGACTTTGCACGCGGCAGAACGATCAGCACTTTGAACTATAACCTTTGATTGAATAAATGGTTATTTTGTTACGCAATTATTATATAATATTGTAATAATTATTAGTATTTTAATACTATTTTAATAGTATTTTTTAATTAAGTATTTTTATTAGTATTTTTGTGTAATAATTACTAGTAAGTTATGTTTGTGATGGATACATTGTATCTTGTGCAAAAAACAGTCAGAACATCAATGTCACCATCATGAATACAACTTACTAATAATAATATAAAAATATAACAATTACAACTTACTAATAATTGAATAATAAATACTAATGAAATCTGTTACTTAAGTGTTAATGCATATTCGACTGATTCTTCATTTTTTTTCAAAAAAACAAAGTCTCCCACGCATCAATTTTCGTTACTCTTGATCTTCCTCCTATTTTGAGCCACAAAATCTCCTTTCTCTGACCCGACTCGTACCGATTGGTGAATTTTCCACCATCCCGTATGATATCGTTTAGTGGAACAACGAGGCTGGATGTGAACTTCGATTTCGATCGCACTTTCGTATTTGAGACGACCTCGGCGAACCCAAAGTCAATCGAATTATCGGCGCGTTCTGGCGTTGCCGCTCGTTTCAACCGAGTTTCATCGATCGGTCGTCTACCGACCGGTTTCCTCCTTCCTTAAAACGACACCCGTTGCACCGGAATCTCTTGCATGGAAACGATGCATATTAAAGGTACCCATAAGTAACGTCGTTTTTTAATAGTGTACGAAATTTTATTTTAATCTTAATCTATAATAGTATAATTTAACAATAAGCACACCGAATGTCTGTATATCTAACTAGAATGTGGGTTATGTTGTGATAAGTTAAATTACTACCACTAGATGGCAATTATTAAATATGGGTTTATTAAATTTGAGACAAAACGACGTTGCTTGTGGATTCAGTTTCACACTGGCCGATCTTATTATTTTATGCAGTTACCACACATTACTCAGATCCCTGGACGCTAATGATCGCGAGTCGATTGAAAAACTCTCCTTTCTTTCCCTTGGAACTTAAGATGGAGATATTATCTTTCTTTTTTCTGTAGGCAAGCCACGAGGCCCGGGCAAAGACCGTGGAAAACATATGGATAATCACGGAGAGCCTGAACATTCTCTATCGCGAGAACTGGACGAAGCTGGCTGCCCAGGAGATCGCACGTTTTCAGGATCAACTGGTGAAGAGGATCACCGAGGACATGATGGCGACTCAGAACGCCGGGACGTACGTCGGAAGTTCCGCGAGCGACACCGTGACGGAGAGACGGATACCGGAGTACGAGTGGAACTTTGCCAAGGCGTTTTTGTACTCTCTCACGGTGCTGACGACGATCGGTGAGTGTAAATTACGCTGGAATTACACGACGTTATTATTATTGTTGTTGTCACTTATTTTATTTGCGGTTAGTATGAGCATCTGCATGGTCATTAGCGACCATAAGCAGCCAAGAAGATACATCTAACACGGGTAAAAGAACAACAGATTAAAAAACTACACGACTTGTACGCCAGTACGATTCGTCTCACTGAAAGGCCCAGAAGCAACTGTTTCGACTAGGAAACGAAGACGACTTTTTGCCATAAAATTTTATCGATATACAAACATTTGAATCAATACAAAACAAATTACAGGCGCGATCGCTCAGTACCAGACAACGCCACTCCTACTCGAGGTCTACCCCACGCCCCCTCACGAATCACGTGACCTAAATCAACCAATCGCTAATTTTCGTTGCATCAGCGTTGCACCTGAAGAGGCCCGATTTTCTGGGTTACCCCCGCTAAAATCACTTTCAGTAATAATACGAACTTGATATCGATGTCTACATCGAAAGGGAAAAGAAGGAGAGTGGAAAGAAAAATTTGTCCGTGGATGAATTCTTCTTTAGGATAGCCGAATTTCGAAATCACAAAGAATCTCCCCGTTTCGAAGACAGTTTTATGCAACAACCGGCGTTAAATCAAAAAGATATCTTGAAAAAAATGGCGTTACGATCGATCCTTCAGAGTTTCGCAGGTAACTCGGAAAGCAGATACCGATTCGACAACTGAGAAGGCACAGATCCGGCAATAACGCACGCAGTTTTGACTTTATCTGCCCGCTCGTAAATCCGCTTCGGTAACTTATCGTCGATCTTTAGCACGGCTAAATTTTTGCGAAAGATTCTCGGCTCTCGGTCTACCGCCGAAATGGAGATGCAAATTAGCAGAGAGAAAGAGAGGGAGAGTGCAAAGAAGACACTGCCCAATAAATCTGACAAAACAAATTTGAACGCCGATGTCTTATCGCTCTAACTCTGTTGCAAAATCTTTTACGCTCGAGACCATAAAGCATCCCGAGTTTCAGATCCGGTAAGCTAAAGGCAAAATTGCATCGGGTCCCAGAAAACGTGGGATAAGAATCGGAAAATTGATCGGGAAGGAGGGACTAGGGAAACAAAGTTGCGACTGACAAACTCAGTCATGCCAGGAGCGTCGTCATCCTTTTCGTCGGCGAAATATTTTCGCAAAAATCGCTGGTAGTTCTCTCTTGGTAACTCGAGCCAATTTCCACGGCTTCGTAAATTAACTCTTAACGAGATTTACGACCTGACGAAATTCGGAAACGGTGTGCAAAGACAGCACACTCTATATTTGCTTATATTAAGTATTATGAATTGTCTGCAAGAAGTGATGAAGAATTGTATTTACCGATGAAAAAAGGTTCAATTTAGAGGAACCTGATGGCCTTCACTGCCAAAAGTCACTTTCTATTAAAGTAAATTCTATTAAAAACTTTATTATATATTTAAAAAAAAAAATTTCTTTTTGCAGATTAAAGTACACTAATTCGAGTTCGTAAATGCTTGAACTTGAATTTAATTTGAAATTAATAAAATTAGTTTCTTTCTTATATTTTGCTGTTTTATTAGAAAGAAATAGGTGGGAAGAAACTTTTGGCCCACCCAATTGGGTGTTACCACAATTTAAAAGGAGGAACAACATTTGAGTCGTCGACACACGTGGGAGGCGGTGATGTAATGATTTGGAGAGGTATTGATTACCACGAAAATAAAATTTATTACTGGAAAATTAAATAATGAAATGTATATCGAAACGATCAAATTAACGCGTACGCGATACGAATTGTTGGAAATAAGTACATTTTTCAACGTGGTAACGTGGTCGCGCACACCGCGAGAGCAGTGAAACGATACTTTTGCAAATAAAGAAATTCCTGTTTTAAATAGAATAGCCAGTTTCTGGACTTGAATATTACAGAAAATAACGGGAGACAGTTCGTAAAATATTAACGAATTTAAAAAAATGTGTTGCGGAGGAGTGAGAAAAAATCGTTAAAAAATTATATAAATCTTTGCAAATCTCAAAGAATTGTTAAACTCGTTTCTTTTCTTTCTACACATTCTTTTTCACGAATTGTGCTATCATATTTCTTAGAAAGATTCAATTTACTGTCGACTAAAGAACGCGATACAAGACTCTCGTCTTCACTCGTTTAATAGAAAAAAATTTAATAATTTTTAGAGTGTGCTCTCTTTGTCCTGGGGTGTATAGGTGTATATACGTTCCGTTTTCGGCGATCGAGAGCTGCGTGCCCTGTGGATCATCTTCGAAACCGCGGCCACGGAAATTTCGCGGATGGTGCGTCCCCTTTTTTTCTCCTTTTTAACGTGCAACACGCTCTCCTGCAAATACGGAATGAAGCGACAGAGAATTTCACATTAGAACGATCCCTGATAAAACGTATCGGTTTCCCGCGCGCGGGAAAACCGCGACAGATAGGCAGCGAAAGGTACACGAGGGAGCGGCAAGCGGAGGAAAAAAATAGCAGCAGAGAAGCAACAAGAGAGCTCGGTGGTTGCGAGGCTCGAAAGAGAAGAGGGTGGGTCCCGGTATGGCGGGCATCAATTTTCAAGGCAAACAAAGTCCAACATTAACGGTGTAATGGCCGTGCCGCGGACCGCGCTCCTGTTGTCCCCGTTTCACGCGTCGGAACGCTCGCTGCACGTGCACGCGTGCCGACAATTCCAAACCGTCCGACTTTCCGGTGTTCGAACCGCGTGACGTCACGTCCGATCGTTTGCTCTGGTTATAACCGAAACAGATTGGAAGTCCATGAGTTTTGTGGATATTGCAAAAAATGGGAGCAAAAGAGAGAAGGAGAGAGAGAGAGAGAGTGAAAGAAATAGCGAAAAGTAAATAAAAAAGTCGCGAAATCGTGATCGAACCACGCACACGGTGATAAGCACAGGCACGCAAAATATTTGATTCTTGCTACGCGCGTTTCTTGTCTCTTTCTAATTCATCGACTTTCTGATTCTTCGATCCGTGTGTAATTAAAATTCTCTCTTCTCTCTGCTCGGGAGGCAGCCATCGACCAAACACAACGAGTGTCTAGAATTTTTGTAAAATATTAAATCAATATATATATACATACATATAAAGCGTGCAGGATAATTTTATTAGATATCGGATATCGACACGTTCGCCAACTACCACCGAGCCGATCGTAGCCGCATCGGTAAGAAACATGGCTATCGAAAATTGATATCAATAGCGAAAGTTTCGATACGCTCCGACATTTCTCGCGGAATCGTTGAAATATCATCGATATGTGTCTGAATCGGTATCGATCGCGATGCTTACTTACGAGCAGCAGCAGCAGCAGCACACCGTACACGCGATGAAATTTATACGATGTTTGGTTTAATCGTTAGCGCGATATCCGATAGGATCGAATTAACGGTGGGAACGCCATTTACCGTGGGAGGGACGGTGCTCTTTAGACGACGTCGTGGAACGAGCGTGCCGCGACTGGAAGGCTGCGACTTTGAAATACGTACGTATTTCAGCCGTTGAGCGCTATTCGTTTTAAAAAGCGTAGATTTTTGTTGCACAGAGGGAGAGAAAGAGGGGGGGAGAGGTAGTTGAGGTCGAATGGCTTGCTGCCTGGCGCACTATTCAGCGGGAACTATCGTTTTTGTAGTTGCCGGATATTGAGTCATTGAAAAAGCGTGCTCAGTTTTTTGTTTTCCAATTTTTTTTATTTTCACCCGCGAGAGCTGTTCGTTTAAAGCAAGGCTTTGACGGTCAGCCGAAGGGGATTCTTCCGAACGATTAACGGTGTATTCGACCAAATTAAGATGACAATGGGCATATATATCCGCGGAATAGTTTCAAAGAGTCGTGAAAAGGGCCGCAGAGGTATCGCCATTGTTGTCGTTGCGATATAAAGAGAAGATATTTGACGGAGCGGTAAGCCTGGGAGAACCGAGAATAAATTATCGACGATCGTAAATCCCGCAGAAACGAGGATGCATTATCGTGCTTTATCGTTTCGGGGAGAAGAATTTTGATCGAGGCTTTCACGCGCAAGTAGAATTCTTGGTTACCAAGATCAAATTTTCATCCTTGATGAGTTTCTAATTTTCGTGTCTCCGCGACTTATCCCTTCCCTCCGTGGAATTTGTCGATCTTCGATATTCGAATATTCATCCCCGCGCCGGGTTTTCAACTGGGAACCCAGTTTCATTCCGACAATCTATGCGCGCATACGTGCCATTTTTCAAACACGTCCGCCATTTATTTCGCCGAGAAATTTACGTATCCGGAACTCGTGCTCTTTCAGGCTTTGTACCTATGGCAAAACTGAATCTTCCACATAGGGATCGAGATCTCTCTGCGTCGTGCCAACGTCAAACCTTCAATGATCGAGCACTCGAAACCGGCAGAGCATGGAATTAAAGGGACTTCTTCCTTCGAGAGGTTCTTCCTCGTTTCTTTCAATTTCTATCCTAACCTTCGTTTAAATATTGGCCTTTTCATCTCGATTTTTATATATATATATATATATATATTCTCAATTTCTAGCTTTTCGAACGAACGCGGAATCGATCGTTAAAATGCATTTGAACGAAGCAGCGGACCAAAATGGCGCCGACGCGAGTCGCTCGCGAGCAAAAAGTGCAGTTCAGATTCGTATTAACCGCGCTCAAATCCTCGAAAGTCATCGCGTTAATTATAAACGCGTTATCTCGCCTGACGACCAATTCGCGGATCCCAAAAGCTAGCGGAATTATAAACACAGCTACAAACGACGTTATAACTCGGAGGCGAATCTACGAGCTGGTAAATTTAAATACAATTATATACGTATTTACAATTTTGAGTGTGTGACAAGGCAAGTGTATAGAGAGAGTGAGTCAGACGATATTTAATCTCTTAGCTGAATGAATATATACTCGTCGTGCGAGAAAAGTAAGTTACAATTTGTTACTCGAATTAAATTCTTTTGTGGAAAATAAAATATTTGTCGTTTTTACGCAATTTCTAAATATTTCCTTGCCACGATCAAAAAATAATCTAGATATCGATACCATGTGTATTATTGCCACATTTTCTCCAAATATTTTTGATTTTTTCGTTTAACTTCAAGAAAATTACGAATTCGTCCAAGTTTTGCTAATAATACTAATCAAGTTGAACGATAAAATTATTGATTTAAAAAAAAAAAATTAGTGTCATTTTCTTGTAATTTAATTCAATTTTGCAATTAGCAGCTGTATTAGCGAACGAATATAATCGTTGCAGCGACACAAAGTACACGGCACTTTTAAAAACCACGGCTGAGAGGTTGAGAGTTTAAGTTCAAGACGATTTTCATCGCAGCGGGCGGACGAAGCGAAGGTCGGGGGAACAATCTGTAAAAAAAGGAAACGTCGCAGGAAATTAATCCGTTTGCAGAATTCTCGAACTCCGGCCGGTGCCACTTTCCTTTTCGCGGGAGACCGCGGGAGACCGCTCGACTTCTTGTTCAAGCAACGACGAACGTGTCCGGTCATATCTCATACCTTTCTCCCTCGAGCTTTTTCACCGTCTTCCGCTTAATTACTACACGCATCCTGACGCTTTTCACCTCGACTCGTCGCCGTTTTCTCTCCGCGTTTCCACGCGTTTCCACGCGGCGACGGTTCGAGAGTTTTTGTCCCGCGCGCGCAACGACAAGCAAGAGAACGTAAATCTCCATCAAATTTCTACCGGCGAATGTAACCGTTCCCGCCGCCGTGATAAACATTCTCCGTCGCCGCTTTAAAACACCGTCGTAACTTACACTCGGAGGAATTGCAAACGTTCGTCGCCTGATATTTCGTCGGTGAACTTGCAAACTAATATCCAGCGGGCATTATTGCGGTCGTAAAGCTGTCCCCGTGGCCGCGGATGTGATTAAATCGGCAAAAAAAGAAAAAAAAGAAAAAAAATGCATCGAGCGAGTTTCGAGCGCTTTTCGGCGCCTGATGGCCGATAAAAAGAGCTTGGGAACGGGGACATTTCTCTCGGTACATTTCCTGGGATGAACTGGGAATCACGTGAATTCTGCACGCGGTCGCGTTCGGAGAACGTGATTAAGTTTCGGCTTAATAGGACGACGTAATTGACTCGCTGCTAGAGTCGAGTGACACAATTTTCATTTTGCCCTTTTTCCCTTACTTTCACTCGCTATTTTGTGGAAGAAATTTGCAACACGTTTTACATCCCCCCTCTCCTCCTTTATTTTCCTCCGTGATTTCAATTCAGTTGCTTCTAAAAAGAGTAAGCTATTAGGTTATGTAACGTTCGCGCCAAAATTAGCTATTTAGGTTATGTAACGTTCGCGCCAGAATGAGCTGTTAGGTTAGGTTTGTTCGCTTGCATCGATAATGAAAACGATTTACGTGCATCGTGTGGTTGGTTATTCTCTAGAAACGAGTCGAACAACCTTTCAAAGCCTCGTCGTTACTTCTATTATCTTATGTAAAGAATGATTAACATTCCAATGTTAATAGTACTTCTTTTTCTTTCAGATTTTTTGAATATTTTGTAAATGTATTTTCAACTTTGTATCATGACTGAAATATTTTTGGCGTTAGTTTCTCTCTTTCTATTTAAAATTATAAGCAACGTTTATCCGCACCGTTTATACCTTCCTTTCTTCGATGTGGATGAATTATGTATCATACTGTCCACTGGATTTTCTCTAGTACGTTTTAACTTCTTGCCTTGTGATTTTCTTTTCAGTCAACGTTAGTTATTACAACGTGTTTGTTATTACAACATCGTCAGATGTAAAGTATCGAAAGCACGGTGTATAATCTTCAGTTTGAAGAATTAAAATTAAAAATTCAAATTATCGTGTTATAACTTGCTTTTCCTTTCAAATTGAATAATGTAAGTCGATACGAGCCTGCACGAGTTTATTTAAAAAAAAAAGAGAAATCAAGTTAACGATCAGACGAATTATAATTCTACGTGATTTTAAAATTTCACAGCCAATACGTCCCTCAAATTATCTCACGATCTCAAAAACATGGCGATTTGTTGTGCCACTTTCGAAATGAATGGTTGAGAATCTTTGTTAGATATTTTACAGATATTTTAAAGCAGTGTATTTTTGAAGACTCGAAAGACGTGAATAAAAATGCTTAAACATTTATATCGAGATGGAATGTTTTTGTTTAATGTCGAGTATACTCGTCGTGTAGAAAAAAAAATTCGCTTTTGTTATTGATTGTAAAATTTAGGTAAAAAAATTATATATATATTAATTTTAGCACATTTTAGAATATTTCAAGGCAATAAAACAAACAAAGGGAATACGCATTTGAAAATAACGGGAAATCTGACGCAATCGATACAATGCAGAAACAAATTAAATTTATCTTTAATCATTTCAATTTTGCAAACATTTGATTTTTACGAATTGGTGAAAATTCAAGTTCTTTCCTCCACATTTTGAATTTTTAATAGATTTTTTCTTTGATGGAGCGATTTTTAAAAAATAAAATGTCAAGTTCTGTAAATACCAATAAAATTGAAAATTTTTGAAAGAAACACTAAGAAAAATTCATTATTTCGTTATCATTTAACGCAATTAACTAGCAAAAAGTGCATTCACTGTGTTTTTTTTTTTTAAATAGCTAAGCGCACATTCACAAAATAAAACAAAACTTGTTTAAGAGATCAGTAACACAATGTTTTATGCTTTAGTTGTCAATTGTAGTGTCTCACTGTCAACAATCGCTCGTGCAACGACGCAAGTTTCGCTGCGAACGTTCCAAAAGAACGCGCGTTCGAACGCCGGACCGCGAAATACGAAATAAACAAACACGGATCGATTTGCATCTGGCTGTAGCAATTAATTGTATTCTCGGGGACAACAACGGTTGAACCGGGGAAGGAGCCGGTGGTTATTTGCCGCGTAGCCGGCAGCTGGTTGTTAAATTAACTCCTACGTTCTCCCCCGACGGGGGCAAAGTTGCCCGTTTGACGCGGGGGAGGGACCGCCTCGGTGTCGTCTTCACTCCGAGTAACGAACTTTTTAATTGGTTGCTACTCCGCTCGAAAAACTCGTTCGTTCGTCCCGGAGAGTGTCCCGGCGACTCTCGAGCAGGCGAAACGACACAAAGCGGATCTCGCGTAACGATAAGGTCTGTTTAATAAAGTTTCTGATACGGCTGACGCGACGCGCGTGTACGATTGTATCGTTACTTTCGCCGTAACTTATGCAATTACTCGATCGTTTCGTCCTTTTCGTTGAAACGACGGGTATCGATTCGTATTATTTTCGCTGACGCGGGAGGAAATAAATCGTGCCTCGGATGGAAATTCGACTCGCGCTTCTTCGCTGATGATATCACAAAACAACTTGCGAGCACAAGCACGCGAAGGTGATGAAATTCTTCACCGCGGGAATTTGTTTCGACTTTTACTTTTCGAGGGAAAGTAACTCGTGCCTCACTCGACTAGCTTACTTTTTGGACCATCGACGATCCAAAGTGGAACGACGGTCGCGCGAAGCGTAAACAGTCGGTTTTCATCGCGCTGTTTCCGGTGACGGTCTCATTCAGGCACCTTATCGATCCACGGGTACGCAAGACGAGCCGCGCCCACGATGCAACCCAGCGAAACATTTCGTGGGATCTCCACCGTGGCACCCCGAGGATTTCCCGCGTAATTGTCCGAGTGCCGAACGAGCCGAGAGAGGCCCGGTTTTCGGCTGGCGAAAAAAATTTCGACAGGCGGCAGGTTGACATTCCATTAAAGGCGCACAGCCCTGGCAAACAGCCCCCTGGCGTGTCGACGCGGCTGCGATGACGAACGGGGTTTCATCTTGTCTTTCAGGGGCTTCGACGCCTCGTCTACCTTCGAAAATTAGCAATCGGGGGGGAGGGAATGGTCGGCGCAGATTCTCCCCCTTGGATAGAGTCGTTTAACACCCTGCCTCGCAATCTTCCTTCCAATATTCTTGGACGAGCGTTGCTCGCTGTAATTGTGTAGTATCGTAGGTTGCTATCATAGCTCCTTGTCAAGTTATAACCCGTAGTTGTTACATCTTCAGTTTATCATTTAATTACAACTTGCTGCTCGATCCCAACTCTGAACGTTAGAGTCGAACAGCAAAATGTTGGAATCTCTTGAACTTTCGTTGTATAAATCTGACGTTCAAGGTTCGATAAAATCGTCCGAAGAAAAAGTCGTCCAGCAAGTTTTAGGGAATCGAAGGTTGTGGTAGATCCAGCCAGTGAAGAAAAAGAAATTTCAATGGATCAGGCGTGTCCTTCGACGCGTATCTTTGAAATCCGATCGTTTGGCCAAGCACGGTACGTTTCAGCGTTAAATGAAAAAGCTCGCGATCCGGTTTACGAACGATTTTCGAACGTCGCCGATTGCTTTTTCATAAGCCGGAATTGGCCGGGGGAATGGCTGAGGTGTCTGGCTGGACCGGAACCAAGAAGAGCCGGGGTATACAGATCCGGAGGATCGAACTCAATTTTTATCCCTCTCGCGAGATACTCGTTGCGTATCACCTGCCCTGTGTGTTCTTAGTCCACTTTATCGGCGGAGGAGGATATTCTCGGGATATGGAATTTTCGGGATCAAATATTTCATCCTTTTCGTCGATGGGACGCGGCACGACAAAGAAGTCGTACCAAAGAAGTACCGTGTTTATCTGCAAGATTGATATTTCCATGGGAATAGAAGCTGTTGTCGATGCATCCTTACCCAGTCGCGGAACGATCCCTTTTGTCATTTCCGAGTTTCAGCGAGGAACAACTAGTTGGACGAGAGAGGGTTGTAAGGACGCAAAAGTAATTTACGACACTGCGAGGTTTTTTAAAACCTAGGAAATCAATTTGCGGCATTTTGTTGTCTCCAAAATCGCATCTATTTTTTTTTTATCACTGTGTATTTTTCGCGTGCATTTTCCGGCATACAATTTCAAGCACTTTTATCGAAAACTTCGTGATAGTATCCAATTTTTCCCTTGCAAACCCCCCCCCCCTCCCCAAAAAAAAAAAGAAATATTTCGTTTCCAACGAATTTTTCACCTCGAACTGCACGTGCGAGTTTTTACTACGGCTAATAGTTCCCGGTTTAAAGCGAGATCGAAATATTTTTCCAATCCGGCACGTCGGAATTTATGCGAAATTCCACGTGACTCTGGCAAGGAGAACTTTGCAAGAAATCTCGACGATGCATACACACGTATACATACATACATACATGCGTACGAAATATTTTTCTTCTTCTTCTTCGCGGAGCGTGTATCTTCCATAGCGTGCTTCCAGCAAGCTCGGAAGAAAGAAAAGCTCGCGTTTTCTTTTGGAAGTATTCTTAGCGAAGGCATTTCTCCTTGAAATATTTCGGTCGCAATCGGACATGTTACCGGTTTCTCGGATATAGAAATAGCTGGGATCCGCGGTATTTCAGGTTTTGTCGTGACCAAACTAACTCCCCCCCAGCCCCGCGATCCACCCACGTTGCTTTCGTTCCGTGGCCGACGTTCGAAAGGAACGATAGTCGAACGAACGGGGGAAAGTCCATTAATCATCTTGCGTGGTTACTTTCGTGTCATCGTAATCTCCGTTCTTTCGCCCTCCGTTCAAAGCAGTCGCCAAACTATTCTTTTGCCAGCCTTTTTTCCGCTCGCGTTCATCCGCCGCCTTCTGCGTTCCACTTTTTCCCCTCCTTTCCCCCCGCGATCCGCGCTTCGCTTTCTCACTCTCTCTTTCTCTTTTTCTTCGTCGGGAAATGGCCGCGCCATTTTGATCTCTCTTTTCGAGAAGCGCGCACTTCTTGGAGAAAACGGAAAGGAGGCGAAGAGACATTGTCGGAGAGAGGACGAACCAGCGTCGAGGATCTCACCGGCGAGATTTTTCGCGAGAAACGGGCAAAGGCGGCTTTTCATACGGCGGCGAGTTTTCGCGAATTTTAATCAGAGGACCCGGTCCTAAGACGACCTTTCCGCGGGACGTTCGACTTCTCCGCGACTCTCCGCTAATGGATTGCTAGACCCGGAGAGAGGAGGTCGCAGACTAATCGCAATTTTGTCCTCCCCTGTTTTCGGCCCCGCGTTCGCTCGCCCGACCTCTTTTGTCCTGTGACCTCTCCCCCCCCCCCCCGCCCACTCCTCTCCCGTGTCGCGCGGTTGATTGCACTCGGATATTGTAAATCGGCGCCTTCTGGAGACGTTCGCCCCGCGAGAAGTTGCAGAAATTAAAGAAGCGGTCCGGCGAAAAAAACTGCGGGATCGAGGAAGTAGCGGAATAATTGCCAGTTTCAATAGTTTCCGAAGAATCCAACCAAAGGTTTTCGCAACACCGAGAAAAATACCAGAGAGCGAAGAAGCTTCTTGGTTTGAAAATTGTTCGCCAACTCTAACAGCGAAAACGGAAATCTCCTTTCTTTCGCTGGCATCGAATATCAGTCTAGCTCCTCCGAGGGAAAGAAAAGGAAAGAAACAACAATCGATACCACCTTTGGAATTTTAATTGTTATTAAGTTTATATGTTAATCGAATCGATAAAACTGGAAGAAGGGGAAACGAGCGTTCGAAAGGACCGAAGCGTTGAAAAGTTCTGGAAATCGCAAAGAAGCGTTCAACTCTTTCCTTTCGCGTTTACGTTGGATTCGAATCACGCCTGTCTTCTTCCTGTCTCTTCCTTCGTTCTCTTTCGCTTCTCGTCCTTCAAATATTGCGGCACGTCAGCTTCCTCCAGACATCAGCTTTCTGCACGCCTTCCTTTCCCCTTGTCTTCGCCGTGAAAAACTTTTATTTTCTGATTTTTGTATATCTTCCTCGATACTTGACCCATTCCCGATCCATGTGGAATCATTTCAAGCAACTTCAATTGCTTGAAATACCACCGAAACGCGAATTTTCTTTTTTTCTTTTTTTTTAGTAGAAGGGGGCCAATGAAAATCGACGACACACCAGTAGTATTTTAATTGTAACTAGACTATTCTATTCTTATGAACGAATATTAAATTTTTAAATGGAACTTGAGTAAAAAATTGTTTCTACGTGTTATCGCAATAACACAATTATATAACAATAATTATTACAATTATATATTATTGTAATAATTATTACTCTTCTTTGGATACTTGTATATTTTTGCATCGCATTGCGTTGTGAATTGAAGAAATGGAACTTGAGTAAAGAATTGTTTCTCCGTGCATCATAATAATTGTTACTCCTCTCTGGGTATTCCGTATATTTTCGCACAATACATGCATCGTGTGTATTTTTGCCTCTTCAAGTTTTCCACAAACGCATCGAAATCCACGGTCCAATTGCAACTAAATACGAAGAAACGTGCATCGTATCGTCTTTCGAACAACAGTGAGGCAAAATTCACCTCGAAGTTTACCTTCTCAACGGTTCTCCAAACAAATCTCTCTCTCTGCGTTTGTCGTACTACGACGAAATGTCGCGAGGATGCTAACAAACGTGTACGAAATTAGACAATCGCAAACTCCTTGAACCGCTTTCGTCCTCCTTCGTGCGACAACGGTGGGCCAATTATCGAAGAAGAAACTGCTGTTCGTAGCTGTGAACGAGAGGCAGGCGAATAAAAAACTGCACGACTTCTCACTGAAAGGCCCAGAAGCAACTGTTCTGACTAGGAAACGAAGACGACCTTTTGCCATAAAATTTTATTGATACGCAAACATTTGAATCGATACAAAACAAAACAGGCCTACCCCACGCCCCCTCACGAATCACGTGACCCAAATCAACCAATCGCTAATTTTCGTTGCATCGGCGTTGCACCTGAAGAGGCCCGATTTTCTTTACCCCCGCTAAAATCACTTTTAGTGATAAAATAATAAAACACGGGGAAACGCGTGACACACGACGAGGCTCGAGGCTCGAGGCTCGAGGCTCGCACAGAAGCCTTGACACTTTTATCTTCGCGTTCGCGCTGTCGCGAAGTATTGCAGGATCTTCCTCCTCCGGCGTGGATTCAGTGTATATCCGTCGACGTCAACGCCCGACGTCAAACGCCACTGGAAGATGGATTCCCTCTTTCTCTTTCGACGCCTCGAACCCGAAGCGAATGGAATGGTAATACGTACCAATGATCGATCGGCTGTCCAAGTGCGAATTGTGCGCCTCGCAGGATGTATTTTTTAATCTCGTTTCCTCTCTCGCCACCCAACCTCGTCATCTTCCTCCGTGACCGTGTGAACGATCTCCCCTCCCCCTACTCCTGATTCTTTACGACGTTTCTGTAGATAACTTTCCGATTACGTTCCCTCCTCGTAAATTCCACGCCGAACAGACGAATCTGGGAATATATTTCTTTTAATCTACTCTCTCTTTCTCTGCCTCGCGAGATGTACGCGCTTCGCCCGATCCTCGCGATCCCCCCACCCCTCGACGCAGTAACCAACCGTACGCGTTAGTTCCAGCGACGACAGCTACGAGCAAGAAGATTTCTACTTCGTCGTATCTCTTTCGCTTTCCTCTTTTCTTTTCACTCCTTTTTCTTGCTTCTTTTCTTACGTTTCTCTTCGTCGTTCTCTCCTTGCTTCCCAGCTTTTATTTGCTCTCTTAGAAAATCGCGAACGGATGAAGTTGAAAAACGGTACGTTAGTCTAAGCATCGGAGCAAACGAACTTTACTCGCCGAAGAAATCGAAGTTTAGTGAAACTTGTTCGTATTGATTCATATAGAAAGAGCCATACTGCATGTTTTATTATTGCTCTGTTCGCTAGTACGTGTGTCTAATTTTGATCGTATTGATCCTTTTTTTTTTAATTAATTCTTTTAGATTGGATCTAAATCTCTTTTAGATTATTGACAACCACGAAATCAGTAAGAGTGGCATTAGATAGCGCTAGTTAAAGATATCAACGCCTTAAAGTTAAGAAAATTTTGATCGCGTTAAGATTCAATTTGAAATCTGTAGAAAATTAATATTCTTATAAAAATTCTTTCCACTTCTTTATAGTTTTGGTAACATGATTGGAGGTTCAATTTACAGGGGGAAATAAATAACATAGATAGATCATAAGTGAGACAGATAAATAGCACAGTCACAGAAATGAATAAATAAGAGCGACGAAGAAAAAAATTTCAGATGAAGCAAAAGATGAATTGAAAAAACAAACTAACTAAAGCTATATAGTAGAGTAGTAAAGGGATGAGTTATGCTTAAAATCAGATGTCTCAAAGATTGACCAAGGCCAAATTTGCACGCCTCTTTTTTAAAAAGGCAAGCGGTAGTTAGGTCGTGTGACCAATTTTAATTCTAAGTCTGACTTCATCTCTTCTGTCATTTAAATGCCGAATTACATTTCCAGAAACGTTGTCTCGAACGAATATTGATCGTTATAACAAAAGAAATAAAGCCTCGACATGTTATTTGTAAATCTAGCTACGACAGCCATTTCATTAAAGGGAGAAAATCGTTCGTAAAAAGAAGACGAAAAAAGAGATGAAATGTCGGTCCATTCAGTTTGAATCAGTCGTCAAACGCAACGAAAATTCCTTCTTTATACATGTACAACCAATTGCTGGTTCACTGGATACAAAATTTTTTGTTTAATTTTCACTCTGCAATAACGTGAATATGAACGAATTCTTTGAAAATTGCCAACGAATGAAACGTGGGGCTTCGCGCAACTCTCGTCGGTATAGCTGCGAAATTTATTTCTTCAAATGATAATGCGGTGCATTCGCTCATTGGGCTTTGCACGTACGAATAATTAGAAATAACGATAAAACATCGTCGATACGTGCGTTCTGCTCGGTCTCCGTGTGGCTCATTAACGGTATAAATATATATGGACCTTCATACACGCGCGTGCATGTGTGAAACGTAACAACGTCGACGATTTTTGAACGGAAGTTTGAATCTTCATGGCCAAGTGATGCAACAGTAACGTAAATTATCGCGACATAGCGTCGATTATTTTTCAATCGGTTCGCCCCCTCCCCCTTTCAAGGGGCGACCCGACGATAAATTTCAAGACACTTTCGTAAATCGATGGACAATCATAAAAATACAATTTAGCGAAACAAGCAAATGCTTGAAAACTGGGGGGGAAGGGGGAGGGGTTCAAGTATCGCCTTGCAAAAAAATTGCCATTCGGTCGTGAGAACTGAGAGGACAGGAAAGAGAGGATGGTCGTCTTTGATTAATGTTCCGGGCTTTTCGCGGAGAAACAAAAAAAAAGAAAGAGAGAGAGAAAACTAAGCTCGCGCTTAGTTCTAATAAATTTCCAGCTTTGCCTCTCTCTCTTTCAATATTTTCACTACGCAAAATGTTCGCTGCGTGTTTTTCTAGGCGTTCGACTCGACTTTTTACGTTCGTAGCGGGCGCACGTTGAAACGGGCGTGCATATATCTCCCACTTACTCTTCGTTAAAATTTCCGCACGCGTGAGAACACTTAACAATCATTCACTGTAATCCGCGAGACCGGTAAGACCGGTACACGGTATGCGCGAGCAAGCAATAACTCAAATAACACGGCCATAAACTATCGTAATAATCTCGCGAGGATAAGTTCCCTGATATCGATATAAATATCATAGCCCCGTATTATACGGGGCACGCAAGCCCCGTATAATACCATAAAAATTATTGCAACCAAATCCAGCAACTACCGCCCGTAAATGCCGTAACAGCGCAGTGTGCATATATATTCTACAAAAATAGGCAGCTCGCAGATACAGCTGCATTCCAACGAACGCATTAACCATCCATCTAAATGCTTTATTTCTTCGTGTAATCTTCCCCATAAAAACTTTGCCGCGTAATCCGCCATCCCCCCCAACGTTGCACCACAGACGGCGCAACCCTTCCCACGAGTTCTTTTAAACGCATTACCGAGGGATGCCCGTATAAATTCGTAAACAATGAACCGACGCGCTCGAACGATGTACACCTGTACGATCACGCCCGGTATATCAGATCACGAGTTCTCGATCGTTCTGTGAAAAATCACGGAAACAGAAATTGGCACGCGCGCAGCGAAAATCGCAATTATAACCAATGATGATGAAAAATTAATATTGTAATTTGAACGTTTGTTGGACTCGTTTCGAAGCGTGAAGCTTTTGTTTCACGTATTTTTCGTGATTACGTCAAATTCAAATTTCCTCCACGACTTTCTTTTTTCGCCTTTTTCCGTTTTAGTGAACTTTGAAGTGACAAACATTCGGTCTAACTCCAACGTTCAAAGTTTAGGTTAGGTTTAGGTTAGATTTAGGTTAGAGTTTAGGTTAGGACTTTCTTTTTCCTCCTTTTTCCGTTTTAGTGAACTTTGAAGTGACAAACATTCGGTCCAACTCCAACGTTCAAGGTTTAGATTAGGTTAGGTTTAGGTTTAGGTTAGGACTTTCTTTTTCCTCCTTTTTCCGTTTTAGTGAACTTTGAAGTGACAAACATTCGGTCCAACTCCAACGTTCAAGGTTTAGATTAGGTTAGGTTTAGGTTTAGGTTAGGACTTTCTTTTTCCTCCTTTTTCCGTTTTAGTGAACTTTGAAGTGACAAACATTCGGCGCAACTCCAACGTTCAAAATTCGATAAAATGGCAACGAGCGATCGCACAAAGTTACATCAGTTTGAATTATCGACAATTTCTCATTGCCATCGGATACACAGTTGCGCTATTCATTGTGCACTTTCGCTTTTCCCGCGTGCGGGAATTACGCGAAACAGTACAATTTGGAAAGAATTTAATCATTACTCGCGTGCATTTCGTGCGTATGTACGCGCGAATCGAATATCTATCGCTTTAATTAATACTCGATCGTGTAGAGAGAGAGAGAGAGTTTTTGATCGACGTATGTATTGGAACAATTTCGAAATTGTTACCGCGTATTCGGATGTATTCGGTGGTCAAACCGGTTCTCGAAAGGGAGACAACGAAACAAGCAGCAATTAAAGCTGATAATGCAAATGCGCGTGAAACTGCGCGCGAGAAGAAGGAAGGCGGTTGGTGAGACTCTCGGCGAGCAACAGTACCACCACCGGAAGTCCCACGGATACGGCACTGCCGGAAATATCGTCGAAATATGCTAAGAGCCGACCAGGGTCGCCCTCACGGTCTTAGCATAACAACGGCCTGGCATTCGGCGCAAAACTTCTGAATATGCAGGAGGCAGCCAGAGCAGCCTGGAATTAAAACGAGATCCTTCGTTCCTCGGTTCCTTCTGCCTTCTCGCTCTCGTTTCCTGTCACGACTCGCTCACGGCGAGTCCGCGAGACATCGAAACGTATCGGCGGCATATATCTCTCGCTCGCGCGCTAGAGAACGCCAAGCTCACGCCACCTCACGAACTCAAAGAGTCTTTCCAGTCGCCTCGCCTCGCCCCGGCTAGGATAAACGACGAGCATCCGCAGAGTCTGAATAATTTCCCTTCCCGTTTGCTCGAGCCTCTGACATTAGCCCCCGACGAATACACCTTCGACTTCCGCGGAATTAAACCTGTCGCTCGCGGTAATAGCAATTTCGTATAGCGTCGTCGCGACGACCAGCGAGAAGCCTGCCACTCGAGAGGCAGATCGATCGACTCTGATTTTTGTGAATTTCCCAATTTCGTCATGTACGCACGTTGTCAAATCTCAATATTTTAATTTCGATTAACAATTTTAATTCTTCTCCGTTCGTTTTCGTTCGAAAGATAACGTGAGATTACGTATGTACGATGTGAGCAAAGATATAGATGTTCAGATGTTATGGTTACATCTCCATAATGAGATACACATATCGTCGTACTATTAAGAGAATGAAACGAGTTGTAGATAACAGACTATCGGGTTGGATGGCCCGGTTCTGCAGGAGAATAAAATTGCGTATAATAGTTGGTTGAGCTGAAAATATATACTGGACCATTACATTGAGATGGCTTTTTGCATAAGGCCAATGTCATTTGTTTTGTTTCCGTAAATCTATGATTATTTTCTAACCTTCTACTTGTAATTATATATTTATATGTATCTACTTTCACAAATAGATACATATATATATCTTTTTAAATATCGATTATATTTAAAATACAATAAAAAAAAACTGCACGACTTGTCCCCCAGACGACTTTTTTGCCATAAAATTTTATTGATATGCAAACATTGGTATCGATAGAAAACAAATTACAGGCGCGACCGCTCCTGTATCAGACAACGCCACTCCTACTCGAGGTCTACCCCACGCCCCTCACGAATCACGTGACCCAAATCAACCAATCGCTAATTTTCGTTGCATTAGCGTTGCATCTGAAGAGCCTGATCTTTTACCTCCGCTAAAATCACTTTCAGTGATAAAAGTGGGCCATCACTTGCTTCAGCTACAATTTACAAATTCAATTCGACACGAATACAAGATCAAGTAGTGAACTCTTAAAAATTTACTTGGACGAGCTCGTCCGTCCCGGAACTGAGCGGAAAGAACGCCACGTTTGGAACGAAAATTCTTACTTTATAAAGCGTCAGGCTGCCCGATCGAATTTGCATTGGAACTGGCTCGGCTCCTGCGTGGTTTTGACCGTTGAAAAGAAGCGCGGATAGAAGGTTGTCAAGTTCCACACGGGCGACGATGAAGAAGTCGAACGAGACCGCCGGTGGAACCAGCGCCGTAAGTTTACAGCCATTAACATGGCAATGGCGATTGTTACGGCACACCGGTTCGCCGTGCACGGTCGAACGACAACTTTGTCCTCGACGACGACGACGGCTGCGGCTGCGAGGACGAAGAACTTGTACACCCTGGGGAATACATTAACCGTAATCTCCACCTTCGCTCTGGAAAATAGAGAGCCACCTCTATACCCCGGCAGCCCTCTCTCTGTACCCGAATATCCAACCTATAACGGTGGTTTTTGCAAAGTCTTTCCCCCTTTTCTTTCCTTCCTTCTTCCTTTCTTTCTTTCTTTATCGCTCGACTACGACGTTCCAAGTTTCAATTGGCCAAACTCGAGGTCGAGGACGAGGGTCTCGTAATTAAATCGACATTTCACGCGCCGAAAATAACCGGACACGTGGCGACTTATAATTCCGCCGGGGGGCGAACGAGACGAAAGTGTCTCGCTAAGAAAATTGAAATTGGACAATTTCCGCGAGAGTTGCGCAGCCCGTGTATAATTTAATTCCAACTGTTCCACTGTTCGTTGGCGAACGAGCGAGTGGGCGAGTTCGTCTTAAATCGAAAGAACGCCCGCGGAACTTCGACTTTATAAAGCCTGTAAAAAACTTCCGTGCGTATTCCCCTGGTCCCGTTGGAATTTTCCAACTTTTAATCCCCGGCAGTTGCCTTTCCTGCGTTTCGTGATAAAGTACACGGCTCGTTCAATTAATCATATCCTCCTCAACAAGTTAAATCAGTTCTGTTGTACCGCGGGAAGGAGCGAGACGCGCGGCGGCGGATGTATTGTTTAAAAAAAAAAATAATAATAACAATAATATACCAGTTGACGTTTGCCAGTCTATTAATCACTGAATATAATCATCCTCGTCTTGGAAAACTGACGGAAGAGGGGCGAGGGGAGAGGTGCGCGGGCGCATTATCTGGAAATTACGCGTTCCAGTTGCAATCGGAAACGTGTTTCTCGGTGCACGTTTTGGCATTGAAGAGCGGCGTCGTCTGCGGCCCACTTTTTTCTTTTTTCCTCTTTTTCCTTTTTTCGCTCGTCCGTATTTCGAACTCGGTTGGAGAATTATCGACCGTGTTCCCAATTTATGGACGGACTAATAAAACCGTATGTTGAGCTCCAAGTAATTGGAAGACCGAACAATAAAACAACGAATGGATTGTTTTCTTTTTTTTTTTTTTTTTTTTTTTTTTTTCAAAACTATGGCTGAAAATATATCGGTCCGATGCGACATTTCAAACGCAGATACTCGCGGATCCAAATGAGCCAATCTGCCGATGACGCAACTCTGCGGCGACGTTGACGTATAACCGTTGTTAAAAAACGTGCGTTCTTTCGACGTGCCCGTTCCGGCGATTAAACATTTTTCATCCCCACGGTTCGGTTTATGATCGGTGCTCGTAGAACGCACCTGACAGAAAGTGCGTCACGCTGAAAACCAAATGTCGAAACTCGAAGTAATTCCCTTCTCTCTACTCTCCTTTCTTTCTTTTTTCGCCAATTTTTGCCAACGAGGATGAAGACGGGGCTTGGAAAAGACGAATCCTTTCTCTGATCGCTTCCTGTTTGTTGTCTATTACGCGCAGAGTTGAACAGTGACCGATTAAAATTTCCAGCTTGATCGATCGATCGACGTTTCGTCGAAAAATCGGCAATCAATCGACCTGATCGATACATGAGATTAATAGAAATAATAGAATTAACCGTCAGTCATTCATTGAAGGAAACTCGTTGAAAAATCGGCAATCGATCAATCGTCAATTATCAGTTGGTTAGTTGTTATATCGAGTTTGATCGTGATTTCGCTAATTTGGACATTAATCAATTAAAATTTTCAGCTCGATCGACTGATTAATGTTCACGATTGATAAAACTGGTCGTCGAAGAATCGATTTTACCGATAAATAAAATTAATCGTCGGTTGTTGATTGGGGTAAACTAATCGTTGAAAAATCGGCAGTTGATTTAATCGATTACTAGAATTAACCGTCAGTCGTTCGTTGAACGAAATTGCAATCGATTAATAGTTGTAGTCAGTTGTTAATTATCAGTTGTTAGTTATTACATTTGATTATAATTTCATTTAAATTGAAGACAAAGTTGAACATTAATCAAATTAAAATTTCTAATTTGATTGACTGGTTTATATTTCCAACTAACAAAATTAATTGTCTGATAATGTTGATTATCGATTGCTGATCATCACATCGAATTTGATCATAGTTTCATTTAAATTGAAAGTATATTTTAAAATTGCAACGAAGCGTCGACGCTTTGTGGTTAAGATCGAAGTGAAACACATTTCTGGTTCGTAATTCTGGCTAACTTGTTTCGAACTCAACTTCAAAATTTGTTAAACAAGCAATAATTGAAAAAAACTTTACTCCGCTGCGTCAGACAGTAATGATCATTTCGCGGATATACTGTTCGCGAAGCAATCATCTTTCTGTACGTTATTGCAAGAGGCCGCGAGCAAAAAGACACCGCAGAACGGAAATTTCTGCGCGCTTTAAAAAGAATTTCAGCGATTAATCGTCAACGTATTAAAGATATCCAACTGAAGATGAAAATTTGAAAGGAACTTGATCGTCTCAATAACGATCAAAATTTAATGCTCGGTCCGAATTAAAGAGATATTTAATTAAATCGTTCAACTGACGACCAAAGCAGAAATTCAATCGATTTATTTACGAGCGAGGAATAAAGTTTGAATGTTAATTGTAAAGTAAATTGTAGAAGTTCGCTTCGCGAGTAATTGTAAAGTGAAGTTAATTGCCATTGAGGATCATTGGAAAATCCAATAATTGATTAATTTCTTGCCCAAAGCACTCTGGCTACGTGGTATTTACTTAGAAAATAAATCGAACGGTCGGTCGTGCAAGAGAGAAAGAGAGAAAGAGAGAAAGAGAGAAAGGGTGGAAAAAAGTTACACAGTTTCGTGATTCTTCGTGGTATAAAGTTCGTCGGTTAAATAAAAATGTATTTCCAGACGGGAAGCGTTAGCCGTAATTTCGTCCAACTTTTGTCGTTGCCAGCGTGTGTAACCGGGGACGAGTTAGAATAAAAGGAGCGTGGCAGAAGAAGTATCGCGTCTTATTTCTTATTCCGTTCACGGCCGATCTCAATCTAGAACAGCGTCGGACCGACACAAACCGAAGGGACGAAAGAATAGAAACCACGACCCGATAAACTTCCAAGGCGAATGCTTCCTTAATGCTCGAGATACACCACTGGCCTGAAAGTTATATCGGGGGCTCTGCGAAAATAAACTCACCCCTTTCTCTCTCGCGACTGGCCGTGGCGTCAGTGGCGCCAGCGGCGCCTAAAACCCTACGGATCCGTTCGTTCGGTCATCCACCCGTTTCCTCCCCCGTTCAATGCCAGATATTTCTTTCGTTCGCGAGAACATGTCGGATTGTGTAACGATTCTACCGTGCACTTCTTGCGCACGACGCTGCTCGTTTCCAAACGTGGCTCTCGACTTTTTGAAGATTTCGCTACTGAAGTTGGACAACACGATGCCACGTCGATTATTCGAACTGATTGGGAGACGAATCCGATGTTCGGATGATCGAACGAAATGAAAGAAACAAATTTCTGAACATGCCACGAGTCGACTGGAAATTAAATTTCCGTATGCGTTACCAAGCACGGATGTTCAATAGTCGCTGGATGCTTTGACACTTCCATTACATAACTTTGTATTTAATTCAAGAGAGCTTTCTTTTGAATGAGTGACATTCGTTGGTGTCGCTTCGCTTTAGCGATCTGTTTTCAAACTTCCGCACGGCCGGAAACTTTTTTCACAAATTCGTTTAAGATTTTCACGATTTTTAACTTAGTCGTCAATTACAGGCTAAATTACACACACTTTGTCCTTTTCTATCTCTTAATTACAACACCGCTGTTTTCATTTTAACGCACTCGGTGACAAATAAAATCTACGCGCAAGCGGGAATTTAAATGCGGTTTTAAATATTTTACTCGCGCAATTATAGTATTCGAATGAAACTCGAAATTCGGATAATCGGCGTTTCATTGTACTCTAAAATCATCCGGATAGCGGATCGTAATTTTGTCACGACGGCATTTAGAAAATGTAAGGTTACGTACCTCTGGGTAAACGATTCATGGCGAAGAGTAAATTGAACAGGAAAACAGGAAGAGAGAGGGAGAGAGAGAGAGGATAAAGGAAAGAAGGGTGAACGAAGCGTGTGGTAATAATTCGGAGCACGTCCCGCCGATGGATTCGCATAGATAACTCGAAACCTGTAATTACCTGTCCGATACAAAATCGATGTCAAAGCGAAAAGACTCGGGGCTGGACGCGGAGTGGACGTGATCGAGAACAAACGCTGGACACGGGAGCTGGAGAGGAACGGATACGCGATTTGCTATTCTGACAGTCGGCCGCGCCCCGGCGTGGCTTTCACTCGATCCTGCAGATTTTTTTCTCTTTTTTTTTTGCGAGAGGGATTATTCGAACACTTTCGAGAGGATGAAGAGAGCGTGTATCGGGGCCGCGTCGTCAATTCGCGGCGTTACGTAGCCATGGTATTTCGGTGTCGTAATCGAAAGAATTTAAATCAACCAGATTCTGTTTGCACAAAAATTGACACGGGAAAAAAAACTGCACGACTTCTAGAAGATGACCTTTTTTACCATAAAATTTTATTGATACGCAAACATTTGAATCGATAGAAAACAAATTACAGGCGCGATCGCTCAGTACCAGACTACGCCACTCCTACTCGAGATCTACCCCACGCCTCCTCGCGAATCACGTGACCCAAATCAACCAATCGCTAATTTTCGTTGCATTAGCGTTGCACCTGAATAAGAGGCCCTATTTTCTGGGTTACCCTCGCTAAGTCTTTCACTTTCAATAATAAGAAAAAAAAGGGAAAAACGTGAATTTTACCATTTCGTTCGTTATCCCGCGCCACGGGATTCTCTATTTTCCCTGTCCCAAGCGCGTTTCAACGCGTTGACTTAGGTAGACTCGGTTCGAAGGGCCTGCCGCTTTAGTATTCGCTTTGTGTCTTTCGCGTTTTACGTTGCGTAAAACATTTAGAAGAGAGAAATCCTGGAATATTTATGGAGGGAAAAGGACGCAATTTTGTCCTGGAGGAAAACTCTCGCACGAGAGGGACGTCGTTTCGAGTGAAATAAGTTTAGCGAGATGTTTACTCGAATTTCGTTTCCGTTTTTCTCCCAGGACACGTAAAATTTCATCGCGAGATAGCAATTATTCGGTGTTATCGTATCGCACAAGCGCGAAACATCAAGGAGGAATCGTTCTCGATTCTCGTTATATCGATCACCGTAATCCGCGCCGGACGTTAAAGAATGAACATCCTCTTGGACATCTTTTTTCGCCGGCTGTGCCCGAATATCTCTCCCATTCCTCTCGTCGATTCCCGTTCCCTTTCTCGCCGCGGGAAAGAAAGTCCAATTGATATTATCGATTGTCGTACGATCGCCGACCAGGATCAAACTTTTCCATCGAAAGGCAGATACCTCGGATACTTTTGTCGCTCCTCGTTTACAAAATAAATACTCGTTTGTCACTCGTCGACTTATCTCTCGACTCGAGACCGATTCCCCCCGTCGAGCTCGCGAGATCGAAACTCGCAGATCGAACGAACGCGCGACAAATAATTAATCGAGCAAACGAAGCACGCTTAATACCCTAAATGAACCCGATTAATTGGCACAATTTCCAACCTTGACATGGCTGTAATGTTCTATCGACAGTTGCGATTCATCGACGAGTCTCGGGTGCGATACTCGCGGCACTGCGAATACATTGTTTTACATGAAATCGTGAATACAGCCGGCCTGCCCTCGGCGTGATAATAATTAATGAACGAGTCGTGCTTTGAACTCTGGTAATTACGTTATAATTGCATTAATCGTTCCGTAGCAACTCGTAATGAGATTTGCTCGCCGGACTAAGTTACCAAGCCCCGATTGATTTGCATCGACTCATCCATCCGGAATCATCGACCAAATCCCCTAATTGAACGAATATTCTATCTGTCGAGCAATTGGTAGACAGTTCGATAGTCGCGCTCTTCAGTTTTCAGCTCCAGTCCAGAAAGCCTGCGAACTGGTGAACTCCCAGGAAAAACACGTTCCATCGTTCTTTTTTAACTGGACATTTTTGGATTGGAACCGGTACGTGGTTGAAAGACCATGATTGAGACTCCTACGCCAAAATACAGTTACAGCGAGTCACGTTAACAGACTGTGGATTTTTATGACTGCAAATTCATATTTTTATACGTAAAATTTCGAAAGAAGAAACTAGACTTTTGCGCTTTGGATATTTCATACTCTTTTGCGTATTACTCGCATTCTGTGCTTCAAGTTTCTTGCAAATGCATAAAAATCCGCAGTCTGAGCATTAATATTTTTATGATTGTTATAATTTTGTAAGGAAAAATCGTACAATAATAAATCCAGATTTATTAATTATATATTAACTATAAATCTCGAAACTTTCCTCTGCTTTCAAAGTTCATTCTATTCTAGAATCTTTTCACATCCTGAATGGATGAAAAGTACTTTTCCTCGCAGAAATGCTATAGATTGTCAACATTGTCCAGAACGGATTTGAAGACCGAAGTCTCCTCTTTACGACGACTCCCGAAAGCTTGATGGATGATCTCCTTTCACTATTTCACTATCTCGAACTTTAAAATAAAGTCCATTGTTATTGTACGATTTCTTTTTCCAGAATTAGAACAGGTTCGGTACTTGGTGTCCGAATATTTTGGTGTCCAAATATTAATGCGAGCCACTGTCAAGTTTACGTAACTACTATAGAGACATATCGGAGACAAATAACGCTGTGGCAATTCAAATATTTGACAAACGCATACGTTAGCTTTACGCTCTGAACGTAACGCGTCACTCCCATAATCAACGTCTTTGCAAGGTCTAAAGTTACGCTCAATCGCGTAACGAATCCAAAATCTCGCGTTTTTCAAAGATTTTCGATTCTACGCTCCAAAGAACAAGAACCACTGCTCAAAATGCGAATGCAACATTCTTAGCCAGCTTCTAATTGAAACTTTGCAAGAAGAAAGAGAGTTACATCGTACACTCGTGCGCGTTTAATTCGCTCATAATTCTTTTGAAACCCGCAGAGAGGGAAGTACAAAAGAGTGAGAGACTTTTATTTCGAAAACGGTGCCCGCTTCGCTCCGCGGCGGGAGTTGAAATTCGGCTGCCGACTTCCGGCAGCGAGGCGAGTTTTATCATCTTCTCGGTACCTAAATTTACGTTCTAATTTCCTTTACGTTCCCTGTGTAACCGTTATGTACGTATATATAATCGTTATTCGCGTAGGTATAGTCACGGAGACGAGCGCGGAATAAAATTTTGTTTGTTCTCGTTCGCAGTTATCGTCAAGCTTCACGATACCACCGCCCCCCCCCCTTCCCCCCCCCGAAGCTTCCATTCATTTTATCGTCGTTTTATCTCTACTCGCTGGAAGATACACGCGCTCGACGGTTCACGGTTGTTTTAATTACTCTTAATCGCGGAGCGGGGCCGGGAGCAGGGGGGGAGGCGGCGATCCTCCAGCGCCAGAAAGTTCCGACAGCGTGGGCGAATCGGTTCAGCCGGAGAAATTCCAGAAAATTTACATTCCCGGGGCGAGTCCCGGAGAATAGACAGTGAATATTATCCCGACGCGAAAGTGAGAGGGGGAGTTGCCCCCCTCCCCTTTCGGTTAGGCTCCTTGCCGGTCCCTGCGGAATATCTCGAAGCGATGATACGTCAAAAACCTCGCTGGATATTTGCTCGCGGCAAATACACCCACCGACCTACGCGGCAGCGCAGCTAGAACGGTTTTCAGGGGGCTCGGTGTCTCCTCTGCGCGAGAGAAGTCGTTAGAAAATCTCGAAGGACCGGTTCGGATAATCCAAAGGAACTGTCAAGTGCTTGTGTGTTTCCGTATAAAAATTAAAGTTCCGTCAAGTTTCAGCTGGCTGTGATAAAACTCGTGGAATTCTCACGGAGGGGACGAAAGTAACGACCTTTTGTTCTTTTCTCCCCTTTCAATTTGACCGTGTCTCTGCTTCAGAAAATGCTTTCGCAGAGAGGTAGTCCACGATGGCTCGCGTCTAACGGGTGAAACAACGCGCCGTATCGTGCGTTGCACTCGAGGAATAAATAAAACGCGGTCCCATTTTCTCGCGACTCGCCCGTCGAAAGACCCTCCTCGGTTATTCAATTTCCCCGGGCGGCGCCTATTCATCCGGCCCATAAATAATCGTGTAACAACGTGGCGGCACGTAAACAGCTCGCCAGTTCTCCACTCTCCCTCGCACGAACGTTTAATCTGCGTACATCGATAACCTCCGCGTGCAAAAAGGAGTCTATGACGCGTCGCTCGTTGTTTGATTGCTGTCCGTACCGGATTTTTCGCGACTCGAGCTTGACCGACTGAGCCTCGACGCACAACAGAACCGCGAAGCAAGAATGGACGACAACGCTCGCCGAGGTAATGAGCTGCGGATAATTAAGCCTGCCCGAGGTTCCCGAACCTCCTTTTGTACTTTCCAAGTGATAAAAGACGTCGAGCGTCGCGTGTTTCCACCTATTTTCCCGGTATTTTTTTTTTTCTTTTTGTCTGTGCAGGTTTAAAGTCGCATCGACATCGTGGTCTTTAGCAATTTACATGGTTCTTACATTTTGTAGTATAGATTTATGTGCATCAAGTATCGAAGTGTTCTCTTCAGATGATTTTGGGAAATAAGAACAGAAGTTAATTCTTCTCTGCCACTCAAAGTTCGTGCATTCATACAGAATTGTGTAATGTAAATTATAAAAACGTTTTGTTTTGTCCTTTTTCATTGTATTTGATAAAGCTTTGGTTATACTCATTATATTGTTCGTTTGGATATGCTTCAGAGGTAGGTAACTGGCTAGCGCTATCCCCTCCACTGCATCGATCTCCCCACTACATTGAGATTTCAGTGGAGGGGGTAGCGACCAAAAACTGCATATGCTTCTACTAAGAAGAGACAAGAGATTATTTGGGAGACGAGAAAGGCATTTTTTTGATTGTCTTCGGTAATGATGGTATATCCTGCTCCTTCGTCCGATTTTGAGGCATCTGTATAGGTCTTATTGTGTCAAGTTAGAGAAACTCTGAGAAAGAAGCTCCAACGACGATCTTCCGTTTCTGAACTCTGTGTTTCAATTCCATCAGCTCGTCGTTCTTCGAGTGCAGTGTCCACGTTCCTCGATTGTGCAAAACAATTCGCTTAGCCGGCGTAATGAACCAGCAGCTCTGATTGGATAGACGCGGAACCGTTTCTAACCCGGGCTAACATTGTTCTATCCGTAGAATCTACGTTGCGACAGTGGCAAGCATAATCAACCGCTCAGCAGGTCCAACAAGCGATACTCAGCATATATTAATTATTGCTCCATATTCCCCTTCCGCGCCGTCTCAATTCGATTGCCCACATAAATTCTGCGCCGCAATAATGACCGCATAGGCCCGTGAATTCGGCCGTTCGGCTGACTTGTCATTTTCGTGATATATGTATAATAGTATTCAGCGTGGTTAACGAACGAGACGCGCAATCTTGTTGCGCGTAAATGCCGATTCTCGTTAGGCAAGGTGGTATATTTATCTGTTACAGCAAAGACCGTAACTTCTCTTAAAGCTCGCTGTACGATTTTTTTCACCATTTTATTGAATTTTGATTAGAAAAAGATACACGATGAAATGTTGGGATTTTTTGAATTTTTGTCGTTCAACTCCATCATTTAATCATTCGATGAAATGGAAAAATGAAAAGAAAAAAATCGTACAACAAAATTCGAGAGACGGTTCAGTCTTCAAGACCATGGTAGACATAGTCGGGAAAAGAAATTTTGAATTTTGACAAGTTCCACGAGAAAAGTATTCTTATAATCGTTAAAAAAAAGAAACTTACAATTGTCAAGATAAAGACTTTACGCTTCGAAACGATTTTTCATTGTTATCGATACAATTATGTTCTTCATTGTAACTTGCGCGAAACAGGAATTTCTCGAACGAGGAGGAAAGAACGAAATAGGTATCAAAGATTTATTTAACAAACTTCTCGGGCGTTAGCATAAAGGAGAAAGAAAGTTCGAAGAAAGCGTGGATCGTTTGGGGGAAGCGGAATATATATGTTCCTGGAGCAAACGCCGCGTGTGCGCCCGCGCTCTGCCAAGTGAGATATTTTTCACCTTAACAGCTATCAAAGCCAGACGACTTCTTTCCGATTCTAAGGTTTCGGTTTGGCTTAGCATCGAACGCTGTGGCCCCGTGCATCCTTAGAATCGGTGAAGCTCGGTGAACCTCGATGCAAAGGTAACGGAAATCGTTAACTCCGATGCCAATTTTCAAAGAGTTCCATTCGGGTAAAAGGCGCATTACTCGTACGAGGGAACACAACGCGTAACGTCTTTAAAATCTTCGTCTGCTTTCTGCGCAATATCGATTATCTCTCTTTCCAACCGCGGCGCGCCTGCACTCTCAAAATTTTACTCTTCGGACTGGATGAAATAAAATTCCTCGCCGAATGATGTTTCCGCTTAAACGCGGACGTTCTGCTCTCTGCGGAGGAAGAACGAAAATGGCACGGTGAAAGCTAAAATACAACGACGATGTAAACGTAGGTATTGCGATATATATACGTAAAAGACAAAAAATATATGTATATATATATATGTATGAATGAAATGAGACAAATTGACGAGTTTGAAATTTCACTTGGCGAGACAACATGGGGCGGGAATCGCGAATCGCATTGATTTTGCGAATATCTGGCATAAACTGAATGCTTTCAACACAAGCTGATTGCGATACGTATGTTTTTTTTTAAAGTTGAAAGTGCCGCCCGATGTAACGAAAAGTGGTTTAATTGTTTTGGCTTTTATTCCAATATTCGCTTTGAATAATATCTTTCGCGGAACCTAGTTGCCAGATACATGCGTACCGTGATTCTAACGAGTATTAATTTCAATGATCGACGTTTTGCGAGCTGGACGCTCCGAGCTATTTTCCAACGAGTCGCGAGAGCACGCACACGCACAAAAGTACAAAGCTAGATGCCACAGTGTGTGATCGATGACAAATATTCTGACCGAATTGCAATTCAAGATCGACGTTCGTCGACGATCGTCCTTCAGCGCGTAGCATCGATCGCCGGTTCGCTCAAAGAAACCAGGTCGCCAATCGATACCGTACGACATTATTTATTTTCGAGCCGAATACTCCAGTTGACCAACAGTTTTCTGCTGCGAGCGTTGCACCGGGAACCGCGCAGACACCGATGGATGCTACAAATATTCCACTGACACGACAATACGTTCCCATCAGACGCTGCACGCGTGTAAATTCAAATTTCGTACTGGCAGAATACACGTACGGTCTCCGAAAAGCTACGTGAAAAACTACACGTACGTACGTACGTACGTACGTGAGAATATCCCGAAGTACAAATATTTGAAATAATAATTTACTCGCGCGAAGTCCGCGCGGTGAATGAAATCGAGGATTAGAGCTCGACGGTGGTACATATCTCTTTTTTCTGCGCCGATAATTTAAACATAGTGCACTCCGCGAGAAAGAGGATAAAAATTTAACAGAGGAGGAGGACGGGATCAGCGGTAGCTTAATAACCGACTGTTCCGTGTTTTTTAACGTATACGTTTGGTGAATTTCACTCTGGTTCACGGGGGCTCGTTTGCGGGATGAATGACGCGGCGAGAACAGCGTTCGAAAGCTCGAAAGTCCGATTGTGAATTTTTATCCGGCCGTTTGCGGAGCAAAGACGAAAGAAAAAGAAAGAAAAAAGGGGGAGGGATCTTTGTTAGATTCGCAGAGCAATCGCCAGTCTGACAGGCACGGCTCTCTCCGTTCCGTCGATCGACACGAGATAGCGGACGGAAAGCAACGTGTGAACGCGTCGTATCGCTTCTCGTCGTGTGTGGGTTGTAGGCGGAGGTTACACTCCCCTCGTCGGCCCGGAACCGAGAAGGAAGCGAAAGGGACGATGTGTAACAAGACAATCCAATATCCCAGCGCCAGAAACGCCTCCTGAACTGACAGCTCTGCTAGGTTTTACCCTGCCACTCTGTTAACACCCTGACGCTGTCCTTTGTCACGCGTAAGCCTGCCTCGGATCCTGATTAACAGCCTGTCCATCCTTGTGGTGAAACATCGAGCCGCGTCGATAACGACGATTTCTATTCTTTCGTTTGATACCGATTGCAAACAGTTTGATCGAAAAATGTTTAATCTCGCTTCTCTCTCGTGTCTTTGTTTAAAGAGAGAGAAAGAAGGGGGAGGGGGGGGATTGTCGGCGCAGTTGATTCGATCGGGATGCGCGAACACGGACGCGAGCAAGCGCGCGCGCGCGCTTCTACTTTTCTTCCAGTGTCATGTCCCCGGCAACCGAGTTAACCGAGGAACGTACGTGAATTTTCATAAAAATTAATGTCAATCCACGGGCCTCGTTTTAGGGGAGAGCCCGCACCGGGGCTCTGCGGCCTCTTTCCATTTCATGCCAACAGCCCCGGCCCCTCGTAACCACGCAAAACGACCTAACCTGAAACGACCTGTACTAACGTTACTGCCGGCGCCATCACCCTTCTTTTTATCCCGCTCTCGTCCGGAAAATCGAGAAATATTCATCCCGAACGTGTATTATGCGCTGGGATGGCGCGAGTAGGTAAAAACGTCTTGTTACTATCTCCCTCTCTCTCTCTCTCTCTCTTGGGCACTTTGAAAATCTCGCTTTGATGCAAAATTGTTCCGGCGTTTTTTTAAAACTGCTTTTTTCCACGTGAAAAGCAAACGAACGAATTATTTTCTTTGGGTTTCGTCTGGTTTGGATTTCGATCGAATGTCGTGGAAAGAGGGAGGAAAATCGCGGTGATAGAAATGGGAAGAAATTGATTTAGGACCGGGTGAGATGGCTCGATCTCATTACGCAGGTTATCAAGTCAATTTTCACGAGCCACATTAATCTTCCGTTTTTCTTGCTCGTTCTCGTTCGAAAAATTAGGTGTATTACGGTTATAATCGAATAGTCTCGAAAGTTTTCTGTCTATCCTTTAAAGTACAATTTACTAATTTTGCCAAGGAAATAGTGACTTTTTCGGAATACCACGTGTTAATATAGCGGTTATGATTACGTTTCTGTATGAAATATCGTCGTATCGTTATAGAAAAAAAAAGAACAAGCGAGTAGTATCGTGTTAGATTGCCCGGTTTTTTTTAGGGGAGAAATTGCGTATAACAGTCAATTCAGTCGAAAATATGTATTTTTTACCATTTATCTCTCCCGAATGGAGAGCCGGAATGGAATAGCTTTCTGCACAAGAATTTTCATTTTTTTTTCTAATCCACGATTATTTTTTTAATACTACAATATCTACTTTCATAAATATACGTTTCTTTTTTTAGGTATCGGTTATATTCAAGATTTACCCTATCGGGCACTAGCAAGCTCTCGAATCAAATAATACGAAATAAGAGTTGCATAGACATGGATCGGTGGTGGTCAGAGAGGAAATTAATCCGGTAAATCAAAGCGAGAGTCAAAGAGCCACAGGCGTGACAGGAGTGAGCAAAGATTGAGGGCAAAGAGGTGAACGTGCAAGTGGGGGGCAAGAAAGACAAAGGACAGAGTAGGTTGGGTAGAAGGGGGGTTTTGGTATCATACGACCCTTTAGTTCTCCATTACTCTCATTCAGAAGGTTATAAAACTCATTGGACGATAATACGAGGGCACGCCTGTCCTCATTGAGAATGCATCGTCGATGAACATCGCCGTGTTTGTGTCCGTTTCCGCTCGTATTTGAACATCGCCGCTGTCCCCGTATGCGCGCCGATAATATTGATTCCGTGACACGTTACGTTCTGTATGATTTATCAGTCGCCGGGATGAATCATTTATCAGTTGGCAATAGGAACGAAATTGTATCGGTATTGAAACAATTATTCATTACTCCCGTATAAATGGATTAATTGTCCTGCGAGAGATTAACTCGTCGTACAAGAGAGATAATCCAAGTAGCAGGCAGAGACGTTGTTCTCGAATTAAAATTCTCAAAGTTCTCGCTCGTGAAATATCGGTGAAAAAGTTTTCGAATTGAGGAATCAATTCTTCTTTTCCTTTTTTCTTTTTCGTTTGCACACGCTCGTGTTGAAACTAGTGTCAGACATCCGGCTCCGGAACCGTTTCCTGTTGCGTATTTTTAAAAGGGGGTGGCAGGGCGACAGATACGTACACGGAACGCAAACAGCATGGACACAAATTCGAGACGCGGCGAGGGGTTGGAAACGTAGCAATGTACGTTAGTTTGGTGTTCTGTGTTACTTGGACAATGCGACACGGTCTGGCTGCGCAACTTTTCTGGCAAAGGGGAAAACCTTCGTGGAAAAAAAAGAAGGCTTACAACGTTTAGTTCTCCAGTTTTGTTCTCGTTCCCTCCTCCTTTTTCACGGACAAAAGTGTGACTATTAATTCTTCTCGAGCGAGTTTATTAATTATCTCGAGCTGTTTCAATTTTACAAGCATCGATCAACCGCACTCAACCGTCTTTCCCAACTCTGATTCTGTTCTCGGTCGTTTCGAATTTCGAGAAACTCGAACTCGCAACAAATCGCTTCGTGACTGCACAGTTGCCTCGATTCTCGAGCTTTCCCGAACGACACGCGAACGGCCAAAGCAAATAAATCATCGGCCCCGACTATTGTTCGAAAACTACTGAAACGCGCAGTCCCAAAATTCAAATCGGCGGCCGCCCGGCTACGTGCTAAACGCAATTGATCGACGAGTCGCCCCCCCGTGTCCGATACATTCGACATCGCGCGTGATTGTCTCCTCCCCCTCCTCCCGCCCGGGTGCAAAGGTTTCGCCGATGGAACAAACGATCCTTGATCCGGCGTTCTTCCAGCGTTTCGAAAGTAGTAGCCCGGTTTATCGGAGCCAATTCGTAAACCGAGCGGAACATCGATAAATCAAGAACGAAGGAAAACGGAAGCGATACCGATCGTGGGCGTTGACGGACGACACGCTAGACGCGAGAAGAAGCAGGAGAAAATAGAAAGAGAGAGAGAGAGAGAGAGAGATTTCGTCAGGTTTCGTTGAAACCAGTTTCACCCCTCCGAGAACACGCGAGGTTTTATTGACTGTTGCAAATCGCACAGCCGAGCCCGAGCCGAGGTTATTGAGTTCGAGCTGTTCTCGCGTACATGTACGAACACACACACACACACACATACATACCGACGCGAGCGCGCATCCATAAGTAACGCACGTACGAGTCGGGGGAGCCCATAGTCGCGCGAACATTATAGGCACACGCGCGGCTACCGACATTACGGTCACGTAGCGATATTCAAATAAACCGCGGTAGAAAGCAACGCGCGCCATAATAAGTTTCTGTCTCCCTCTGCTGCCTGACTTCTTTCTCGCAGCCCATTCTCACTCTCTCTCTCTCTCTCTAGCTGCAAGAAAGAATAATCAAACTGGATTGTGCGTTCAGTCCCGATGAAGTTTCCCACGGGAAAGCAGGGAAATATTAGCATCTACGCGCTCGAGCAATTTCAAAGGAGATTACTCGCAAATAATGATTTACAAATACGATACCTGACACTTGCGCCAGGGCTGAGCTCGTTGTTGCAAGCTTGAAAATTAATTTCGACGCAGGGTTGTTCGGGGAACGACCGAGGAAAATGCAAGTCTGAGCGAGAAGTAGTTTGTTTGGTTTCGTTGAAAGACGTTTCGATCGAATTAGTTAGCGCTAATGATGGAAAAATATTGAAACGCGTTGATGCTTTCTCTGCTTTATCACTGAAAGTGATTTTAACGGGGGTAACCTAGAAAATCGGGCCTCAGGTGCAACGCTAATGCAACGAAAATTAGCAATTGGTTGATTTGGGTCATGTGATTCGCGAAGGGGCGTGGGGTAGACCTCGAGTAGAAGTGGCGTCGTCTGGAGCGATCGCGCCTGTAATTTGTTTTGTGTCAATTCAAATGTTTGCACATCAATAAAATTTTATGGCAAAAAAGTCATCTTCATTTCCTAGTCAGAACAGTTGCCTCTGGACCTTTCAGTGAGACGAATGGTACTGGGGTACAAGTCGTGCAGTTTTTTCTTGTGTCTTAATTGAATGTCGTACTTGACAAAATGGTCGTCGTGTAACTGACGAGGAACAAACGAGGCAAATACGATCGTGTCCAAATCGGTAGTGGAATGCTACAACGTCGTTGTTTGTAAGTTACCAAGTTGCATCGATCGCACGACGATTTATGATTGAAATTATTGGTAATAATTTCGCGAAATTACCAATTCGCGAGACAGCAGAACGATTATATTAGGGGTATATCCATAAGTAATGTCGTTTTCTTCAAATTTAATAGTTTAATTTGTTATAACATAACCTGTATTCTAGTTAAATATATTGATATTTTTAGCGTGCTAGCTGTCAAATTATATTATTGATACTGTATCAACTCTTAAGTAAAATAAAATTTTGTACAGTATCAAAAAACATTAGAACAGCTTCGATATTTAGTATCCAAACGAAAATGCGAGTTACTGTCAACAATTTATTCGAATAAAATGGACGACGCATTTGAAAAAATGGGAGTCTCGAATTTTAAAACAAACCCAAGTTGATCGCTACGTGATTTCTTTTTGCAAAATTAGAGCAGTTTCGATTGACGATTTTTGTCAGCGTACGACGTTCAATTGGAACACAGAGCCTTCGAGGGGAAAGCGACAACAATGGATGGCCGGTCGTTGTGTAAATCGCGCGGTCACGCCGCGTAATTCCGCGGGCCTAGCGAGCGCGGAGGCAAGAAAAAAGAACACCACGCGACGAATTAAACGGCGAGTCGCAGATTGGAAAATTCGAAACGCGGCGTGCACATTTCTCAGCCCGCGTCGAATACACTGTCGGCGTGCGCGAAGGTAAACAAAAGAAAAAAAAAGGAAAAAAATAACACGCCGGATCAAATCGAATTTCTGGCCCGGTCAAAACGGTTTGAGCGAACGGTAACTCTCTCTGCTCTCCTACTTCCGACCAGCGTCCTCCTCTTCCTTTCTCCCTCGTCCCGGTTCTTCCCGTTGGCTGCATTTAGTTCCGACGCACTCTGATAATTTATTCATCGAACGCGACGTTATTCATTGTCGAAACGTCGCTGGTCGCCGAACTCGCGCCAACCCAACCTGTTCAATCCGAGATACACGCGGGTGACAAAAAAATAAAAATCTTTTGATCGTGGCGAGAGCAGAATGCCGAGGATTTGAATAACGTCACCGCGATTTAAAGAACGTAATTACACGTGAAAATCGTGACTTTTCACCGGCTAATTAAACGTATAATATTTTACGTGTGCGAAATTTCCCATTTCGTCGACGTCGCGCGAAAAGGACGGCGAATATTTTTACCCGCAGCTGTTCAACCGAAGAATCTTCGTTAAAATTGCAACGTTTTTTTCGTCTCCTAACCGCGAGATGTTAACAATTAAACGAATTTGACGAGACGCTTTTCTCGTCGATAGAGTGGCGACTGTCTTCAAATTTGACCGCCCACGCTCAAGCAAGCGCCGCGTCGCTAATTGGATAGCGTTCTTAATTAAATTCTGTCGATTCGCCGTAAATACGCCGTAGTTACCGTCCAATTTAACGCGAGCCGAGTTTCGCGCTTTCCACGATTTTCCACGGAATCATCTACGGCTCTCCTAACGTCAAGTCGGGGAATCGATTTTTCACATTCAGCCCAATGTGTGTGTGTGCGCGTGTATGTGTGTGTATGTGCGCGTATGTGGGCGCCGATATACCGTCAAAGGCCATCATGGCGTCAAATAAATCAGAGCTGGCCTTTTGTTTTGCAAAAGAGTTTACGTATGGTAAAGACAGACACTCCGAGTTCTCCGCACGCTCTCGCGTTCGAGGACGCTCTTTGATCCTCGTCGGATCGCGTGCAATCGTATGAATTGATGAAAGAGAAGAGGAGTTGCACAACGGGGGCGAAATACAATTAGAGAAGGCAGGTTTCACGCTGCTCGCGATAACGAACAGTTTCTTTTCCTTTTTTTTTTTTTCTTTTCTCCGCCTCTCCTGGCTGCGCGTTGTTCGCGGTTCACTTTGCGTTAAGAAGCTCGACGTTAGCCCTTCGAATTGCGAGATATCGAGTTTCACTCGTATCTGAAAGAAAGGGCCAGTTGGAATTTTCAATTCTCAGTTCGAAGAACTGAGAATTCGTTCGATCGTCTTGCGATCTGAAATTGCGAGAAACGTCAAGCAGGACGTATTAAAATCGCTTATAGAAAAAAACAACGCAGATAAAAAAATTTTAGGACGAGAGACATTCCGATCTGACAAAATTTTGAAGCAAGAGTGCGCGCCACGTTCGTAAATTGTCTAACCCGTTTGTCTTGGAACCTAAAACGAACGTTCTAAGCTAAGGTGGAGCCACTTTTACTTTGAAACTCGGCTGCGCGATCGGTTTGATAACCAGCGCCGCTTTCAGTCGTTATCTTCTACCTGAAAACCCGCTCTCCCTTTGCAAAAAGAACGCAGACGAGGAGATAGTCTTTAGCGAGCTTACGTTTTTACGACGCATGCGAGTAGAATACAGCTTACGCCTCTACGTATAATCCCCTGTTTAGCCGGAAGGAGGAGTGTTCGCCTTGAATATCACAGCGTCGTATAAAAGCAGACGTACTTACTCTTCAGACTTAGCTCTGCAATCTCGCATCGTACATCCCGGTATAAAAGGCCGAGAGATATTTTATATATCTCGAGAGTCGTACACTGAGCGTCGTTAACGTTAATTTGCACCCGTGCGCGTCCTTTGAGGGAAGGTTCGCTCTGCAACGAGCATTCGATTTCTATCGGTAGAATAATTAACGTTGAAAAATTAATTTTCACTCTCGTACACTTCCACTCAGTTCGTACAACAAATATGTAATGGTAAAGAAAATATAAATTATAAGCTGTGTAAATACAATATTTACAGTATAAATTGCGCGACGTAAAAGTTTCGAATTATACATGCACCGTGCAATATTTAAATTGCTGTATTTCCAATTAATGCAATACAGATATAAAACGTAGTTTACAGAATAAAGACTCCGTCAATATGTCAATGTACTGCATTATAAAATAAGCATCAAGGCGGAAAAATTTTCGAAATTTTGATAATTCTTGGGAATTGCAAAATTACAAAGGACAGAATGTCCCGGGGTGGGATAATTAAAAGCATGGAACCACACGCGCGATAAACGCAACGTTTTCCAACATTCTTCCCGACAGCGGTCCCAAAATTCTCGGGAATTCGCGACAATTTCGCGTTATCACACGAGATATTTTCGGGAGCCTGATAAATAAATTCTCAGGCCGACGTTTTCGCGTTCTCGCGCGTCTCTATTGGATATAAAAGATTTTCGAGGCAGAGGGGAGGGGTGAGAAATATCCTGCGTTATTTCAAGACTGGTCGTCTCTTACTTCACGGTGAACTGGTAATTGGCAATATTTTCCTGGCAACGTGGTATTCGCCTAATGCAACTCACGCCGTATTCCGGTAGGAGGGGCCGGAGGATCGGTCGAGAAATTTCTGCCCAGCTTGCGCGTTTCCTACGAGGCGCCGTGAAAGGAAATGAAAGTAAATTTCATTGGAAAGCGAGCTTCTTCGCGTGCAGTGACACACGGCGAAATTAAAATTCTCGCAAGTTCCAGCTATCTCTCGGTAAACGATTCTCTCTTCCTCTCTCATCGAGAAGGACTATAAAAATAACTATCGAATTGTCGCGGAAGTGCTTGTTGAAATTATGAATGCCGGAGAGGTATTGATTTGATAACCAGGACGTGGAAGTTCAACAAAAGTTCGGCGAACGGTGTTTGTTCTCCGGCGAAGTTGAACTGCAGTTGGCCGATTTTTCATATTTTGGGGGGCGGAGGTGTGTTTCGATCCCTCCCCAGAGGCCGAGGGAGAAATAAACTTTCGACAAAGGGGACGAATAGTTGCCGGCACGTGATTAGGCCAACGGGTTAAAGGGGGAGTCCGATCTCTCCGGCGCACGAAGATTCTCGTCGTATTTTCGTATTTTTCCAACCGCCGGCGACTTGGTCTTTAACCAGGCTCCAGTTATTGATTAGCTCCGCGCGCTTTACTCGGCGAAATTATCCTTCCACCTTGGATTCTCTCGCGCTTAACGTTCCCTCGACGTTGAAATCTTCTGGAAACTTGCAGACTCAAAGACAAGACGGCTCTCAGGGACTCGAATAAACACAGTCGATGTTTCGAGCGGGGAAGAATAAAATTCACCGAAGAAAGCTTTTTTTTTTCTCGCAAAATCGCGGAATTCGAATCGTTCCGCCAAAAAAAAAAAAGAAAAAAAATCATTCTATCCGAGTATTTTTCGAATTTTCCATTTCCGCCACGCTTTATTATTTACTTTGATTGGCCGGCGCTTCGAGTTGCAAACCCCGCGCGGAAACAATTTGTAACGTGAAGTTCGCGTGTTTTTGGAAAGCACGAGCGAAAATTGCGCGGGGAAACGAAAACGCTGCAACGTAACGAAACTCGCTTGCGTCTTGTTCTTTTTTTTTCTTTGACACCAGAACCGTCAAAATGGTCAAAACGACCGTTTGAATATGTTTGTCAGATTCTTTCCACAGCAGTAATGATTCATCGTGAAATAAAAGCTCATTGCGTTGCAAAGATCTTTCGATGGAAATTTTATGCTTCGTACCACAGTCGGTGGGTTCCGGTGTTAATTCAAAGAGCGGGAGCTCCTCGTTGAGCGGACAACGTTGAATAAAGAGGATACGCGCGCGATGGAAATATCGCAAGCTCGCAATTTATTCCGGATGGGCGTCAGCTCCTAGAAAGGGATGACCCGATCACGAAATAATTAGGCACTAAAGCGGCTTGCCTATTACACGGAGGGTAATATAATTAATGCCGATATTATACCTCGCGCCCGTTCGCTGGCACCCGAGCGCGGCTCCTCACCCACCCACACCCCCTCCCCTCCCCTGCTCCTGCCTCTCCCTTCCCCGGGAGATCCTGAAAATAAAATCCCGGGGATCATCCGGCCAGTCTCGTATGTATACAGCGAGGGCGCCTGGGCCAGCGGCGGCAAGCTTTCGCTTGGATTTACGAGTGGATATTATGCAGATGGTACTTGTGGTACGCGTACTGACAGCGCAGTACCGCACGGATGAAAAAACAAAACTGGCGTGAGAACTAATTGGTTTGCTTCTGCGGTGGTTCGCAAATTGGCGCTTTTTTTCTCCTCAAAAAATATACACGTACGTGTGTATCGCGCGTATCGCGCTGTATATACAGAGTGTACCAAACGTCCCACGCGATCATCTCCTGAGGTAACACGTTGCGAAGAGAAATGTTGCTTTGTTTCTCGAACGTGCTTCAATCTTTGTCCCTTTTTCAAACGAAACTATATATATATTTTCCAAGAAACAATGATCTCAAACATTGATTCACCCCATCTTTAAAGGATAGTTGCACTTTCTCCAACGTTTTAGGGTATGACAGGACCCATATATAATATTTTTTTTCAATAACGAATGGTTTAGGTTAGGTTAGGAGACGTTTCAAATGGGACACCCCGTGTATATATACATATGTACATATACGTCTACAGCTAGTATTTTGTTTAACGAAGAAAATCGCGGGAAATTAGTCGCGTTTCCCGAGAACTGCAAAATCGATAACGACCAGAGGAACGTTCCTCCAATATTCCAGATATCATTTAGATTCGAATTGGGATTGGACTGGATTGGATTGGATCGTATCGGAAGATCAACTTTTCAACGAGATGGAAACGGACCGCACCGTATCTAGGAACGCACCGTGTGGCGGAAGGAAACGCCGTTAAAACCGTTAATTAGCCTACGTGACGTGCCAATTTGTTTCAGTTTGCGCGCACAAGCGCCGGCGAATTTTAATTATAAAGTGGACACCGGCGGAAGAGTTTAATTGTTCCTTGGCTTGAAAAATTATTCAGGGAACTTTGCCACGTTTAGTCTCGCCAGGTTTCGTTAACGCCAACGACATCGTATTATCATAAATCCCATTTTCCCCGCGTAATTCAGTCCCTCGGGCGTGATATTCGGACGCAAACACGCGGACCCGTCTAATTACGCAACTGCATAAAAAAAGAGAGAGAGAGAGAGAGAGAGAGAGAAAAGGAAAAAGGAAGGCGCGTTGTCGAAATTAATTTTCGTCCGCGCGGGAGGCATCCGCCTCCCCCTCCTCCTCCCCCTCCCCCTCTCCCCCCTGTCGCCCGCCGCATTCAACGAACGATAGAAAATTCTGAGTTGTTTGACCACCTGTCCCGAGTACATTGCAAACACGGATACCTACCAACCGGGTCGATTGCTTCTCACACAAAACAAAATTTGTCGACCGGACGAGAATGAAAAAAAATTTCGTTTCTAGCTTGTACCGTGTTACGCGCGTGTGTTTAGAAGGGGGCGAGCGAGGTTCGCCGATCCCGTCATCGAAAATCATGGGACAGAGCGTTCGTGTCGTTCGTATTCGGGGCGCGAGCCCCGAATTTAATATCCCCCGCGCGCTAAAATATCAAAGTCTCTCTCTCGGTATTTTGAAATAACCCCCCCGGTATTGGAAAAACAGGGAATGTTTGCCACGGACCTTGCTGCGCGGCGGTTTATTGCGGATTCTTTGAATTCAAAATTGGGTGAAAGCGTTTCATTAAAATGTAAACCCGAAATACGTCCGCCAGTTAGTTTTTTCCACTGTTTTTTTTTTTTTTTTATGTTAAAACGATTGTTACTTCCGTCGATTTATGGTTGCGCCGTACGGTTTAAAAATTATTATCGGTACGCGCGACTGTTTGCAGCATGCAGATTTATTTACAATCGACGTCATCGGCGTTATTTAATCGTTCATTTCTTTTTTTTTTATTTTGCGTGTACGCGAATTTACGAATCGAACATGCTTTCGAGAATAATTCTCCGGGCAAAAATAATCCACGCGGTCTAATTACGTTGTTTAATTTAAACGACACCGTTGGCCATCGATATTTTTAATCCCTCGGCCGCGCAGCGAGTTATGATCGAGCTCCGAATTTATCATATGTTGTTTAAATTTAATTCCACCTTTAAATCAAGCGCTAAAAGTAATGTGTTTAAAAGCGGCGAGATAATGGTATTTAAGAGTGATTTTGGTATACAAATCGGCGTTAACCCCTGATATAGTGATCACCCGAAATATCGGATTAAATCTGCGACAAATTTGATTTCCCATTTCGAATTCGTTGGTTTTTAATATCTCGTGCGTTTGTGAACACACAAACGCGCACGTCCACGGTGAACGCGACATATCGGTGATGGGAATTTGTCCTTTTTCCCTTTTTTAAATACCTACGGAGATCAAATATTTGCGCGCAGCGCAAATAGAAAATGAAAATTCGATAGCGAACGACGACGAATTTGATATCTAACGGCGAGTAGAACTGCGAGAAGAAAAACAACAACAATTTTGGTCTGACGAAATTTCTGGAAAAAACGATTAATTTCGCGATGCTACGACGGCGTGTATCCGAAAGAAGAAAATAAATGATTGACGCCCCGAATAATAAATTCAAGTTTCTACAACGCACGGTTATTAACCCCCCGTTGACAGTTAATATTGATGGAGTATTTCAGCAACAGAATCAACAAAAAGCGCGTAACGGAAATGAAACTGTGAAAATTATTTCCTCGTACGGGAACGCAAAATAAATACATTTTTTAATGGAGCCCGTCGACGTATCGATAAAAGTATTTAAAATATACGTTACACCGATGAAAAATAACTCCCGCGAACAACATTTCTCTCGAAAACCGATCCGGCTTTCATTTCCACGAAAATATGCTTCTTTTGTTTGCCTGTTCCTTTCAAGATGCAAACGCTCCCGTTTAATACTCGAATATTAGTTTAATACTGAATATTGCAACTGTTGCGATTCTGTAAACAGGAAATGCAATAATAAACTATTGCAAGCAAGTGCAATAATAAACTCGTTTAAAGGCTCAAAGTCTCTGTTTTTAAAGCGTACTGTTCATTTCACTCCAAGATGCTCTTACACCGCGTAACGCGTCGATTTATTTAACTTTGAATATCACGAGAAAATTAATCTGACGAGGAAAGTTCACGGATTTTCATTATTTAAGCCTAATGTTCAAAGTTTAATAAAATGACGAAGAAAAAAATTGTATTATACATCGAGTTGCAAAGAGGTGGCTTCAACCTTTAAATTCATTATAGATTCAATCGTGAGAAACATTTTTACATACGCTGTGACATTTTCGAGAAAAGGGGTATCTTTAATTATCTAAAAAATTTTATAAAGAATAAATTTTGAAAATGGGACTTTTTTTACAGAATTACGTTACAATATTCAATAAATTTTATTATTTATTTAATAATCCGAATATTAATCAGAATCACTGCACGTAATACAGTTGAGTATCCGTTCTCGTAGGAGAATCAATAATCTATAACAGCAGATAATCTATAAAAGATAATCAAACGCGATAACACGAAATGCTTTGTGACAAGCTATAAAGAGGCAGTCTTGGGTAATTCAGTGCAGCATCATGTACATAGAAATGAAACAGAAGGGAACAGGAGAGAACAGAGTAGAACAATTCCCAACGCGAGACTGTTTCCGTGTTTTCTGCACCAATGCTTTCTGCCGTCGCGATTTTGCAACATCGCGTCCCGGCTGCATAGATTATAAATGTGTTTTCACCGACGAGTCGATGATTCTTTCCACGTGCTGGTGACATTGTTTTCGCGTTATATTTTTTTAACCCTTATAACCCACTCCAATCTCTCGTTCTTTCGCGCGAGAGAGTTTCCTCCGCGGTTTTCGTCGAAAGAAAAGGAAAAAAAAAAAAGGGAAGAAAGAAAGGTTTATTTCGTGTTTCAGCCGAACGTGTTTCGCGCGAGTAATGGTGTTTAATTGTTAACGGACGTGCCACTCGATGAAACTTAACCCAGATCCGTTTCTTTCAACGGGCACGCTTTCGTCTGGGTCAAATGCGAAAGAAGAGAAATATATTGTATAATATATCGAACGAAATGCCAGTGAAAACCGAGGATTAACAGGTCGATTTGCGTCGAAATCGATATCAACGTAAAAAAAAATTTCGCAGCACCGTTTGGATATTATCTTTTAATTAGTATTATTTGCGACGATATCTCGTTTATATCCCTCTCGTTGAAATCAATAATTCCTCGTTTGTTGTTCGACGATGAACAATTCAACAAATACCGTGCGATTTAATACGCTCGGTCGTAACAAACAACATTTGGAAATCAGTTGTATCTCGCGATCATCATTTTCACAATGGTTCACGCGGCATTGTGAAACTTCACTGACCCGAGAGAGGACCGTAACAGAAGCTACGGAGTCTCGCGGCTCTCGTGGAAGCAGTAAATAGAGTTCGAGAGGCGGTAACGATCGTTTGTCGGTTGCCGCGATTTCTCAGGCCATAAATATCGTCCTTGAACGTTTCTACGTCAGTAATCCTTGATCTCGATCGCGCCAACCCTCCTCAATTTGTTCTTTAACGATCGCCCGCTCGGGGAAGCCATCGCGGAAAGTAATTTCCCATTAGCGTTCCCTGTAGCGAAACTCCGTAGTTTAGCGACGTCCAAGGTTGAACATTGCATCCGCGAAACGCGGATATATTTTGCGACATGTTTAAAAACGCGATCGGTGCATACAATTTGATGCCTCTTCCTGGAGGAAGAGCATCCACGTCGTGACGTTGCTATATTAATAATATCGACACATGACCGCCGCAGCTGCATTTGCAGCAGCCTCTGACGGAGACTAATGAACATGGGAGGGAAGAAGACGAACCGAGAGAGTTTCCGGAGTGATCGATTTACTCTTATTACTTGTTTCGATATAGCGAGACGACTAGTATGGACGGCTGGTGACATCCAAGCGTCGATCAAACCTAAAGATCGCGAACGAATCGCTTCCTGGCAGCCAGTTCGTCGAGGAAACGTCTCGTTTAGAGAATCAAAACGACAAAAGAAAACTGCACGACAAAATTTTATTGATACGCAAACATTTGAATCGATACAAAACAAATTACAGCAAACGCCACTCCTACCGAGGTCTATTCCACGCCCCCTCACGAATCACGTGACCCAAATCAACCAATCGCTAATTTTCGTTGCATCAGCGTTGCACCTGAAGAGATCCAATTTTCTGGGTTACCCCTAAAATTACTTTCAGTGATAAAAAGAAAAAAGAGCGCGAGACAACGCCTCTTGTGGATGCTTCCGAATCGAAACGTTTCCCGATTCGGAGCCAGAGCTATCTCTCCTTTCATTGGATACGAAGCTCGTTGGAAAATACCGCTAGATAGACTAATTTAGATAATTAAAATTTACAAAAGCTCCAGCGTACGAGGAGCGCAGCACTAGCGGAGTAATATCTTATTCTCCGGGTATATGTTTAACCATTTTCATCACGAGTAACAAGATGTGTTCCATCCAGGCTCGAGTTTCTTCCGTGGCTAGCGGTTAATGAACCACCGCCGCCCGTTCGAGGTCTCCCAGCGGCAGCCAGAACTGCGCGTATAAAAATCCTTCTTCGACGAACAAGCGCGATTTTACGGAACGGCGACGGGAGATTTATCTTCGCCGGGGAAGGCAAACGTTGCGACACAATTCGGATCACCGCGATCATAACCTGCTTTCTTACAGCCGGTGATCGATGTTCGACGTCGTAGCGGGAGAGGACGAAGCTCGTGCTCGCGGCTTTGCTCCCCCAGACAGTCGACAGGAAATATCGAGCTGCAAGTGATAATTCTCCCTCGCCGTTTAATTCCACCTAAGTCGGAGCGAAGGTCGTTCGTACGAGAAAGTTCTCCCCTCGCGGAGAGGGTGCAGAGTTGTTCGCTGGAGAGGGTGGGGGATGGTTTACACTTTACACCGTCGACAGACGACGCAATGACGACGGTGAGGAAGCGTCGGCTTGGGAAGACGACAGATGAAAGGGTGCCGAAGGAGGGAAGGTATTAGAGAGGGAACTCATTGTTCCTGTAATTAGTACTAATAACAAACTCTCGCCAACGTCGAGAAAATTCCGACTCGTTGAACGTGTATATATATGTATATATCTGGATTGTAAATTTTTCTGAAATTCCACGGGACTCGCCGAGATGAGACACGACCTCCGACTTTCGAGACTCTGGCCGATATCCATCTTATTACGCGGAAAAATGAGATTCATCATCCCCCCCGTTTTGATTCAAAACTGTGCTTTATCACGCCCTATATTTCTCTTTGAATCGTTTTATCGTTTTCAATATCGAAACGCGATTGTTCTTCTCGAAGCCATTCCCAGCACATGCGTCCCCCGCGACGAACACACTTTTCACACGTACGGCGAATTTCCACGTCCCTCCTGGGCTGAGATTGATCGTTGCAGCGCAACGTTATCGCAAGCAAGACCCGTTTCTCGATAAACCGGCCCTTATTAAACCACGTGTTAACTAATCTTGGACACGATCCAAATTCAAACGTAATAAACGATCCCACTTCTCGCGAGTTTCAATATAGGTTAGGATATAACGCCGATATCTTTCGCGAAACTTTCTTGGTCGTCATCCAAATGTTCCGCGACATACTCGCGATGTCTCTAGAATTATTAACCTATTCGTATTTCAGGGATGTAGATATCTCCTGGCTTCTCTGCCACTCGTTCCCCAAGCCACGAATTTTCTCCGAACCACGGATTACATAAATTTCGCGCCGTTTATACTCTCTCGCTTTTTACCAGATCGCGGAACGGCCGGTTGCATGCCAGTCTATCTTCGATCTCGCACGTATTTCGTAAAAAGTATCTCGGCAATTTGCTTTACCCGGCCCGTTCACTCGTAAAACTCAGTTCGCTGCCGGGTGTGAAAATCGCCCACAATAAGGCAACCCCTTCCCGCCACTCTATGACAACTTCGAATGGCTTTCTACGTGATTTACACCTGTTTAGCCTAATCCTTCCTTATTCTCTTAGCTCGTTTCACTGTCGCGACTGTCTTGCCCGAACGAAGAACAATTAAACTCTCTCTTTTATTTTCTCTTCTTTTATTTTTACATCAATCAAAGAGCAATAGCAATCCCATCAGACGATTAATCAGTGTCTTCGACTTGCTTTGTCCGAAGCCAGACAATCTTTATCTTTTCGCCAAAGTTGTCGTCCAAAGAGAATTCGACAATCGCCGATGAAAACGAGCGGAGCTACGAGAATTAAGAAAACATGGCGAAGCAGCATCCCCATACCGCGTCTGCGTTATCCTCCGCCCTGTCACCTTCAACACGTTCAACCGAAGGATATGCCTGTTTCCACGAAACACATATCTCGCCTGGCTGGGCATACCGTAAGCCAACGTGAAAGATATATTTTATGGGGTAACATTTCCTTGACAGTGTCGGCGTGTAGGAGCAAAAGTATCTCATACATCAGGGGCTGTGCATCATCTCAAACATTCGCGGTACTCCTTTCGCATCTTTTCTATTTCATTTTATTCGTTGATCTTTATGCCTTTTTGTCTACTGCTTGAGTACTTTCATATTTCCCCCCCTTTCTCTCCTCCCTCCTTCATTTCCGTCCCGTTCTTCGTCGTCCCTCCGTTCCCTCCTGCTTTCTTCCTTTTCTTCCTCCGTACAACGTCCTCCGTGTTCTTTCCAATTTTCTTTTTCTCCGCCTTCCGTTCCATTCACTTTACTGCTTACTACATTCACTCTCCATCTATTTTTACCATCTGTTTTTATCTGGTTCCTCGTCCGCGCCGTTTTTCACGCTTACCATTATACTCCGGAGGCTCTGGCGTAAGCGTCGAAAGTTAAAGGCCACTATATATATATACACGTTAAGGAAAGGAACTCATTTTTCTTTTTTTTTTTTTTTTTCAAAAGAATTTTATTCGAGCAACTTTTCACGTTTAATGTCTATAGGCGTTGGTTAACTAAGTTGAGAATTAGTTCAATTATTAAAATCATCTATAGGCATTGGTTAGATTAGTTGAAAAATTTAAAGAAGAGAAAACGCACCAAATTTGTGTACAATTTGTAATTTTTATCACGTGCTTTTCTGTTTGAAAAGAAAATTCTCTTTTGTTGTTTTAGGTAATTTAGCTGATTGACAGCCATTTATCTTGCTGTTTTTGGTAGATTTCTTTCGATTAATTGATCTTAATTCTCAAACATATTGGCGTAGTGTCCCAACAGTTAAATGTTTTTACGAGACTTTCTGGACTTTCAACCTCAGTCGAATGGAGTTAACTCGTGTTTATTAAAATTTTTTGATCTTCTTTTCCCTTTAGAATACCCTTTGCACAATTTAAAAGAATGCCCCGGGTTATTATCCTACTCCGCAATGAATTTAAAGGCAAAAACACTTGGCAAAAATGTTGGGTTACTAAAACCTACGTCCTTTTCTGCGTGCGAATTTTTCACGAAAAACAAAAGTGTTGTTAATACATCGACACATTCTGTTTCATTCGATTATCTTTACGATTCTGCGTTCAAAAAAGTGGCGGCTCGTAATTTGAAATCGTGAGAGTGCTGCAACTTTCGAAATATATACTGTAAATACGGTGGACTTTTATTACTTTTTCTTTTTTTTTTATACGAAATACGAAAATCGTATAACGATTAAATTTTATAGAGGCAAGTATATAAATAAATTACTAAATATATTTATATATCGAGAAAGATTGGAGATGCTGCAATGACTATACAGTATTTTCAGTATTGTCATCGATCACGCGTATCGCGACTAATCTTCTGTGCCGAGTTGTCACGTTGTAAAAGTATTATCGCTTCCTCTTCAGCAAGAATCTGGCCTTCATTCTGGATTTCACTCTACATTCCCTCGAACGCTAGTTTGATTCCTGGTCGTCCCGTGACGGTAACGGCGGCGGCAAGTTTCCGTCGAAAATGAACCGAACCCTCAAAGGGGGGAAGTTTTAATCCTCTGGAGATATTCCGCTTACGAATAGTTAGCACTTATTAACCTACCGAAACGTATTAATCAGGCATGTAGCTCCTTTTGATTTTCTCGCGACTCGCGCGCGCAAGGACGAGACGGGGAACGTATTCGGGGAAATGGAGAGCGAAATTCGCGTCGTGTTAACGACGAGCAAGTCACTCGAGAACCAGATTTTCATAATTCGAGCTACGAACGCGAAGCTACGTTTTTACAACTGCCTCGTGTCCCGGCGACTGAAACTCGCGACACACAGACACACGCACGTGTCGAGAAAATTGCGAGAGATGATAATTAATTCAAGCTTTGTCTAAGAGTACCTCCTCCCCCCGCGTAAAAGATTTAATCCTCGCCGGGAAATCGCTCTTTGACTCGCTCTACGCTCAACCTGAAAGGCTTTTACCGCGATTGTATCTTCACGCTGGAACAACCGCTTTTTATAATATTAAACAATTTCTTAAATCGCTCTGCTCTGCGTGCGTCGTAACCTGAAAAAAACAATCTGGCTTCCTAACAGTTTCTAGGACAAAAGAGAGAAAGAGAGAGAGAGAGAGAGAAAACTTTAAATTAAACAGCAGTTTTACACGATACGAAGCTAAAAACCACCACCACCACCACCGCTGCGAGAAAAAAAGAAAAGAAAACCGATAACTAATAGTCTGTGGAGAAAGTCTCGAGCCCGGTAGCTCGTTCTCTCATCCCTCTCCGTCAGCCTGCCGAGCCGGATCAGGAAATCAATATAAATCACCTGCTCGAGCAAACAACTCGAGCGAAGTTGTTCCGAGCGGCTACGAGAATCGAAGCGCGCACGTCTCCTGAATCGCGTGGCAACGGCTCTCGCTGCTAAATAACATCCTCGGCGGCAGCCAGCTGCCAGACGATACAGCAGCCGCTGTCCCAGATCGTAATATCGCTTTAATTATGTGCGCCGTATTTGCGCCAGGCCGCGTTATTAATTTCGGGTCCTCGCGTAGAGAGACTTACCGTCACGACCTCGGGGGATACGTCGTGTCGTGCACAGGGGGATCCCGTGCCGACGAACCCGACGTCGACAACCAGCCACAAGGAAAGGGGGCAGTTCGCTGGCAACGAGCGAGAAGGCGGGGGGCGGTTCGCTGCCGGGTCGTCTCTCTCCCCCGGGATATATACGTGCATTCGCCTAACACGGCCCACGGCTCATCTTCGAGATGTTATTGCTTGCCATCCTGCCGTATGTAAATTATCTCGAACGGTAAATTAAACAGCTGAAAACCGAACAGGGCGCGCCCTCGTTAACCATCGGCCAGCCGACGGTGAATCATCGCGTGCGAATGAATTTTGATCGCGAGCGAGAAGCAATCGGCCGGACGCGTTCGCGGAAATGAGCTTTTCGACGAGCTGGTATCTGCACGCGTTGTGAAAACGGACGCGAGTTTTTGCACTCTTCTGGATTTTCTCTCGCCTTCTTCTCGCCGGCTCGTCCGTTATTTACGTATTCCCATACCGAAAGTGTAACGCAATCGAACGTGAACTGGCGCGACGAAACGAAACGTCCTCCGTGGGGACGTGTGATTAACGACGCCACCGGCGAAGTAGGTCGAATTATTAGCTGCTCGCTGAAAGATGCGGTTAATAACGAACTCTTACGAACACTCGCCTGCCACGCGGGCAATCCACTTTCCCTGCAGACCTATTCCGCTCGCTTTAAACGTTCTCGCAGTTCTCGCGCCGTCTGCAACTGGATTTCATCAATTAAAGCATTACTCCCCGTGCCAAACTTTTACTCCCTGGTGTAATCTCCGCCGCGTAAAACACGAAATGACTGCTATCTGTTCTCGGCACGGCGTTTCCACGATAACGCGATTCCGCGCGCAGTTTGCTTTAATCCTATGTGTATATATATATATAGGATTAAATAATATAATAATAATATATAATAATACATATATGTATATATATATGTATATATGTATGTATGCGTGTGTGTAGTCCAAAGAAGAAGAATTGAATTGAACAAAAATTTTCTGTTCCGTGGATCAAAACTTTTTCTTTTTTAAAAAAAAGCTTCTCCTCGAAGCGGAAGTGGAAGAACTCGCAACGTTTCGTTCGTTTCGCATCGCGCGAGACAAAATTGGCCCGGGGGAGGTGCCTAACCAATATGGCCAACCCGAAGATCCATTATTTCTACCGACGTAATTTCTGCTCGTTTTCCAGACAGTTTGGCCGGTCGTCGCGTCCCGCGGAAAATGCAGCCCGCGGATCGCCGGCCACCGTTGCAAAATAAATAATCTCCGGTGTCTCTCTCTCTTCCGTTTCTCGTTCCGTTCCGCTTCGCCTGCTTCCCCTCCCTTCTCCTCTTCTTCTTCGTTTTTTTTAATCGTGATACCGTCATCTCGTTACATCGTCCAGGGTTTATCCACCCTCTCTATATTCTCCTCGTCTCCCTTTTGTACGTCCCTGAATGTAATATGCTGTCTTTGAAGAGCGGCGAATGAAAAGTTGTTTGCCCGCTCGTCGAGATTCTGGCGAGAAAAATACTTTGATAACTACGAAGGAACAACGTCTCTTTCCTCCCCACATCCACCTTCTCCCTCTTCGAGAGAGCAGAGGGATAATTGGACGGACTTGCTTTCGTAGCCCAAACAAAACGGGACGACGCCGTTGCGCGGTGAAAACCGGAGAAAGGATCTTACGCAACCATCTGCCTGTTTACGGACACGGATACAAGAAAAAAGAAACGGTGACTTTGAAATCTCTTGATTGACCCAAAAAGTGTCAATTAATCGAAACTTTGTACGAAAATACGAGAGTAACCGCGACGTGGATCGAAGCTAAAATGGTCCACGAGAGTCAATTTTATTCGGCGTTGTCTGTCTGGCGATTCAAGCTAGATTTTTGAGCTTGCAAAAGCGGTGGCGCGACCACACCGACGACGATTATTTTCGTACCGGCGACGCTGATGCGATTTTAATACGATTTCGGTAGAAATGGCCGAGAATTAATCGTCCAAAGCGGCACGGTTTCGTTACTCTTCTGTTTCGAGCAATAAAGATATCGTAATTCTTCTTGAGGTACGACGTTTCACAAACGCAAGTTTTATCACGTTTTATCGGACGACGCGAAAATACGTCACTGATATCTTTACGTTTATCTGTTTCGAAATAAATTTGTAAAACGTTATCACGTTGTTGAGTGAAGAGGAAGCGAAAGTGGAAGAAGATTTTTACCGAAAAGTATGTCGAGAAACGTGGTAACAGAGCTGTGAAGCAGAGAGCGCATTAAAACAATTTTGTATCGTTGTTTTATTGGCTCTCGGATAAGGATCGATCGTACTCATGATATATGTAATTCACAACTGTACTGTTAGCGGTCAATTAACCTAATAGATTCTATTGCAAGCAATTACGAGTTCATTGTAAATTCGATGATATATTGGAATTGGAAAATGATAAACGCGAGTTTAAATGCCCTATCGGGGGAAACAAAGACAGAGAGAATGAGCGGGAAATGTAATTTCATCCTCAAGAAATTCTCCAATTTCTCTTTAATTTTACGATCGTTCAAAGTTACGTGACCCTTTGATGATATTTCAATCGCACTCCTAAATTAGTGCGATATTAACATCGGAATGTTCGCTCGTGTTAAAACGCGCGAGAACACATCACGCCTAGTGACTAGCAGCCATTTTGTTTCAATTTCACCGCGTTTCGTTCGAAACGTTCGCGCTCTCATCGCGTCGAAACGCTAAATATCCAGGCTGCGATTCGTTTGCCATTTTCGCGTGCCGCGATTCGAAGACGCCTCGAGTCTTCTTCGGAGGAGGAGTCATTAACTGAGACGAGAACTTTCGCTTGGCGTGACATTCGCGAAAAGTGGCGAAACTCTCTCTCGGATCTGTTTGGCGTGCGTCATAGAGAGATGCAGCAACGCAGCAACGTCACGAGCAGTTGTTGCCAACTTAACTTTGCGGCAACTTCACGTTGTTCTGTTTCCGCGACGCTCCCGATACGTTTGCCTGCAATTCGCCGTAAAGAAATTTCACATCGGTTCACAACCTTCAATCAGCGAAAACTCACCGGGTTAAAACTTTCAATTGACGACAAACTTGCGGTTCTCGCATGTAATATGTATTTTTAATTTGACGAATAACCAGTTCCTGCTTTCGTTTTGAAAAAAGCGCGCGATTCATTTTCGATGGCGGCGGATTAAACACAGAGAGATACGGAAAGTTCGAAAACCCGGCGCTTTTCCCCAGTAATCACGGCACTTATACTTAAAGCTGAAAGTAGACGTCCGACTTGGCTAAGTAGAGTGTCTTAAACTTTTTGCGCTTTTACGAAAACCGTAAGCGCAGCACGCTGGAATCCAATCAGCGTATTTCCGCCTTCTAATGCTTTTCCATTTATGAGGCATTAAGGCCCTCCTCAGTGCCGATCCCGGCGTGTAATTTTTTAAAATCTCGCCTCGTTCCTTCCCTCGAGAAGGAAGAAGATTTAGACTGACAGATTAATCTTAAGTTAGAATTACATTAGGAATCGAGATCCGCGAGATCGAAGGATTTCGCCGAGTTGAAATTCATAGAAACGAAACAATCTCTCCAACGTTTGAAACTTAATTTTTTTTTTTCGTGAAATTTTAATTTTTTTAAATCTCGCCTCGTTTTAATTTCCAGCTTTTTAAAATCTCGTCTCGTTTCAATTTTAACTTTTTAAAATCTCGTCTCGTTTCAATTTTAATTTTTTAAAATCTCGCCCCGTTTTAATTTCAATTTTCTAAAATCTCGCCCCGTTTTAATTTTAATTTTAATTTTTTAAAATCTCGCCCCGTTCTTCCTCTTGAAAATAGATTTGCAACGATTAATCGTAAATTAGAATAATATTAGAAACTGAGATCTGCGAGATCAAGGAATTTCACCGAGTTAAACCACACTGACTTCATCAGTGTTTTAGCGAATGTGAAATAATCTGTTTCGACAATGTTTAAAATTTTACTTTATTCTTTCTCTTAAAAACAGATTTATAATGATTAATCGAGATCTACGAGATCGAAGAATTTCGCCAAGCTGAAACACCATGATCTGTCTTGATAACGTTTAATTAAACTTTTCAGACAATTTCACCCTAATCAGAATTGAGAAACATGTCATTCCGGGGTGAGAGTTCGCGCAATTTTCGGGTATAACGAGATCATTGTGGACAAATTTCTCAGTCTAAGACAGCTTGTCAAACTTGAAACGCGTTTCCCAAACGAGTTGCTCAAACGTCACTTTATAAAGTCCAAAGTGTAATTCGAATCCGCAAGATTCGCGGTCCCGGCTTTGATCAAGCGTAATTAATCTTGGTATCGCGTCAAATGCTTTCAAATAAATTTCGGTTCATGCATATTTATCAGTTATAATGGAAGGAAGGAAGTTACTTCGAGAGAAAAAAATGCATACCCGGTCGCCCGAGTAATATACATACATACAAACCGGGTGAATCAATAACTTTCGAAACTTCCAGAAGCTTTTTACACTAACACGCTTACGAAGTCTGTTGCGTGACTTTAATCAGAAAATCTGCATAAATATGCATGGCATCTCATATGCATTCAGGTTGCATTAAGAAAATCGGATATGAATATGCGTCACTCTCTCGACGAAGATTAAGCTTCTTCAACACCTCTGATTAACTCGCAACACCCCTTCGTAATCTAACAATAACGACTGCGTTAACACGCGCGCAAAGAGAATAATTAAAACTATTTTCGATGCGATAGGAGCCGCGCGAGTGTGAAGCGGCAGCAAATTTCCCACGTACATTTGTCATCGAAACAATCGTCGCAGATCGTTTCGATTGGATTCCTTCCATCGCGTTGCCGATTTTCGCACAGACGCAATATCGTTAATGTAATAAAAGATTCGAACAGCGAGCACGTAACTCGTTAAAATTACACCTACGTTTCAATTTTTTTAATTCGCCTCTCGAAAATTATTCAGAGATTTCTATCTCGTGCATTTTGGTGTAACTATACCGATGACAATGAAATAATCATCGATGTAACATCGTAAGAATAGATTATGTATAACGATTCACTTGGTGCCATTTTAAAGCGTGAGCCTTCTACTTTCACAGTTGCGAAGATGATTTTACATCGTGCAGCGAGTGGGAAAAGCGAGGATGCTTTCCTCCCGAAAATTATGCAAATTGAAACGCGTGCGGAAACGTTAAAAAATTTCTTTGATCGACTGAATCCACCGTGATCTCGAAGATTGAAATGTCCTCTTTTCAACTCACTGTACGATTTTCTTCTCTGCCATTTTATTGAACATGCAAGATTAAAATTAAACGTCAAGATTTCTTGAATTTTTATCCCTTATATTTCTAACTTCGATATTCAATGCTCAATTGTAATTCAATGTAATTGTTCGATGTAACATTCAATGTTCGATAAAATGATGGGAGAGAAGCTCGTGCGAGAGAGATTTCAATGTTGAAAATGAAAAAAAATGTTACACAATGATGTAAAGTTATTTTAAAAAAAAAAAAAAAAAGGAAGTCACGATAGTCAAATTAGAGATTTCAAACGAGAGCAAATCGATCTTTTTTCTAAATTATCAACACTCTCTCTCTCTCTTTCGTTTAAATCATCGACAATTTTCCATCGTCATTGGTACAGTTATGCCCCTCGCCGCACAATGGCCATAAATTGCAAGATCCAGTGGACGTCTTGAGGACGTCCAAGAAAGATGCCCGACGCGAACGATCGATCGATCGATTCGTTACAGTGACCAAACGCCTCGGCCACTCCGCGCCATTGCGAACTCGACCAATAAAACCCGGGGCTGACAATCTGCCCGTGCCCCTCCCCTGCCCCCCTCCCCCCTCCTAACAAATGGTAACAGATAACGGATGCGAAAAGGGTCGCACCGTCGTGAATGATAAGGCAAAACGACAGTGACGTATAGGCTTTCGCGTAGTTTCGTATAGGCTCCCGCGCGGGCTACAATTCCATCGGCAATGCACTTCAAGCCGCTATCATACACGGTCCAGAGCAATTCCAATAGGCGATCCATTATCTTAAGCGGCGAGCGACGCGGCCCGATCGATTCGCACCTCCGCTTTTCCCAACTTCGTTCCTCGCCTATCAGGAAACGTCTAGTTCACCCCTCCTCTTCTTCTCCTTTTTTTTCTCTCTCTCTCTCTCTTGGCTCTTCATTCTCCACCAACCTCATTTTTCTCAAATCCGGCTTACCAGATATATATATATATATATGTATAAAACCGACGTTCGTTTGCGAATATTGCGTTTCAACATCCCTGACTGACCTCTAAATCCAGAATTGTGAATAGCCATGAATTTCGCGAAAATTCGATAACGAGAGTGTCGTTTTAAATGTAAATGGATCAAAGAACTTGCAAAGAACATGGAATATAGAATTACACAAAAGCGCTTCAATTCGTTCGACAGGTCGCATAGAATCGAACAGACTTGCGTTTTCGACACTTCCGAGTGCCATTTATAGTCTTCTGAGGTAGCACTCTGATCCCTTCTGGGGATCACGTAGTTCCTAGAGGATTCTGTCCGTTTGTTTTGTGTGAATTCTGTTGCACCATCTCGACTTTCTTTGCAAAGAAATTCTACAGATAGCCAGAACAGATTATAGTCTTGGCTATAGACCAAGAAATGAACCAGCTGAACTGTGTTTGCAGGTTGCGGCAGCATAGCCCCGAAATCCACGTGGGGCAAGATCGCAACCACCGGTTATGCCAGTCTGGGTATTCCCTTGACCTTGGTTTACTTATCAAGCACCGGAGGGCTTTTATCCAGATGCGCCAGAGGTGTCTTCACCCGCGCTCTTTGCTGCTGCCTTTGTTCCAACTGCGGCTACTGTTGCTACGACGAACGACGGATGGAGGTGAGTGGGTGAACAATCCCGAAGAACGAAAATCTCTGCTTTAAAGACAATGTTACGTTTCGCTTTGACTGTTCGAAAGTCCGAAACGAACTTTCTCGAAAAACTGCAACTTACTCTTAGAGTAACTCTACTCTAACTCGGTAGAAAGTAGCCCGATAACGGTTGCAATAACGACAACGTTCGCTCCGATTTGAAACGTTTGACGTGTACGCAGGAGAAAGAGAGACGGATGAGAAAGAAGAGGCAGCAGGAGGAACTGGCGCAGCAGCAGCAGCAGCAACTGCAGCTGCAGGAGCCGTTCTACGTTCGCGCGAACGCGTCGACGTTCACGAGCACCGTGGAAATTAAGACCAGCCCGAAGGACGAGGTGTCGAGCCTCGGCTCCGGCGACAGGCCCAACGTCACTATACTCGCGCCAATCAGCATTTGCCTGGGCGCGATGCTCTGCTACATCGTGGCCGGAGCTTTCACTCTGCACAAGCTGGACGGCTGGTCCTTTGTGGGTACGTGGAAAAGAGCTTTCTTAGCCCGCGATCTTAAGATCGTGTCGTTTACACAGGATGATTCACGTAACCTGCACGTCTAATGAAAAATTGTTTAACCCTTTGCACTCCAAACTACTTTTTTTTTTTTTCTTTGTGGCAATTTAAAAACCATAAGTGTTTCTGTGATGAAAAACTGATGTCGAGTCATACAAAAAGTGCAAATGGTTATTAATAGTATATAACAAGTTGTATGGTTTTAAAGGAGGTTATTCAACTTTTGCATTAAATAAATAATTTTTCATTTAGACGCATAATTTAAAAGTTATTTCAGGTGTGCGAGTTACATGAATCATCCTGTATGTGACAACAGTGTGTCGTATCAAACGCGGTTAACCTCTTGTTTTTAACAATTTTCTTTTCAGTCCTCGACAAACATTAATTATTAACGTGTTCCATCAAATGTAAATCATTGATTTATTAATCTTGATGTTTTAAGAATTAAAATAGTTCGTATATTCCACAATTTCTGCTACGAGTGTAACTCGATATTATAATTTATATATATCTGAATCACACGATTGTTTTTAATTCAATCCGAGAAAACTGTCATGTCAAAATTTGCACGTTTAATCACAAATTTCGGTTTAAAAGACGTCTATCCAAATCACGCACGATTTGTTTGTAATTCGACGAAAATGTTGCTCGAATTACACAAACGATCGAATCGACTTCGGCGCGATCGTCCGTTCAGTGAAAAATAACGCCGTAGAAACTCGGGTTCTGGCCGATCGGTTATCTAAAACTGTGAATTTCAATTTGCCAAACTGGACGGAACACGCGACGCGATCGTATCTGAAATCAATAGTACGTACAACTAAAGTTGGTGTTTCGTGTGTTCAACTATAGATGCGAGTTACTTCTGCTTCATGAGCCTGAGCACAATCGGGTTCGGCGATATGGTCCCCGGTTCCTATCCCCGCCAAAGTCTGTACGAGTCGAGAAACGTAACCGTTTGGTTCTGTTCCTTCTACATAATGTCTGGCATGGCGCTGACGGCGATGTGCTTCAACATCCTGCACGACGAGATCGTCCACAGGCTTAGCCATCAGTCGGAGAAACAGGAGCCGGTGAAGGCCAGCCCGAGCGTGGACGAACTGTCGACCGATCCTCTTACGCTAACCTCGTGACAATTTCCGTCTGGCAACCTGTGCCACAGGAACGGCACCGACGATAACGACATTTGCGGGACAGAACCGCCGGCTAGCTTGTTCGCCCACGAGAACGAGATCAATATACTGAAGGACTCTTTCAATCAGGTGGACGTCACCAGAGACTGCAAGCCGATTTTGAAACTCGAGGATCACGTCCCGCCGATTCCTGGTGTCTACATGTTGCCGAAGGTCGACGAAGAGGTCGAGGAGAACACCGAGATGTGAAAATTTCTCTTCGAGTACTAGAATCGCCGAGCGGACAAGTATGGTTGTCACTCGTGCGAGTGACCGAAGACGAACAACGACAAGAAGAACGGGGGGGGGGGGGGTTCGAGAACCGATGTCTCTCGATGGGAACGCTGTTCCCCCAGGTTGATAGATGACCCTGACATATACATCGTACATATTATAAATAGAGAAGTAATCGTTCAATCACAGTGACACAGTGCGCTTCGACGAATGGCGGGAAAATTGGATGGAACAGTTTTTATCGAGTAACCGCGCGGTCGATGTACCGATTTCGAAACTCGACAGCTTTTCTACACGCGTGATATTTTCTTCTTTCTTTCTTCTTTTTTTTTCTTCTTTTCTCTCATTGAACTGTCGTTTTTGTACCGGGAACCGATGCTTCGCACCGTAGAAAGAATGACTCTTTGAACGTTTGAGGAACGTTTTCAAGTGCACGTTCGTTCGAAGAACAGGCGATGGCGATCGATGGACTGTCCTCGCCGTAGATTCGTTGAGATCGAACGTTACTCGGTGCGAAAGAGTATTTATCGTACGCGTACGATGTGCGACAGAAACGCATGTGGCGTCTCCGTCGTATGGACGAGGGATGCGTTTCGAAGAAAGTACGCAGCGACGTTCGAGAACCAGGGGTTGGAATGTCGTTTCCAGATACAAACAAAACTTTGGACAAACACGATTGAATTGAAATTATTTTCTTTTTCTTTTTTCCCCCGAATTTCGTTCGAACTTTTTTTCTTTTTTCGAGACAAACGGTGTTTATTGTCGTCAATTAATATCGAGAATTAATCAGAGTCGCTGAGATAAATATTTGCGTGAGAAGTTTAACGCGGGATTCGGCAAACTTTTCGTGCAAATATTAACATCGAAATGCCTATATTATACGAATTACCATAATTATCGACGTTCACTCGATTCGGCAAACAGATCGAGCGAAATAATGGCAGTGTAAATAAACTTGGTCCAATTCGAGAGTATATATATATATATGTGACATCCGGTTTAATAAGACCAGCAATTGCATTACGCGAGTTCTAAGTAAGATATCCTCGGGATATACGAAGTGTCTCCTAAATGTTCTAGGAAATTCCTAAACTTCCTGCAGACGTTCCTACGTTAATCCTGGTTTACTCTTAATGAACATTCGTTCCATATTAGTAGAATGTGAAAACCGTGTTTTCGTCTAAACAATTATCGAACTTGAGAGTAAACGGTAAGAGAAAGTTATTTTACAGATGCGTATCGAGTAATATATATATATATATATATATATATATATATAAGATTGTACATATACACACACGCAACACCAAAAAAGGCATACTTATTTGTACAAATATATTTTACGTTCAATGAAGAGAAAAGCAAACATGGGATCAGAAACGTCTCCATTTTAATTTTAATCTTTTAAATTCGCTCACCTACTTGGAAATGACATTCTAACTAACTCGATATTTCTACACGCACACACACACACACACACACCTACTTAGATAGAAATTCGTAACAGTTTTTATATATTTCTGCGTTTAAAGTAAAAGCTCGTAAACACATTCTTGTCCATAACAAGTTAATTGAACGGATTGATGCGTCTAGTCGTGTCGTACATATATTATACAACAAACGAACAATTATACACACGTCGTTCTTTTATAACATACATACACGTGCACCCGTTTATAAATTATTTACACGCTGACAAATTCTTTCGCAACAGCACTGCCAGAATGTAAAAGCGTCGCCCAGGGAGGTTGGACGTGAAAATAAATCAATTCTAATATATACAAATATTTACGAGTATATTTTATAAAAACACCAGCGAATTTTTCTAAAGTGAGGAATCGTACAGTCACTTTTTAACGTAACTTTAGATATTTTATATCGTACGATACTTGCAGTAATTACTTGTACCTACACTACACGATAATTTTACAAATCAGGTGTACACTTTTAAAGATAATTACCGATTATTCTGACCCTTCGTGCGGTGATCGACTAGACGCAGGAATCGACGAAACGGAAATTACATTTGAATTCTGTGCTCAAGAACAATAACTAAAATACTGTTACGGTTAGGCACTAATGTTTAAGAGTGTTGCATAATAAAACTATCCACATTGTTTGTAATATTGGTATTCGTGATAGACTACGAGATTACGGAGCGCGTAATGTATAGCTGTAAATTAGCTGTAAAAAAAATAATACTCTCGTCGGGTATAGAGCAGAATTTTAAAGAACAACTCTGTAACAAAAAGAATTTCTTTTTCATCTATCAATAAACGCGGTCCGCTTTCTGGCTTCACGCCAGAATAATTTTCATTTATCGATCAGACTCGCCGCGTTGATACAAAATTATAAAGGGATAAAAGGCATAGAGAATTCCTCCAATATCGTTGCACTCGAAATTATGAATTATTCACAACGGCAAATGACTATTCATACGCGCGCTCGATCTTCTAAATTTTGTATATTTTATTTAAATATTAACGCAGATGCAAACTGCGTTGCAAAGCGCCTGTGTGTTGCAGCGAGACACATATTTCGCGATAAACAAATTAAATTAAATAGTCTCGCCTGGGAAAATATCCGAGCCGCAACGAAAAACCTGCGCGACAATCTGCTCTGTACCAGTGACGAAAGAGCCGCGTGCAGTAGCGACCTAAACGAGTGTTCTTTCTGTTTTCTTGTAACATATCATAAGATGTAAGAACGATAAAAGTAAACGGTCCTTTTGCGCTGCGAAGGAACGAGAGACTACAAACGATCGACGAACCGAACCGAACCGAACCGAACCGAACCGAGTACGTTGGAATTGCACTGTATCGTAAGATGGCCGAGTCGCACGTTTTCTGGTCGCGCAACAAAATATGTACATATAACGCAAGCGAGTCTCGCAACGGCGGTGTCTAATGGCAATCGATATTAGCTTGAGCAGTTGCTGGAATTATCGTCATCACTCCGTTGGTGTGATTCGATAGAGGATCGGTGGACGATAGCCAAGACAAAGTTTGCTTTGGTGTTTGCACCAGGCCATCCAGCCATCGATCCGAACCCTGGCTGACCGAGCAAACTTCCTCGCACTCGTTCCATTCATTTTCAACGGGCACACGCGCTTCTCCAAGCTGACGCTCGGACAATTTGTCGCGGAAAACCACTTGTAACTTTTCTTCGGTTCACCTCGCCTTTGGATATATCGTTGAACGTATACCGTTAGATTTCATCCGAGATTAAACATACACGTATGTATATATAGGGGTAGTTTTAGAAAAATGCTAGACGCAGTTTGAAAAAATTATTTCGAGTCGATTCCTTTTTCTGTTTTCTTCGTGACAAGTTTTCTTTTCTTTCTTTTTTTTTATGAAATAACGATCTCTCGATAAAAATCGTACGGTTTCACAGAAAAGCAATGAAACGCGCGTAATACGCGAAACGAGAGGCACGAGGAAGAATTTACAGGCCAGCGTGCCCTGGTGTTTTTACATCGTATAAAGTTTGATATACCGGAACGTATAAAAGCACGTTCCACGAAGCAAGTTCGCTGCGAACTTGCACAAATCAAAGGTGCACGTAGGTTTTTATGCTCCTTGTCAAAATTATACGACTCGATGTCAGCGTGTCTATAAAGATTTCAATCTCGCACGAAAAATTATCATTCCCTTCTGGTTTTATTTCTGATTATTTGTCGGCGCGACGAAACAAGCATCACCGGTATGTTCGATTCGATTACGAAGTTTACAGGGGGGGTAATAGCTAGCAGAGAGACAGTTTGCTCCGCGTAACGTTACCTTCGGCTTCAATTGAGTGAATTCCCATTAGAGAAATCCCCAATTCGACCTTTCTTATTTCATAAGAGGGTCTTCTTCCCTGTGTGTCTCCTGATTTCACGCCCTTGCGTTCTGATTTCTCTCTCTCTCTCTCTCCCCGTTTCTCGGGGGAAATATGAGACTGAGCTCGAAGCATTCGTCGACCACCGCGAAACTTCAGCACGACGCTTTTCGCGAGGGGGGAAAAGGAAGCGTTCTGATTAATAAACTCCAGTTTCCGAGAGGGATAAAAGAAGAAGATCCGACTCTCTGTGAATCAAGCGTGACGCATTTGATTTACGCGCGTTGAAAGTGAAGCGATAATTATCTCAAAAAAAAAAAAAAAAGAGAAATATTCGAGACACGTGCGTGCGTTAATTCCATTGATGGTGAAATTCAACGATGATACTGTCAATGAGTGTAAAGTCAATTATACCGCAAGATACTCTCAGCTAATAACAAACCAATAGTACGTACGAAAGAGAATATAATTGAATTTCTTAAATTAAAGCCTCGCGTAGATCTTTGTGTCAAAGCGAGAAAAAGATCAAACCACCAAAATCAAAATAAAAGGCAAATTATTATTAATAAAAACCAAGCTGTTAATTCTGTTTCTTAGATAACGATTACGTACGCGTGTATGTACTGATTTTCTGCAAACTCGAATTCTCAAAGGAAACACCCCGAAAAGAAGACGAAGTAAAAAAATACCAAAGAAACACGTTCGTCGATTGCTCAAAATAACGAGGAGTTGTTAAATCATTAGCGATAGAATGAACACCGAATGATAGAACGAAAAATGGGAATATGGATTTTTACGCTGATGCAGTGTTGCCGTTTTATCGAATCGGCGGGATTTGCTTCTGCCGTCCTTCCGTACTAGCGAATCCTACGCGAGAATTGCAACATTGTGTAACTCGAACGCGGATCGACGTTTTTTGCGAGGTGAAACTCGATCCCCGAAGATATCGCTTCAACGTATTAACGTGTAAAAATATTGGCCGAGAATGGCCACTGGGATTGACGCGGCACGCCGCTCGGACAGAGATGATGGCTGAACTTTTCTATATTCTACCTTGTATATAATATTAAACGTTGTACGATATTAATACGAAGCAGTTAACGTTTAATGTTAGAAAAGTACTATCGAGACGTTAGAATTTCTATTTTCACTTTCGATCGACTTTGTCTAAGTAAAACTCACACCTGCGTTTTTTCAAGCGCGGGGATCGCGATACGGTCGAAAATCGAGCGTGCACGACAAACACTCGTGGCAGGAAGTGTCCACTCGCAGAGATTGTTTCCTACACCGATAGACAGTCGTGCTCTGAGAAGAGATAGTCACGTGCACATTGTAGCAGTTTTGTATTATCCGTTCCTCCGGAATGTAAATCGTTGCATAGAGGAACCGGCGTCTCGTGATTTTCATTGGCAAAGACTAAATCGGAAAGATGCGTTTCATTTTCTGCCTTCCCTATGCGGACAGAACACGCGTGCGTTTGCACGTGTCCGACAAGGATCTCGTGAAACGTTCGTTTAATTTAGCAAATTGACATCGAACCGAGTGAAAGAGAAGCTACGTTTTCTTTGTACTCTTGTTCTTTCTCGCGTGTCATGTGTTAGCTCGCAGTAGTTATACGCAGAAATAATTCTTACAGTTTGTACATTCGCGTTGAATGTTCGTCGGTAAACGGGAAATTCGTTCGTTTTTTACTTTTATATGTTTTTACGTTTCTCTGCGATTCGTTCGATTTTTAAGAAAGTATACGTGTGAAAGAATGCGAAAGGAGAGATTGCGTGCGAAGGAAGAAACAGGAGGCGAAAGAACAAGAGGAAATGGAGAACTAAGGAATACCAAGATTCGTTTGAATTGCTGTCATGTAACAAAATGTAAGAATCAATTAATATTTTGTAAATAGTTAAGAAATTGAACACTGTGGAAGTGCATTCGACGTCACTGTAAAAAAAAAATGAAAAAAAAAAAAAACGAATTGCTGGATATTGTACGTCTGTATAACCGTTTGTCGGACAATGTATCTTATATTACAGAATAATAAAACGAAAAAGAAAAAGACTCATCAAAATCTTAATTTTCTCTTTTGCACTGATGAAGTTGAAATGTTGATGCAGTACAAGAAAATGGCGCACGAGAGAGCATTGGTTAAAAGTTAAATATTATTGAAGCTATTGCTTCGACGTATTGAAGAGAATTTGTAGGTCTTTACTCATGCATTTGGTAGAATAAATGGAGTAAAGCTGAACGTCTCATTTGGAAATTGCTAAATTCATGGGGAATGAAATGCTAGCGTCTCTGTCTGTTGCTATCTTTGTCTTTCACGGCACATATATATATGTGTGTCTTTGTCGCACAGTATTGCGCTCCTTGTCTATTAACAAGACACGTCTCGCCATCTGGCAAACTTTTATCTCTTTAGTTCTAGTCGAAACTGAGAGGGGCTTAGGTGGCAGCACGCGACCTATTCTTATATCTGTCTTTGTTGCACATAATTATCGCTTCTTTCATGATGGTGCTGTCATCTAACCATATCTCAATACCGTAATAACTCTACTCTTAATATTATTGAAATCGCAGGAGAATAAAGAATTTGAATTTATTAAAAAAGATACTATGAAATATAATTATTGACTCAAAAAATCAAAATCAAAGAATTATCTCTAGATTAAATATTAATGGAAATAATCTCAGGCGACTTCTTCGTCAAAGCACATTTACGAAAATGCGAAAGCAGTGTTGCTCTGATTCAAAAATCTGCCTGTCGCGAGGTATCTTCTTGCACATAAAATTTCATACATTTTTCTGCGAAAAAAATTCTAATCTATTATATTTCAAAATCTACTAAAATTTTTAATTATGAAACTCAATAAATTAAATCATTTAATATTATTATAAAAGGGGAGATAAAATTAAAAATTATTAATTATTATAACAAAATCACCAGTGTTAATAAGTAAAAATAATTGCATTTTTCATAGCAACGAAGTCGCCTTCTCTACTATGAAATGCTCAAAATCGGTTTAATAATGATCATTTACAAACATTTATAATTTATCTATTCATAAGAATATGGGTATTTTACTTTTGCAAACATTTATATTAAAGATACTTTAATTTTATAAGTAATTACTATAAATATATATATATATATTTTTTTTTTCTAATTGTTAAAATCGCGATGTGCAAGAAGCCCTATCCTGATCTAATACATAAAAAAAAATCTGAAAAAAATGTTACTACTCATGGGTATGAAAAATACCCGCGGTCACTATGCTCATCAAAATTTCTACGTATACAACCAGTCACCCGTGCCGATTCGGACCTTTCGTCCTACGACATGATTGAGTGACCAGAGGAACAAAAATGCATGCGACTCACAGCGAAGAATGACGTTATCTGCACTAGACCAAGGAAAGTCGTCGTGAAGATCCTCATCAAGCAGATACCACTGAGAATCCCTTGTAGAAGTGAATGCCGTGAAAAATTTCTTGAAAAGCATAAAGACACAATGTTATTAGTGAAAATTTTAATAATGATAAAAATTGGGGCTCTAATAATTTGAAATGTTTTTATTTTATAGTTATAATTTTACATTATACTTCAATGGAAAGGGAACTGTAGAAAATAGAATTAATTCAAGTACTTACATTCTTAGCTTTTGAAGTATCGTAAGATTCTTAGAGGATAAGGGGATTGTAGAGAATCTGTAACAAAACATAAAACATTAGAAGTTGTATTTAAATACGAAGCAGAATCTTAAGTTCCAGATAATGAATGATTCTTACATTCTTAGCTTTAAAGCCACCGTTGAATTTTCCCCAACAAAATACAGAAAAATTGATGCTGTGAAGTGTCTGTTCATTAATGATCGCGGTGTCTATGCATTCTTTGCAACCAAGGAACCTGCACAGAAAGAAACCAAAAATTAAAACAAATATGTCAAATGAAGGCAAATATGTAAAGGTGAAACGATAATTAATATCAAATTCTATTAAAAAAATATACGAGGTAAGATAACCGTAACCATAAGTGTGAAATCGACAATTGAAGAAAAATCAGTAGCAAAAAAAGAAAAAAGCTCCAAAATCTTACTCGATGTTTACTTGATGCTCAATGAATCGTTAATCACAACCGTGTTAATTGAATTAATTAAATAATAGTATTAATGAAGTATAAATGGAAGTAAAAGAGTGTCAAAGAAGCGACACTATCGAAGAGAGACACCACCGATAAATTAGAAAAAGTTACGAATCTAATGCGACGTAATGCGTGTTCGTATTACAAAATTCGACCGCTGAATGACTCCGCAACACGTCTCGTCGTGCAATTAAGAAAAGAGGAGGGGATGGGACAAACGTATCCGAACGCGATAAGACGATACAAACATTGTGCTCGTGCGCTCGAATTGTTGTTTTGAAATTCGAGCTGCACGGCTTTCTACGTCTTACTTTAGTTGAGAAATGAACAATTTCATTATATTAATACGCAGTAAAATTATTATTCCAACTAACTATTAAATACGTACATTTATAATAAATTATGGTTGAATTTAGTATTGGAATTGCTAAGAATTATGAATTGTGAAACAATATGAAGTTAAGGAATCAAAAATAAGTAGAAAATAATACAATAGAAGTATGTGTATAAAAAATACACACATATATATAACAATGAGTTAGTCAATTACGAGGTTACAATATTTGTACTGATTAAAATTAAAATTAAATTTTGATATAAAATTATAAACAACTTTTAGCATAGTATGTTCTATTTTATAATGTAAATGTTTATATGCTATTATTTCTTTAATTGTTGAAAATTATATGTAATTTTATGGTTAAATCTTACCTTGAGTTGATGCAAAAAATACATGTTTTTTCACCTTAAAAATACAAAACACAAACACAAATCTAACAACTATTGATCAAAATTTTTAATAATACTTCTTTCTAAATGATTTTTCTGGATAACATTTTCTGCTTTACAGATGACGCGTGCTTTTCTCCGCCATTTTTAACCGCCACTTCGCAGTTTAAAATCGATGGTGGCAAATATCGATTATCGGTCGAGAATCGTAGGAAATGTATTACGTGTATCGCCGTTGGCGCTGTAATCATTAACTAATTTAAACCCAATACGCGCGAATTTTGAATGAAATGTTAACTTGGAATAAAAAATAAAAAATCTCTGGTTCAAATTAAATACACAAAATTCATAAGAAATTCTTCAACAAAAAGGAAAATATTCATACACTAGATGAAAAGTTGTCAATACTTTAAACTATTATAATTTCGTGAAAAAAATTGTAGAACAATTAATTTGACTTTTTTTTAATTTTAAAATTTAAAGGGTGAAATTTAAACTATAAAACTTTAAAATTTAAAGAGTCTCCATTTTAACAATCCTGAGTTTTTTTCGTTCAAAGATATTTATTTTTACATCACGCAGCAAGTGTAAGTAAGAATACCTTTCTTCTCGAAAATTGTAAAAATTCAAACGTTTCGCCGATGAGAAGTTTTTCCATCACTGAACAATTTCTTTTCATGATCGGATCAATCATTATCTTGAAAACTGAAATTTCTCCTTTACAGTGAAACTTTTATTTTCACCATTTTACTGAAATTTAAACAATAATTCATTAATTTTTAACGAGTTATAACAACAGATGACCTCGTATGCAAGTCATTGAATTCGTCTTATCAAATGACATTGAAATTTTGAAAACGAACGATTTGCAAAAAATAATTTGCACCATACGATATAACTTTATACCAAACAATATTTGTGAAAACATTTCTTTGATACTTCCAAGCTTTTCTAAAATTGAATTTGTAGGATTCATTCAGATTCTATAGTTACACACTAAAATAAATAAAAAATATCTAATTACGTTAAAAAATATATTTCAATCAATTTCTTCTAATACCTTTAGACAGATATAAATAGTCATATATGTATATAATGAATTTTTCATCCCAATTTCCATCAATCGCTGTTTTTAAATCGTTACATTCCTTCATTGATGAAGAATCACCACAATGAATAACTCTCGAAGCAAATGTAACATCTTTTTGATGTAAATATGCTGTCCATATTTTTTAATTTTAATTCTCGTCACTAGCAGTGCTGCGGTGCAAACCTGCCTAAATCGGTACGATAGGACGCGACACGAAAATGGCAAGAGAGTCCTAGAACCCGAAATCGTAGGACAAAAAAGTTGTTGTAAGTTTGTAATTTTATTTTATGCTAATAAATCGATAATATTGGAAATTGTATTAAAATAATACGAGTGAGAACATGTGATTTTACAATGCATTGAGATTTAAATTTGGCTGTGTCCTATTGATTAATCTTGTTACCTCTTAAATATATCAGAAATTACTTATCGGTAGCAAAAAGGTCTGTAATATTTGCCAGAGGTCCAGCAGAGAGCGCGGCTGTTTAATCAGACCGGCGCATAGAAAAGACGGAAGAACATATGTTTAAGCAGTAACGCATGCGCATTCACTGCTTCCGTGACGTACCTAGCCATCTTTCCAGTCAAGCAAAAGTGATTGTTTTCAACTTTAGTCTTATTTAACGGAACTTTTATTAATGTCAGAGCCACAGTCCGCGCTTCTACTACGAAAACAATTAGCAGGTATCCAGCAAAATTAATATGGGTGCTAAGTGTGATCCGTGCCTCAAATTTGAGCTGAACGAAAAGCCGGAACCGTTCCCGTACTGCAAACTCGTGCGATCTCATCATCGCTGTGCTTCGACCCCTCGAGATCGGCTTTGTGAACATTTTTTCTGCTGCGATATCAGTTTCTTCAGACATTTGTAACTTTATGTGAGCACCGATCGAGCCTTCCGTAATCTCACGATGGCCCTGCGCCTGATTAGGGCGTGAAAATCAATACGGCTACGGAACCGTGGTGTGCCTCCCATGAATAACTTTAACCTAGCATTTAATATTGCGTTTAGTCCGCTGTTGCGTCCGAGTCTGGTCTAAATTCTCCTACGGATGATTTTCGTGCGTAGCGGAGGCCGTTTACGCTGTTACCGAAAATAATTGCAGCCAATGTTATTTATAGCATTTCGCGCGTCACTAAATACAACGCGGTTTCGACTAAAAGAAAAAAAAAAAAAAGAGAAAAAGAAAAGGACCGAGAAAACCATGCCGTGCAACGACCACCGAAGGTCAATCTTCTTCGAACTGTAACTTTTGTGTTATTTCTGACGCAACGTTTGTACAACAAAATCCTCCGAAATTTATTTTCACGGTGTATCGTGATTTCATCGTCGTTCGCTAATATTCGCCGTTGAACTTTACATGAAATATCGTGTTATCAGCCTTCGTTAATTCGTGGATGTTTGACGGTCATTTAGTACATTGAATTTAACCTAACCTATACATCGTTGAATAACAAAAGTGTTCTTTTGACTTATCAAACTAACATAGCTTTGTGCAAATATATTTTTCGTTACATATTTTTATTATTGTCCTCCTGAATTGTGACCAACCGTATGTATTTTTAAACGGTTCTGTGCTTTTTGATTCGAGCATATGTATGTACTTCACTACAGTGTTTCAATGATTCATTGTTCTGAATACGGTAGTTTTATTTAAATTTGATATTCAAAAGGAAAAAACATATAACAGTTTAAACTAATATTATTAACAGAAAATATTTTTCCAAGTTCATTTTCATCAAAAAATTATTTAAAAATATGAATGTTTGATTTGAATTTTTATTTTTCTCCCCGTAGAATTAAATAAAAACCCAGTAGAAGGGTTTTCAGCAGGCCTCATAGATGACAATGACATATATCAGTGGGAAGTACTCATTATTGGACCTCCAGACACATTATAGTAAGATGTTAACTTGTTTATCTTACAACATATTTGAATAAAATAAATGTTCATATCATAAATTTACTTTATTAAATAGAATGTCATGTACACGTATTTTTACAAATATATTTTTACATTTCAGTGAAGGTGGGTTTTTCAAAGCGCACTTACAGTTTCCAAAAGAATATCCACTTAGGCCACCAAGAATGAAATTTATAACAGAAATATGGCATCCAAACAGTAAGTAGTTTCCTTTAAGAGGCTCTTATGTGTGAATGAAGAAAGAAAAGTTGTTACGATGTAATGTTGTACTTGCAGTCGAAAAGAATGGTAATGTATGCATATCGATTTTGCATGAACCTGGAGACGATAAGTGGGGCTATGAAAAAGCATCAGAACGGTGGTTACCAGTTCACACAGTTGAGACTATTCTCATAAGTGTTATTAGTATGCTTGCAGATCCTAATGATGAAAGTCCTGCTAATGTGGATGCTGCCGTGAGTTCTATATTGTACTAATTTAAATTGTACTATGTTTTCAATAATTTTTACTAATTTTAATTGGAACTCTGTAGAAAGAGTGGAGAGAAAGTTATGCAGAATTTAAGAGAAAGGTGGCGAGGTGTGTCAGAAAAAGCCAAGAGGAGTGTTTGTAGGAGATGAACAATTATTCAAATGGAAAGACTTATTTAATTCTGGTGAGTTTTTACAGAATGTTATTAAATAAAATAATAGACGATAAACATATTTAAATAAATTTTTTTTCTTACCCCTCCCTTAGGGAAGCCGTAAGCACTGTAAGAAAGAAACCGATGCTCAGCATTAAACTAATGGAAAACAGTGCCACTAAAAACGGATATAGCCTGACCTATTCTTAAGCAGAAAAAGGGAGGCAGAGTATGTGTGATAATAAAAGATAAAGTCACACATCTCTATGAAGTTTATATACCACCGCCACTGACGTACCATCCATTGATACAAAGAACATAAAGGAAACACATGCAGCTCACCTTTTACATAATAAACAACTAAAAAAACTAATTTACACATATACATAATGCAAAAAAATTATCTGTACGATTATTACCTTCATATTGATAGTTATAAACTTAACTTCCCTGTTCCTCCTGCTCAAGAGTTAGCCCCCACCCTTTACACCTAAAAGCCTGTAATTTAAAATGTTTACGTTTATTATTGAATAATAATTCCTTAGTGGCGTTTCGTATTTTCTTACTTTCGTAAATATACATAAATAAATTTTTGTAAAGTCAAATACACGATATATGTATATATGTATGTGTGTTTGTATACACATGCATATATGTATATATATGTTACAATCGTTAAATGTAATGCCAGTAAAGAAATGGAAACAAAATATATGTGAATCAATTGTGACGTTATAAGAAATATGATGTCGATTAAGCTGTGTAAAGTCATGGCTCATGTAAAGAAATGTGGAATTTCCGTTGAACCGTAAGTTGCCAAAATAACGAATTCTAATTAAAGTGATAATAATGCTAATAACAATATTATTATTAGAAATATACCATTAATTACAACTAGTAAAGATAACATAAAATTTCTTACACGGCTACAGAAACTTTATACACGTTTTAAGCAGTGCCAGTTTGTGAAGTGATTGTTAAATTTTATCTTTTTATTATACCCAAACTTGCGGTTCGAAATTATAGATACATTCAAATTTTTTATCCAACTATATATAATTTCATACTGTCAATTAAATTCTACAATATGGAAAATGTTTATTATATTCAACCCGCATTCTATTTATGTTCTCTAATATGAAAAATTTTTTTTTATCTATCGCTAAAACAAATTATTTTTTTTGTATACTGTGATTAATTATGTGCACTATGATAAACTTATTTTCAATAGATTACAATATATTTAAATAAAATTTGTTCGATTTCGTTTAGATTATTTTTTCTTCTTTAATTCAACATTATTTTCATGTTACTTTGCATTGTTATTACATACGTTAATAATAATAGATTTTTAGTTATCAAAAGGTAATACTCATTTTGTGAATTGCAACATTTTTAATGTTACAAATAATGATATCAATATTACTTTTTAATTGTATACAATATTATTAATATGTATATTAGTATTTTCATGTGCATATATATGTAATATTTAACACGATTATTTGAAAATCTCTCCATAATTTTACGAATTTGTGTATAATTGCAATAACATTTATAATTCGAATTTGTACAATAAATGAAGCACATAAATAAAAGTTCTTGTAATAAAATATAATAAAAGCATCTGCAACATGTTTATGACTACAATAATATTAATGTGTATTATCTTAAAAAAAAAGACCAATTAGAAAATAGATATAGGAGATGCCTAATTTATCGACATAAAGAATTCAAATTCTTATGCACTAGTTTACTTACAATGTTCAAATTCACTACGCAGTTCACGTGCTTGTTGGCCTTGTGTGTTACGTTAGGAACTCATGCTGTGCAATTGCAGTTTAATTTTCTTCAACTTGAATGTGATCCTTATAAGAACTTAATGGAATATTTTTGAAATTAAAATTTGTAAATTCATAACATTAATTTCATGCATTAAAACATGTCATTTTATTAGAAATCACGATCAATTAATGATGCTATGATTGATTTTGTTTATATTGCAGTTTTCTTTAGTTTTATTATTTTTCATTATCTAGAATATTGACGTAGTTGAAAAATATTTTTGGTTTGTATTAAACCAAGTAATTTATAACTATGAACGATGAACATATTGTTTTGACATTACCTGACACACAAAATCTGGATTCAATATATTTGACTCAGTCGCAAGAATTAACACAAGAAAAGATTATGACTGTATGGGGTAGATTATGTCCCATTAAATTGCCCTTTAAAACAATGGGTAAGGATGTATATTTATTTAACGTTGTGTATCGTAAATTTTAATACAAGTTTTACAGAAATGATTAAAGATGTTTACACGCTTGGTCGCTCAGAGTCTTGTGATATTTGTGTAACTAGTAATGAATTGAAACCAAAATGGCTTAGTGTAATGAGTAAGGTACATTTCAAAATAACTAGAGAATTTATTCATAATACTAATGATGCCATAGTATATTTAGAGGACTTAAGTCAAAATGGAACTTTTGTTAATAAAAAAAAAGTAGGCCGTGGAAATAAAGTAATATTGGAAAGCAATGACGTAATATCATTGGCACAGCCTATAGTTACTGGTAAATATTATTTATGTCGTGTAACAAGCATGTATAAATCTTTTACAAATCTCATATTTTATTTATATTATACAATATATTATACAATGCAATATTTGCAACAGTTTATATATTCATGAGTACAACAGCATCTGAAAGCAAGAACTTGCCCCCTGAGCTCAAAAATAAATATGCAGTATCGTGTAAATTAGGATCTGGTGCGTGCGGGGAGGTAAAGATGATATTTAATAAAATTGGTTGTCAGAAATTTGCTATGAAAACTGTTATGAAAATTGGTGGCATAACAAATGGACAAAAACATCCGTTAAATGATCCTGAAAAAATTATGAATGAAGTTAAAATATTGAAAGCCTTAAAACATGTAAGTTAATGTATGAAACATTAAAATGATATATATAGTATGTATTTATATTATATTTATATATATATATATTCATTTTATTTTTTAGCCCTGTGTAATCAGAATGGAAGAAATTGTAGATACACCAAAAGCAGTATACATAGTTCTGGAATTAATGGAAGGTGGTGAACTTTTTGAAAGAATAAAAAGTAGAGGGCGATTATTGGAAAAACATGCAAAAGTAATTTTTTATCAAGTTGTATTAGCTGTTAGTTATCTTCATGATTGTGGTATAACTCATAGAGATTTGAAGGTATGTGTTTTATATGTGTATATTTGTAATATTTTGGTTTAAATATAAAAATAAATATTATTTGATTACATTTACAGCCAGAAAATATATTGTTAGCCAGCAGTTCAGATATTACATTAGCAAAAGTATCAGATTTTGGTTTGTCAAAGTTAGTTGATGCACAAACTATGATGAAAACATTTTGTGGAACCCCTATGTATGTTGCACCTGAGATATTATCTACTATCGGACGAGGTTCTTATACGAATCAAGTATGTTTGCCTATGTAATAAACATTTAGAAGAAATAAAATTCCATGTTTACATTTTTGAATAGGTTGATGTATGGAGTTTAGGAGTAATATTATATGCTTGTTTAAGTGGTTCAGTTCCCTTTAATTGTCAAGACAAAAACATGAGCTTGCAAGATCAGATAACGAGTGGATATTATAGTTTTCCTTCTTCGAAATTTGGACGTATAACAAGCAAAGCTATAGATTTGGTACAGTGTTATTTGGCGAAATGTTTAGTGAAATGTACAGACAAAAGTAGTTTTACTTTTTAATAAATAATATAATTTTTTTAGATCAAGCGTATGATGACAGTCAATCCGAAAAAGAGGATTACAATCAAACAAGTTTTATTACATCCTTGGTTACAGGACCGTGAACTTCGAGAAACTGTCGACATCTTATTGTCAAAAGAAAATGATGAAAATGTAGCGCCGAAAAATATTTCTACTGGTATTCAGTATGAACAAAATTTAATAAAAAGACCAAGGTTAGGTTAAATTTATAGTTGGAAATGTTTGTCCTAACTAATATTATTATTTAAAAAAATAATTAAAGCGTAATCTATTTATAGCAAATGAAATATCATTTATTGTATAAATTAATTGACTGAGTCGATCATAACTAGTATAAGTTTAAACACATAGAAATTCATTTTCAATTCATTTCAAAATTTTAACTTTCATTAAATTAATAGTAAATTAAAATAATTACGTATTAAATTGATTTAATTTTGAAACATTATCGTATACATAAATTTAATAATAATAATAAAATTGAAAGTATAATAAAGAAACGTCGTAACTGATATGCACCAAAATAATGTACAAATAGTAATTATAAAAAATTATTTTTTGTAGTTTTCTACATTTTTGTACGCGTGTAATTATTAAAAGTTTATAAACACATCATTTACTCTCTCTTCACTCAAATTTTCACTTAAAACAAAAAAATGACTAAATGTCATCGCGCGAAATTTTATCTTTATAATTTTTCACTTAATAGAAATAAAACTTTGTATGTAATAAGAAAATCTGGTTTATATACAATTACAAATCGTATCAAGAATGTTTTATTAATCGTTCTTTTTTTCGTCTATCTATTTTTCTCTGCATGGATACTGTTCTTCTCCATTACATGGATTTGGAAGTGGAGTTTCCATCTGGGGCCGTTCCTTCTTAGTTAGTCCCGCTAACAATCTTTTTATTTGAGCTACCGCTTTTCCGGGATTCAAACCCTTCAAATAATAATTGCATACAATACAATTATTAACATCTTAATCCCTATATTACTATACTATGCATTTCATACCTTCGGGCAAGTTTTTGTGCAATTGAAAATAGTATGACATCGATATACGGAATAAAAGTCGCGCAATTTACTAAGCCTTTCTTTATGCCCCATGTCACGTGAATCTATTATCCATCTATAAGCCTACACGATCAAAACATTTCATGCTGTCTATTAAAATTTATCTTCTTTGTATATATATATATAATAAATGATATACCTGCAGAAGAGTTGCAGGACCTAAAAATTTATCACCGAGCCACCAATACGGTGGACAGGAAAAAGTGCAACATCCACAGAGAACACATTCATATAAACCATTGAGTTTATCTCTATCTTTCGGACTTTGTAGAATTTGTCGTAAACCGATAAAATTTTCTTCTCCGGGTCGTTTTAAAAATGGTTCGATAGTCTGGTATTGTTTCAAGAATTGTTCCATATCCGTTATCAAGTCTCTAATTACGTATGAGTGCGGCAAAGGATATATAACTATAGGTTTTGGCGATTCCTTCACTTTTCTAAAAATAAAAAGTAGGATGCTACACATAGCTTCAGTAAAGAGACGTCATAAACATTTTCGCTTCGTTACAATTTTTTGAATAATCCTTACAAACTCAAATACAAATACAAATAATCAAATTGAGGATTAAACCTATAATATGTACTATGCTAAAAAAATTATTTTTCCCGCATTACGTGATGCAAGCCAAGGTATTGACACCATTTATATTCATCGAGCAAATCCCGCAAATTCCCTCGCGACAGGATCTTCTATAAGACAATGTGGGATCATGTTCTGCTTTTATTAATGTGAGTACATCCAATATCATTGTGCCGCATTTATTTAAATCAACGCTGAATTGTTGCATGTGTGGTTTTACATCTGGTTTCTCGGGGTTCCAACGATATACTCGAACAGTCTGCAACCTCGGTTTTTCCACTACCTTTTGTTCCTAAAGATGAATTAAAGAAAGAGAGAAGGAAACCATTATAGTTTGTGGAGTAAAACTTACAAGAGATAGAAAGAGACAGGGAATGAGAAAAGTTTTTAATATAACTGTAACGTTTGTGGTTGCTAACTTTTGTAGGTGTTTTGCATTCTTTCACAGCGGCAACTTCGGCGTTAATAATGTTTTCTGTCTCGGATGGTTCCTTCTCTGCCTTCTTTGCACTGGATAGAAATCTGTGGCTTGGGAAACGACTATTTTGACAGATGCCTCGTCGAAGGGATGCAGTTGTGTAAGACCAAGATCGGCTCGCATGATTGATAATGTTGAGGTTGAACATACTTGTAAAAGTTTTATGAGAAGCCTCTTATATGTGTCATCTAAGATTATAAAGGCATATTTTGTTTCTCTAATCTTTTCATCATTTTGTTTTGCAGTGACAGTGTAATTCTTAGTTAGGATAGAAACAAAATATCATCGTTTGAAAGAACTTCATAACTGTTCTCTGGCGATCGGTTCACTTTAAAAGTGAAAAATATCGTATTGTACTAGATAGTGTAGAAATAACGAAAGGGTCTTAGCTAGATTTTTATTAGAATTAAACATGATATGAAATAAAGTAGTAAACAAGTACGTAATCATATGGTTAAAAATTCAGAATTCATTAAAGCAAACGATAATATTTCACTGACGCATACATCTGATATAAATATGCAACGCCAATGGTCGCTGATTTTGCAATAACAATTATTTCCTATTATCTCCCTTTCAAAACAATTTGTTTGTGACCTATCCTTTGTATTCATATATGAATGATTATTCGCATAATCATATGTTTTTACTTATTAAAAATATAATTAATTCTAAATAATTTGCGAAAGTCTAGAATACATTTATAAACATTTATATTAATTTACAGTAATGAACAGCATGCCTCACATTTTGAAACAATAAATTATAATTTATCTGAACGTTGATTCGTATTGTTGCTCAATGCTTGTTTCGCGGTATAATAGTTTAAATGTCTCGAGTTATTTTAAAAGGTCAGAAGTTATCTCTTGTTACATACGAATTAAAAAGGATTAACCCCCGCAAAGAAGCAGTCTTCTTCGTACAAATCAAGCCGCAGCAATAAATATTCATTAAAATCTTCATAGTTTTGCAGGTATGAGCAAATATAATTAAACGTTTCAAATTCGTTTGGTTATCACCTGTTGCATGAAGAAACGTGTATATGCATGTACCAGTTCAAATTAAGAACTAAGTTATATAGATTTTAAATTATCGTGTATAAATATTAAATTACGAAATCAATGAAAAAATTAAAAAAAAAGAAAATTTAGTGTTTAATAATCTTAAAAAATTGCAAAAACTTCGTGAAGCATAATAAATACGGAGGTTATAGTTTTATTATATTATATATAATAAATAACTTATAATAGCTAGTAGTATTAATAATAATATCTCTTACAGTAATCTTGTGATAGTTATGTAAATATTTTATTTCTACTTAACTTTATATTCGTACATATGTATAATGTAGTTATGCATAAATAGCAATATTATACGAAATTTTATAATCTGAATTTTTCACATATAATATGTTCTTTTACAATTACCATTAATATTAAATTTAATTGTTTAGGCAGTATGCAGAACATTGTTTTAGTTATTGGCGGTGGTGGTAGAGAACATGCTATTGCTTGGAAACTTTCACAATCTCCTCATGTAAATTATTTTGTGTATATAATGTATCACCAATATTATACAAAGGTATTCACTTAAATGTCTAAATCTTTTCAGGTACATAAGATTTATGTTTCTCCTGGAAATAATGGAATTTCATTAGTTGATAAAGTTTTTCTAGTGGAATTAAATATCAAGGATAATAAGGTAAATATTATTTTATGAGTTAAACCATATAATTACATGAATGAATTAATCATGCTAAATTTTATATTGCATAGGAAGTAGCAACATGGGCTAAAGATAATAAAGTAAATCTAGTAGTTATTGGCCCAGAAGAATACTTGGCTAATGGGCTAGCAGATGAATTAAAAAATGTAGAAATTAATTGTTTTGGCCCACAAAAAGCTGCATCTAAAATTGAAGCAGACAAATACTGGGCAAAAGAATTTATGGATAAATGTAAGATTCCTACTGCAAAATGGAAGGGATTTGTAAATGCAGAAGAAGCAAAGGAATTTGTTATGAAGTAAATCACAAAATTTTATTAATAAATAAATTGTAAGGAAGGGTATTACGTATATATTAATCTATTATAGTGCACCCTATCCAGCAACTGTAGTGAAAGCTTCAGGCTTGGCAGCTGGAAAAGGAGTTATAGTAGCAAAAGATAAACAAGAAGCATGTAAAGCTATAGATGAAATATTAACAGAAAAAAAATTTGGATCTGCTGGTGAATCAATAGTGATAGAAGAATTATTAGAAGGAGAAGAAGTGTCTGTGCTTGCGTTTACAGATGGTAGAATAATAAAAACAATTTTTAATCAATACTATACATATCCATACTGACTAATCTAATCCATACTAAGTTATTACTAAATTAGGAATTCTTTTTTTTTTATAGGAAAAACTATTGTACCAATGGCACCTGCACAAGATCACAAAAGAATATTTGATGGAGATACAGGACCAAATACTGGTGGCATGGGTGCTTACTGCCCGTGTCCATTGTTGAACAAAGCAGATAACGAAATAGTGAAAACAAACATCTTACAAAAAGTTATTGATGGTCTTAGACAAGAACAAATTTCATTTGTTGGTTTGTATCAGATATTAGAGCCATATTAAAATTTATAATATATTTTGGGGAAACAATTCAATGTACAAAAAATTATTGTTTAAAAAAAAAATATAGGTGTATTATATGCTGGATTAATGTTAACAAAAGATGGACCAAAAGTTTTAGAATTTAACTGTAGATTTGGAGATCCTGAAACACAAGTAGTATTACCATTACTAAAATCGGATTTATTTGATATTATGAAGGTAATTTCGTTTTAATATAAGAAAATATAACTGAAATTAATTCAGTGTATATTAATGTAGGCTTGTTGTGAGGGTTCCTTAATTGAATCTCAAATCGTATGGGAAGAAAATCTGTTTGCTGTTGGTGTTATTTTAGCATCTCGAGGATATCCGGTATCGTCATCAAAGGGTCAAGTTATAACAGGCGTCAATAATATTCTACGTCAAAGAAATCAATATGTTTTCCACAGTGGAACAAGTACTTCTTCTGAAGGAGAATTATTAACTAATGGTAATTTATATAATGGTAATTTTATATACATATACAAGTAAACTCAGTATTTGCTCTTATTGCTTGTTTGTTAGGCGGGAGAGTTTTAATTATTGTAAGTTTAGCGCCTTCATTGGTTTTGGCTGCTGCTAAAGCAACACATGCCGCCCAAAATATATCTTTTGAAGGAAAGCAATTTAGAACAGATATAGCACATAAAGGAATAGCAAGGTATCGTGTAATAAAAATTATACAGAAGAAAAGAAAAAGTTTTAATCAAGGAATATTATCAGGTTTATATTGCACCATGGACAATTGACATACAAAAGTAGTGGTGTGGACATAGAAGCTGGAGATTCGTTAGTTTCAGCTATTAAACCAGCATCTTACTCGACCCAACGTTTAGGTACAATAGGTTCAATTGGTAGTTTCGGTGGCTTATTTGACATAAAAGCCACTGGTTATAAAGATCCAATTCTAGTATCTGGAACTGATGGTGTTGGAACCAAATTAAAAGTACGTAAATATTTGTAAGAAATTACAATGATATAATGACAATGCATAAAATCCAACTTGCAGATAGCGTTTGAATGCAAAAAACATGATACAGTGGGCATAGATTTAGTGGCTATGTGTGTAAATGATGTTCTTGCACATGGTGCTGAACCTTTATTCTTTCTGGATTATTTTGCTTGTAGTAAATTAAATGTGGATGTAGCTAGTAATGTTATAAATGGAATAAGTGAAGGATGTAAAAGAGCTGGATGTTCATTAGTAAGTAAAAATAAATTTACTTTCCAATTTTTTCATTTATTATATCAATTTAAAAAGAATATTATATATCGACATTGAATTTAGATTGGTGGAGAAACAGCAGAAATGCCAGACATGTATTCTAATGAAGAATACGATTTAGCCGGTTTCGCTGTGGGAATAGTCGAAAGAGGTGATTTGCTTCCACGAATAAATGACATAAAAGAAAATGATATTGTAATTGGCCTTCCATCAAGTGGAGTGCACAGTAATGGATTCAGCCTTGTTCGGAAAATTTTAAAATTGGCAAATAAAAAATATTCAGATATAGCGCCTTTTTCTAACAATAATCGTACAATCGGTATTTATTGTGCCTTTAATTTATATTACTTCTTTTGCATAAAATAGTTTATTTAAATTTATTATTATTGTAGGTAATGAATTGTTAGAACCAACGAAAATTTACGTAAAAGGAGTAATTCCTGCTTTGCGCACAAATTTAGTAAAAGCATTCGCACATATTACTGGAGGAGGTCTGACAGAAAATCTACCGAGAGTTTTACCGAAAAATATGGGAGCAGTTTTGGATGCACGGACATGGATTATTCAACCAATTTTTGCTTGGTTAGCAACTATAGGTAAGAAAATAATTAAAAAAAAATATTAATCAAATTTTAATGCATAAATTTATTTAATACTTCTGCATATCTTTTTAATAGGAGAAATTAATAAAGAAGAGATGTTAAGAACATTTAATTGCGGCATTGGCGCTATTCTAATTTGTTCAGAAAAAGATAAGGACGAAGTTTTGACTAAATTACAAATAGAAAATCCCAAGATCATTGGATATATAACTAATTATAAAAGTAAATTTTACTTAATGTTATTTTATTAAAAATATTTTTATTATACACGTTAAAATATTACAGATGATCAAACTAGAATACATGTCAAAAATTTTGAAGAGGTATTAGAAGTAAGAATGAAACAATACGTACCGGACGTTATTTCACAGTTTAAGCCTTTAAAAAAAGTTGGTGTTTTAATATCCGGTAGCGGAACCAATTTACAATCACTGATCGATGCAACTCGAGATCCATCCCAACATATTGGTGCTGAAATTGTTATAGTTATATCTAATAAACCAAATGTTGAGGGACTTAAACGAGCCGAAAAAGCTGGTATTAAGACGGTGGTAATTGTCATTTTTTAAATTTCACTAATTTCTCCATCTTTTATCACAAATTATTCAATATATAATCATAGGTCGTTAAACACACGGATTATCCCAGTCGAGAAGAGTTTGATGCAGCGATAACTGTCGAACTTTTTACCGCTGGAGTTGATATAGTTTGTCTTGCTGGTTTCATGCGAATTTTATCAAATACTTTTGTACATCTATGGCGTGGCAATTTAATAAATGTGCATCCTTCGTTATTACCATCATTTAAAGGTGCACATGCACATAAAGATGCTTTAGCAGCTGGAGTACGCATTTCAGGATGTACAGTGCATTTCGTGGAAGTATGATATACATTATAATACATGATATATATTATATTTATAAATTTTTATTTACATTAAAAAATTTTTCTATGTATTTAAAAATAATTTTCAGACTGATATCGATTCTGGAGCAATTATTGAACAAGCAGCAGTACCCGTACTGCCAAATGATACTATAGAAAGTCTTCAAGAACGAGTAAAAATGGCTGAACATCGTATTTTTCCACTAGCTTTAAAATATTTAGCTACCGAAAGGATACACTTAAACGACGATAATTCTATTACATGGAATTATTAATCTCAGTTGTATAATTATTTTATGCATCATATATATTTGATATACTTATTTTATTTTATATGTATTAAATTTTCTACCAGTAGAAATAAATCAATAGAAATAACAAATTTAGTTAAAAGAAATGTACTAAAATGATTTAATAAAAAAGTATGTTTTCTACGAACCCTTGTTATTAAAAATTGAAAATATTGCTCCAAATAAACCATCTTTCTCTGTAGAGACATCAGGATTTACATTTTTCGAATTATATTTTGTAGTTGTTTGTGTTTTTTGTGGTGGTGTCGAAAGTGCCTCTTTTGCAAGCTCCTCTAATTTAATATGAAACATTTGTTTCTGAAGTATAGGTACTAATAAATTATACTTGTCAATTTTACTATTTATTCGTTTTGTTTCAGACTTAAAGTTATCTACAATTTTCTTCCAAGCACTTTCATCTGCGAAGTTTAATGGAAGATGTCCCACGTTATTACGAGCGCTTATTAATCGTTTTCGTAAATTTTGTATGTCTTCTCTAATTTCTTTAGATAATTGTATCCATTCCGGACTAAATCCATTTTCTATTAGTACCTACAATTTAATTCCACATGTAATTATTGTAAATTTCTAATTTAAGTTAATTTATCATACCTCATTTAGTTTATAAGTAACAAAATCAACATATGGATTTCGAGTGTTTGTATTTTCCTTCAACGGTTTACCGGTGCCTGGGAGATCTTTAAATTCACCTTTATTCATTGCTTCTTGAATTAAATCTTCTACTAAACGATCCATACCAAAGCGTGTTTTGATATCTTTAGCACGTTGTTTATCCATTCCAACTAATGTATTACGTTCTTCAGCTTGCAACTTTTTTAATCTATGTTCCAATACATTATCAACTGCTTTTTGAGCCTTTTCTATTGTGTATAATTTTTGTCTTTTGCTAGGCGTTCCAATTCCTACATTATACATCAAATAATGACGATGTTGTGGTGCTGTATGCTAAAATATAAATATATATAGTTAGAAAATGTATTAAGTTAGTTGCATATTAAGTTAAAAAATGTACTTTAATGTCAAATTCTTCCACTTCAGGTAAATTTGTACTGTTTTCTTCTGTCTCCTTTACTCTCGATTTGCGAATTTCTCTATAAGCAGCTTCAATCTGTGAAAAAAGTTTATAACTTTATATGCAGTGCTAAATAATCTTTATCAATAAAACACTATTGATATATTGTATGATTACCTCAGAAAATTTGGTTGCATCAGCTTCTGATGTACCACTGTCTGGATGAAATCTTTTTGCTTGGGAAATGAATGCTAGTTTGAGGGTTTCATCTTCGCAATCTTCTGCAACTTCTAGTGTTTGATAGCATTTCTTAAAATGCAATAAAAAATATAAAGCTTATTTAATATTACTTAGATTTATCATAGTCATAACTATAGATAGCTCTATATTTAAACAGAAATATTCATTATGATTGCAGAAAATTAAAAAATGATATTTATCAGAAATTTGGAAATACTAGTAAATAATTTAATATAATTTTTATGTAAAAACATGTAACATGATTAATGTTATATACGTGTAATAGAAAACATACCTTTATATTATGTTGATGTTTGAATCTCTTTATCTGCATAAATTCCCAAGATATGCAGTGTATATGCTCCAAAGGTTTTTTGCTATACTGATTAAATTTTAACATGATTTTCATAAGATTAAATACCGACAAGTTTGATACTTTGTTTTATGATTATATAACTGTCTATATTATTATAATATACATATGTTAACATGTGAAATATTCAAAATAACCTACATGTTTATACTGAAGAACATTTCCGAATTGTATGCTACAAATGACATTCTACGAAAATGCAATTTTCGGTGTAAATTAGATGCTCTAAGCATATTAAAGACAATTTAATTGTCATGGAATTCACATGGTTCTTAAAAATCGTACAAAAACCAACGTTGCATTGACGTTTCAAGAAACATATGCATCATGTGACATGTGTATATCTGATATCATATGGTGAATATAACAAACCCAGCTGATCGTCGTACAATTATTTATTCATCCTCTTATTTCTACTTTTTATGGATATATCTTAATAGTAATTTTTCTAATTCATAATTAATTTTTTAAATAACACTACATATACATACACATACAAATTAAACATATATTACATATATATATAGAAATAAAAATGAGAATATCTTTATTTTCTTCAGTTTCAACAGTAATCTTTGTGTAGCCTTATCAACTACGTGCAATGCAATGTTGATCAGCTTATTGTAATGAATTAAATATAATTTTAAATGAAATATATTTTCAGTGAAAACACGTATTCGTCAAAATATATTATTTTTGAATTTGTAAGTGCTGCCACATCTTAGTAACAGTGCCTTTGTCTAGGGAAAGTATTACGCTTTTGTTATTGCATTTTTGACATAATAATTTGCAATGTTTAAAAGTTCGCACGTTCGTTCTTCATGTTAGAAAGAGTGTAGAAAATCTCTGTCATTAAATGTACAGTAAACATAGTTTCTTACATTCTTATAATAGAGAACTAAAGGATAATTTAATTATAAACAGTGCGTTTGAAGATTTCGGTAGCCCTTATACGTGTGACTTTTATGTGTAATTCAAAGTACTCGTTGAAGTATTACATGGATCTTATTATAATGTTTGTTTATTAAGATTTGCAAAAATTGTTGCACAATTCTATTTCAGTTATTTTTTTATTATCTATTCAGAAATCGAAAATCCCGTGGCAATTTGGTTATTTACGTATACGTGTGAATGTAAATGAAAATAATACACATGCGAATGAAACCGGATGTATACATTCCGTAGGCATGCGCATTACTGTATTGTGACTTTTTTTTTCCGCTTGGCATTGACGTCAGTTTTCCATACACTTGCAGAAAAACGCGTTACGCGAGCTTTCAAAGTTTAGTATTTAATTATTTTCAACTCACAGGCATACCTGTTTTTTGTTGTATTTGTAAACTTCGTAAGTTTTTTGTGAAATAAAACGTTTGTATGGTGAGTTTGATCTGTTGAAAATTCCATCGTAAAACTTGTTCAAAGTTTACGATACAAGCATGCAAGTGCAAGAAGCAGAAGGAGCTGATGGTAAGTAAACGTGCATTGCATTTGTTACGCATTTTTCTCTCTAGTTCCTTGCATTTTATAATGTTTGAGCAAAAAGTGTTTGAGTTGTTTTCCAGCTCGTTGTGATCATCACGATGCACATAACCTCTTTTGCACGATCATATATGTTGATCATTATTACGTAGCGATCCGGCAGATATGTAGGAAATAAAACACTTGTGCACAGGTTCACCGTGGAACAATTCGAGTGGCTGCGATGAGGAACGTCGGCCAGCTCAAAAGGAGGGTAAAAAATCGAATATATTACCTCTATGGGGTAATGAAAGAACAATGAATCTGAATCCGTTAATTTTAACAAACATACAGTCATCACATTATTTCAAAGTGAATTTATACGAACTGAAAACGTACCATGAGGTTATCGATGAAATTTACTACAAGGTGTCTCATTTGGAACCATGGGAGAAAGGAAGCCGGAAAACAGCGGGCCAAACTGGCATGTGTGGAGGTGTGAGTATGTTTTCTTGTATGTTATCCATTTGCAATTGTTATTTATTGACATTTAAAACTAAGATAGTCATAGAGACGTCACCACGTATATAGAAACAGTCCAAATTTGTAGCATTTTAGAGGACCTGGACGCTCTATGAAATGAGAACTGCTAATAAAAATAAAAAAAGGTGAAATCATTTGAAGAAAATCGTTCAAAGTGAGAGTTCTAACTGTCTTAGACTCTCGCCGATGTCGCATAATCAGATATCAGAGTCAAAATATTGGGCTCAAACTGAATACAGACAATGAGCAGACACTTACACTTAATGTCATACTTAATTGCAGAGTAGCATGTTCTCGGTCAATAAATCATAATGTAATGTGAATGTGATTAATTGACATAGGGGGGTGTAAATTTAGCGGTTCATGCAGGTCCGAGGAGTTGGTGCTGGTGGAATTGTCTCAACGGCGTATTGTCTACTGTATAAACTCTTCACCTTGAGGTTAACAAGAAAACAATTAAATGGTCTTATCAATCATCTTGATTCACCATATATTCGGGCATTGGGATTTATGTACATTAGGTAAGAATATTGCGACATTGAATTTTACTTTAAACAGATATCAAATGTTCTAATAATTTGACATTGTTGATATTAACAGATATACGCAACCACCAGCAGATTTATTTAATTGGTATAGTGATTATTTAGAAGATGAAGATGAGTTGGATGTGAAAGCTGGTGGAGGACAAGTTATGAAGATGGGTGATATTCTCAAACAATTTCTTACTAAACTAGAGTGGTTTTCAACCTTATTTCCAAGAATACCAGTGCCTATACAGAAAGAACTCGAACATCGATTAGCAGAAAGATTTCCTCAACAGTCTATAAACGCCAGAAATGCAAAACCACCTATTACCTTAAATAGTCACGGAAAATATAGTAATAGCAGTAATAGGAAAGATAACGGCAATCTCACCTCACGGAATCAACCGCGACATATCCCAGACAGTGAAGCTCAATGGGGTGAGGCTGAAAGAACAAGCCACTGGCGAGCCAGGTGCGTCTACGTGGTATGAATACAATCACGTTACTAATTTATATAAGGTTAATAATATTCTATGAACTTGTTAGGGAAATTGGGTGAAGATTAAAGACGTACCATCTCCAGGAAAATACTCTTGATCTCAGTGTATCATCATTCAGTTTTGTTTAGTACATGTGTATGTTCTTATTTGATTCTTGTACAGTTATTCGCTCGCTTTATAAATTTAGCGCAATAAACTTGTTTTTATACTTATATACGCTACTTAGATTCTGTATATCATCGAATTTATTGAATTCTATTTTGCGAAGGCAACATTCACAAGTTTTAAATAATCTTCGAATTATTGAAAAGTCATCTCGATATTCATTATTTCGATAACTGTACACTAATCTTTTTTACATATTGGATATCAAGGAATGTAAGGTCTTCAAATGTACACGAAATACTAGAAACTACACGAATATGCAATATCGAGGTGTTTAAGATGAATAATTTCTTGGTATCTTTCGTTACGAATGAGTGCAACATACGTATGCACTTGCACAGGCTGATATTTTTAAAACGTCATTCGTTATTTCGCATTACTTCCCTTCGAATAATGTTTTTCCAGATCTGATGAAGACCGCAAGGATAAATACAGGGATCGAGATCGTGAACGAGATCGTATGAGAGAAAGAGAACGAGAACGTGCACGAGAAAGAGATCGAGAAAGGGATCGGCATTGTAGACGATCGAACAGCCGTGATCGAAGTCGAAGACAAAGAGAGTATAGAAGTCGTAGCAGAGACAGATCACACAGAGATAGAAGTAAAGATCGTTATCGTGATAAAGATCGTCATCGGGATAGGTAGTATACGTTATTTTTTAATAAATATATCGTTAACTATAGACTTTTAACTCCTTGTCAATTACAGGAGAGGTTCGCCTTATAATTATGCAACAGAACTTGCTCGGGAAAGAGAGAGACAACGAAGGGAATGAAAATATATACTGACATGTATATATCGATATAAATGTTTGTACGAGTGTAACTATAGAGGTGGAAATGACTTAGAACCGAGCCATTCAAACACCACTGCGTTTTGAGGGAAAACACTGTTTGGAGTAATAGCCTAAATTTAATTCAACTATATTCATGTAGTTTACATGTTTTTATAAATAAATTCAAGATTACAACTATTGTTTTACAATTCCTTGTCCTGCATGTACAATACAGTTTTTTCACAAATGTATATACAGAAACGTAGTTGCAGGAAAAAAATCACTGAACAGAATATGTTTTAAATGAATTTGTTCTTAATACGTGTGTATTGTAACAAATTGTACTTATGTTTTCAAAATTAAAGAATACTGTAAAATCGACATTTTTTAATATGTTTTGAATTATTTCATGCCAACTGAGGTTTGTTACGAATCTTCATTCGCAACAACTTGCGATGCCAATACAATGCTTTACGGCGCGTGAGTACTTTGGTTTGAAGTTGAAAATGGCGTCGCATACCTGCCGCACCATCATAGTTGGATGCGACTAAGCAGAAGTTTCGTCAAAACATGAAGGAAACATTTATTATCAGGTGACAGCAACCGCGTGGCCAATTTTCGAAGGTGATATAAACAGATGTTTTTCTTTGTAAAACAATTTTCCAGTACTCTGAATTCAATTCGTAACTTATATGCACGTTCGTTAAAACGGTGCCATGATATCGCACACTACAATGTTTCGATACTTGTTTCATGAGATTTTTTTTATTTAGATAAAATCATTATATCTGATTTAGAGGCTTGATTTTTGTAGTGTCGATGTTAATCAACTGTTTTAATGCACATACGCATTAAAATATTTGTCATATTATATCGAGAAAGAATTCGCAAGAACGAAAATGGCGTGAATGTAGATTGATCTTGAAGCTATAGAGTCGTTCTGTGATAATGTCAAGTAAAATAACCGCGCGCCATCTACATTGCGTTCATTCGATCAAAACCTTGAATTTTGTTCGCAGATGATTGGCCGACGCTGTGCTCTCATCGCTTTGGGCGGTCTTTTGATTCTTGTCCTTAGCGTCAATGTATATTTTATTCGAATGATTGTAGAGAGCTCGTCGCACAAAACTTCTTCCAAAGGCATGCCCATTTCGCAATTGAAGCCGGAACAGGAGCAATTAATATCTCAAGCGGAACAAAATTTACAAGTTTCGCAGAAGTCAGTCGCGAAAGATATGGTAAAAAAGATTCGGGAGGAAATACAGATATTACCATCGAAATATTTTAAGCAAAATACTAGCTACGCGATAGTATTGGAGAGATTGTTAACCGAATTAAGAATAATGCCTAATGCTGTTCAGAAAAATATATGGAGTATTCCTAATAGCAATGTTAGTACCGCGTACACGATATTACGAATAATAACGATAAATTAACGTTGTAGTTTTTGTTTTCTTGCCTTTAACAATTATGTAATGCTTTTAGTGGCCTGATGCTCATCAATTGATACCACCGGTTGCGCCCGAATTAGGAACAATTCTAGACATCTTGCGTAAATCAAAAGTGATGCGCGCGGACAACGCACCGCTTGGTACACAATTGAAATTGATGTTAACATTGGAACACGGGACGAAAGCGATGTTCAAGCCTCAGTGGTATTCCAGGGACGCTATTATACGAGGGCCTGTTTATCATGGAAAAGATCGACATAATGCCGAAGTAGTAGCATTCTATTTATCTTCCTTACTGGCCTTAAGAAGAGTGCCGCTTACTGTTATACGAAAACGTATGTTTCCATGGAACTTCTAGTGAAAATTTGTACGCGTAATTTTTTATTGCAAGTGTGCAACTTTTTTAAATGTTTTATATTAAATCATTTTTGTAGTTGACTTAAGGAATGAAATTCGGCCGCGTGCAACTCCGGAACTTTATGCTACCATGTATCAAGATGGCAATGATACCTGTTTGTACGGTGTTTGCCATTATTGCTCTCCTGCGGATCCAGTGTGTGGAGTAGGCGATATTTTAGAAGGTGCTTTAATTTCTTGGTTACCGCGATACTTAAGACTCGTGAAACACCGCCATCCATGGCAGAGAACATATAAGAAGAACAAACTTGCAATGTGGGAAACGGATGATAACTATTGTGAAAAAGTAGGTCCATTAGACATACGCATTTCTTCTTTCACACAACGAGTCTATTCTTTTTATTGTTTCGTTTGAGAACAACGCTGAACTTTTTGATTTTCTTTTTCAGGTAAAAGACACTAAAGCATATTCTCCACAATCATCGAGTAGACTTTTAGATTTAGTAGACACTGCGATTTTCGATTTTTTAATGGATAACGGTGATCGCCATCATTACGAATTAGCACAGAACAATTTTCACAATCCAGCTGTATTGTTAATTGACAATGGAAAAAGTCTTGGAAATCCCGATGTAGATCATTTTGATATTTTAGCACCTTTGTACCAGTGTTGCATGTACGTATTTATACATGTATCAATTTTCTTTATAGTATATAATGAGAAATGTAATGAAATTTCATTAAAATCTAAGTTTTTAAAATTATTAAGTTTTACGATTATTTTAGGATTCACAAAACTACTTGGGATCGTTTAAAATTATTTAGCGGCGGTTCATTGAGCATAGCTCTTGCGAGGCTTGTTGCTCATGAATCGCTAATGGCTGGTGTTCAACCCCTTGTTACGGAAGCCCACTTAAGTGCCATGGATAGAAGATTACTTACTATTTATGCAGTTGTAGAATATTGTTTAAAAAATAAGAAATACGCTTCCAATGTTATTTTAGATCATCGGTAGCTTATATTTAGTGCATTTGAACAACTTAAATATCTGAGATATTAGGAGCACATTCGTATTTTAAATAGTTGCGAATTATACTTTTTTTTTTTTTAATGTCATTCCAAGTTGGTCCAATTTAAGACTTAGCAAAATCTTGCTGGATTGTTTGTATTTACTATTTAATACTATTTAACATTTATGCACAAGTACAGTATATGTATATCTTTGATCTAAATAAAACAGCTTTGTATATGTAAGTTTATTCAGTTTATAATTTTCTATGTCAGGGATTTTCTATGTCATACACTGTACCGTACAATGTGAAAAGAAATGAAGTTGGTTAAAAAGAACGATAGAATTAATTCAACCGTATAAAGTTTAGTATGATTTATTTGATGACACAATAATTATCGTTATTTGAATAAAGGTCCAGTGCGGCGTCGTACAGCGTATAAATACGGTACAAACGTAAAAAACCTGTAAATGTGACTGTATAATTATTACATGCACATCTCTCTCGTATTCATGGACATTGCGATGCCGATCGAAATCTGAACTCGATCTCAAGACTTATCAAACATGTACACTATGTATAATCGGTGTAGCCTGCGATATTTTCCGTCGTTTTGGCTTTTGGCAGATAATACGTTGCAATCTGATAAATTGCACGCATAAAGCATTCAATTCCTTTGCTTTTCATCTTTTTTTTCTTCTTCTTCTTTTATACACTTTACACGCCATAACCAAAAGAGATTTGTACAGGCTACCACGGGACTTTGAGTCAAATTTGCATCTAGCGTCATCGTACATTTCACTCGTATTTTATATTTACAATGTTACATGACCAGAATTACTCACGTATCTTACTGGCTAATTATAAACTTTATTCGTAACATAAATTTAGCGCCATCGTCGTTAGGTTGTGTGTGTGTGTGTATACATATATATATATATATATATATATATGTATATATGTATATATATATTAACATTTTTTTTTTAATTAAATAGAGCTTTCGTAGCAAAGTATGTATAAATAGACTATTTTTGCACGTACATCCATCAGTACATACTCACTTCGAACTGCGCTGTACTTCTGAAGGCGAAACAATACTCTGTTGAGCGGTCCGTCCATGAGATCTGTGTATACCGAATAAAATAAGCTATTACCTGAAAGTACGTAATGGACGTGGGGAATGGAGGTTCCCCGATCCTAAATCTCGGCTCAGTTCGAAGCCCTTTATATTTTTACGCCCTATGATAATACTGTTGTATATTCCATCCAAATTTCTCGATTAGATCCGCGTTAAGCTACACTTAATCGTACTTGATTTGATCATAGAAATGTTAATCTCTTTAAAATAGACTCGTACTTCCGTAACGGCAGCGTAAATTATTGCATCGCGTTTATATACGTCGGTATATCCAAAGAACAGAAGTATCGTTTGCTCGTCTCTTATTTAATTATATTATCACACCGAAGTGCATGATGCACGTAAAAATCTAGAATAAATATATAGGCCAGCTGTAGGCATTGCAAAAATTTTTTTCTTGAAAAATTTCTAATTTCTTTTAATAATGCACATCGTCGCCTCGTGTAAGAGCAAGTGGAAGGACGTATTTTATAAAGAGTATCATATCACGCATTGCTGGAAATATCCCTAGCTTTTTGCTTACAGTTCAATCGTTTAACATTTGTTTGATATTTTCCGTCGTAAAAAGTTAGAAAAAGAAGATTTATATCCTAAATGTATTCAAAATTTATTTTTGATTCTCTTTTCTTTCTTTCTTTCTTTCTTTTTTTTTCTCTTTTCAAATTTTCGTACGCATTTACTCTCTCATACGTCCAAATAGATATAAATTGTTATTTCTCAAACTGAATATTATAAACTGGCCTGATGCACGATTATATTCGGAGGTTCTATTCGTGTTCATTAATGACAGTAAAATTGCTGGATTAAAGCGCTGATTCTACGCCTCTTGACGAAGATGTCGACGAACTTAAATCTTCGGACTGTCGGGTGTGCGACGAGTCAAGGGAGGTAACCGAGTCACTGTCGTTGCTGTGAGGACTCGAATAATTGGCTGCTTCCTGTAGCCTCATCAACATATTCAACTGTTCAACAAAGGGAAACGTTAATTAATTACCGTATCGCGATCATATAAGAATTTAGGAAGCGTCGTCTAAATGAACCCAACTTGACTAAGAAAACTTGCAACGTTAATTTCGAATTGTTGTACCATTTAAGAGTGTATTTGTGTTTATTGAAGGAAATATATACTAACTAATGGATCTCCTTCTGTATCGCTGTGTGTGCTACCAAGGCTTTTCACGCTAGATGCGCCGACTCCGGTGGCGTGTCCCGACGTGACGACATCGTAGCCAACATCCTCAGGCCGTAAACGAAGAAGCGCGTCGCTACCACCGTGCACCGCGTGCGTGGAAATCCAGGGATAACTCGAAGTGATGAATTGAGCCGGATCTTCCCAGGAGGAATCCCCGTTCCCATTCCCACTCACGCGTCTACCGTAAAGTGTCAATCCCTCTCTGACCGCTTCTACCAGATACGGTACCACAGAGTAGTTCCACAAATCAGTAAACCACACTTGAGAACCCGTTACTTCCATCGGACAGGATAAAAACAGTCGTGGGCCTAGAAGTTACACGTTTCGTACGTACAATGCGATAAATGTTTCTGAAATAAGTATCTTTGATGTTTGAACTATCGTCTTACCTATCGTCACATCAGAACTGCTATGGGTCTCTAGGAACTTGTTCAGATGTAACCATACCCGAGGGAGCCATTCGACAACTGCTGCCATTTCTGCGTTTCTGATTCCGCCGCACTCGCGCAGCTCGTGTTCCAGCAGCTTCCGCCTGAGATAACGTCCCAAGAATCCCTTGACTGGTTCCATGTGATTGGCGCAAAGCACCCACCTGGAAATACAAGTGTGAGGATATATAGGTCAAGTGGGCCGCCCAAGTTATTATTATTAAAGACGGGCAACTTAGAGGGCAGGATATGTACCTAAAATTGTGATGTAATTGAAGATTCGTGGTGCTACAAGTGGCCTGACTCATGGTGCCTATAATAGCTGGACAAGACGAGTGTCTAGTGCCAAGCAGGCCGCTGAACAATTCCCCTAAAGACGCGGCGTGTTGCAAGTTCTCGAGGATGATCACCCTCGGTAACTCGTCAGCCGCGTTCGAGTCACATCTTTCGGCGATATGTGCGAGATACTGCCTGAGTTCCTTGCTGGACTTGTGATCGACGTTGAAGGTGGCCACCGCCGTGGCATCCTTCGTATCGTTGTCAGCATCGACCAGGGCGTGAGCTAATTTCCCAGCTAAATAACTCTTGCCGGTACCGCTGGGCCCGCATAGAATGACCCTACGATGTTCGGTTAACAAAGATATCAGTCGCTGCACGATGGACCGTGGTATCAGAGTATCCACGGCGAGCCACGAGTACCCGGAAAGCACCAAATAAATGGTCTTCACGTGGCCGATCAGGTAGCCGCAAGGGAGCAACTCTGGATGCTGAGAATCCGTGGTGCATCTGCGTCGAAAGAACACAACGTTAAAACGTTTCTGGTTGTACATTTGTCAGTGAAAGATATGTTACAACACACGTACCTAGAAGCCTCTCCGAGATGATAGGCAGCAACGCATTCGACACCGAGGCCCAGGTTCGTCACAGGATCGACCCTCGAAACGTACTCCTTAAAGCATCGCCTGACGGTGGAGTCAAGGGAATCCCACGTAGTTTTATTGCTGATGCAAACGTTGGCGATAATGCAGTGAGGAGGTTCACCGATGCTACCGTCGGACGTGCTCCCGGTTACGAGATTGTAGTTGAAATTCTTCTCGCTGCCCAGATAAATAGCGACGTTGATCCTTTTCCCGTCGGTGTCCTGTTCCAAAGCTGGCTCTCCCGTGGCCGAAGTGGTCGACGGCACCACCGGATGCTCCGGCACGTTCAAATCCTCCAACTGATCCGCCGTCGTGCTGGTGTCGCCGTTCGAAAGCGCAGCAACGGTGGACGCTACCTCCGTCATGCTGAAGCGTCTGTCCGGATCGCTGGGCAACGACGACTGAGACGACGTCAACGATTTCGACGTCACCAGTCTCTGTAGACGCTCGTTGTTCTGCTTCAGATTAAGCATCTCGTTCTGCAAACGAGCAAAATTGTGACAGGAGAAGACAAAGAAGTAAGTTCCTTTATAAAAAAAGATTTAAACAACAGATTTCGAGAGAAAGATATGTTTACCCTCATCTTGATAACGGTGTCCTTCAACGATTCCAGCTGATGCGCCGAAGACAGAGCTTCGAGCCTGATGTCCGTCAACACGAGATCCTTCTCCCTCAGCTGTTTCTTCAATTCCACCACGTCCTCGTCCTCCTTTTTGTACAGAGCCGAGCTGCTTTTGCTACCGGTCAGTGGATTCTCGACCTCGGGCGATTTCTGTCCGTTGCTTCTGGCGCCCTGGCCCTGAGATGGATCGTGTTTAGAGGCGCTCGGCAGCCTGGGGCTGTTCGGCGCGCTCAGGTCTCCGCCGGCGGTCTCCTTGCAGTCCTCCGCGTCGGAGACCGAGCCGTGCCTGTTCTTCCGCGACCTCGAGAAAGCCTTGGAGAACGAGCTACGAAGCCAGCCTTTCTTCTTGTGGTGGCTGCTGGCCGAGCAGGCGCTGCTCAACGAGTTCAACGAGGTGACGCTGTCCGCGGACAACTGTCTCGCCATCGAGGCACCCTGATGGTTGCTGTTCCCAGTGCAGCCGGTTGTCCCCGAATCGGAATCGCCGAGGGTGTGACGGCGGCCGTTGTTCAAGCCGGCCTCGGCGCTCTGCTTTCGAAGCCTTTCGATCGTTTCCCGTAACTCTTGAAGCTCCGAGTCCTGAAAGTTACGAACAAATAATAGATCTCTTGGACAGGGGTTTGCAAATAAAGCAAACACGCGAGCGAGAGAGAGAGAGAGAGAGAGAGACTTTTTTTCTCTTCCAAACGTTATGCAGACGTTTCGAGGTAATGAAAATACCCAATTTGTATTTGGATCTGTCTCGTTTCACTCTTCCGACTCTAACCTTCGACACTTCCGGGTGTAAATCGCGCGAGATCTCCTCCGAATTCGTCGCAATGAAAATCGTGTATGACAGAAGGTGGAAATATTTTTCAAAACAAGCACGCAGCTTCATCCGTGAAGGGGGCAAGGCTCTTGGCTGTGACAGCAGACACAGTAGTCCGAACGACTGACCACGGAGTCGCTGCTCCACGACTCGGTCAAGCTGAACAATTGTTTCGTGGACACCGAGCTCGGATCTCTCCCGCGCTTGTTCTCCTCGCGCGAGCACGATGGACTTTTTCTCATCGTCAAGATAGGCCGGCCAGATCCGCGCGTCGTCGGCGCGTCCGAGCGAACTTTCGGCGATGCTTTCGAGATGTTCCTCAGACCGCGTTCCAACTTTGCCTGTAAACTACTCAGCTTGTCCATCGTGACGGTTCGCTGAGCCTTCCGTTCTTTCTTCAGATGCTTCGGGAGTTTCTTCGATCTCTCCTCTCTTCTCGCGTCGTCCCTCCTTTGACTGGACCCGTCGTTGTCGTTGTCGTTGCCGTTGTCGTCGTTCGATCTTTTTTTAAGGGACCCAGAGGTGGACAGGTGAGCGGAGCTTCTGTCGGACTCCTCCGGCACTCGAAGACCGAGAGCTTTCGCGTCTTCCGGCGGCACGGGGATCATGGTCACGCCGTTCAATACCTTCACCTTCTTGCTGTCGGGATAGGCGGACAACAGTTGCGCGAGTTTCGCGTCGGCTGGCCGGCTCAGCCTTCGACGAGATTTCCGAAGCAGTACGCGATTGATCGTTCTCTCGGGACTCTGATCGTGCATCGTGACTGAATTTGGAATGAAAAAAAGGGAGAGATCTCGACTTTTCAGGGACAGGTTAGCTCGCGAACGCGCACGGGAAACGATCGCTTATTTCCGTCGCATCCTCGAGTCGATCGAATGTTAATTCTCCGAGACGGAAGTGCTCATTCTTTCTTCCTTTCCTTCTTTTTTTTTCCCTTTTTTCTAAATTTTGTCCTACCGTCGTACCGTCGGAGAGTTCATGCTTGAACACAGACAGTTACAGTGTTCTATCTGAAGCCTAAACTCGATCGACGCGACACTGTTTTCACGCTGTTGATGATTCTTTTAAAAAGGGTCGAGGAAATTAGGCTTGAATGCTTACTTTCTTCTCCGCGGTCGCGGTCAATTGTTGCAAACGTTGCGTCATGTTGGACAGAGATTGCTCGAAGGCAGACACCACGTGAGCCTGCAACAGAAGAATTAACGAAATTAATGAAAAATATAATATTATTATTATTATATAATAAATATAATTATATTATTATAAATAAATATTATTATATAATAACAGTAACAAATAGTGAAAAATAACATCTATCTGATATCGTCTGATTCTGTTTACAGAAGGTTCCAAGATATATCGGTGAGCGTCTCGTAAATCATCCACGTCTTCCAACGTTTTTATCAACGAGCTTTCGAAACAGAACTCGGATAACGAGTCGAGTGGCAGCTATATACGTATTTTCCACGTATCGATCCCGGCCATCTAATTTCCCATCCAGCGTTCCACGAGCGAGGCGATAATTTATATCTTTTTACATCCGTCGAGTGGCCACGCGCAGCAGTTATTGACAAAAATATATAGGAAGAACCAAAATTTTACCATCCTCTTCTCGTCTTACTAAGTTCGTAACTTCTTAAACTTCTTAAGATTATTTTCAACTCGCTATTTTTTGACTCGCGCTAACTTTTATCAATCGCGTACGAACGTAATTGAGATTAAACTTTTATCGCTTTTATCTGTGACACGCGAGACTGTCGCGCGTCCTATCGCCGATTTCCTTCTCATCGTTGCTTACTCCGATCTATCGAGCGTTCTCGGCAAGGTAACATCGTCCAATGAGCGTCCAACTTCTTCGTATTCAAGACGTAGGCGAGCTGACCCACAATGCGACCCACACGTGCCTCTCGTAATTTTCCTCGACGCTTTTCGTCCAAGATGAACGAGGATAACAACGAGGGGAGGAGAAAATATCGAAGCGTACGCGTCTTTCGCACCCTACGTGCCAATTTTTTCTCAAGTGAGCTTCGACGCGCCACTAAATTATTTTAACAACAACAACTAATAATTTATAAATAGTAAACGTATAAGAAGGACATTAGAAAAAGACAAAATAGCTTACTTTTTAATGGGATTTATGAGCCTGTTTGCTCTCGAAATCATTTATGTCGAATTCTTTAAATTCTCATCGATGCTCATTCTTAATTGATTTCTGAGAAATAAGATCTTCGAAAAGTTTATCAAGTCAACGTCATTTGGAACAGAAGGGAGAGTATCATCAAATTTTGCTTTTTTAAAAAAAACTGAGGGAAATTGATCGTGACAATCGACGAAATTCTGAAAATAGTCGAGTTAATTTCAATTATTCTTTTTATTTATTATCGAAACTGAAATGTACCACTGGTGGTGTATTGTGCCACGGTTGGCCACCCCTGTTTTCTACACGATCATTTTCTACTCCACTCACCGACTTGATTTAATCTTTCACCACTGGAATTCGCAAGGTGGTTCGGGGAATGATCAATTTTTAATTTCTTTTAGAAATTTTACCAAGTCTATCTTTATCTTTGGAGACTGAAACGAGCAAAATGTATAAATGAGAGCTTTATTGCAAAGTTTTCTCTTTTAATTTTCTTTCTTTAATGCCTCTGCTGGGAATTTCGTGCTTTGTACGTATTTATGAAAATGCAAATACGATTAGATTGGAAATCCTAAAATTTATTATTTCTACTTTTAGAAATTTCTTTGGTTCTTCCCATCGCAAATTACGAATGTTACAATTTAGCTTGCGTATAGATGAATGCAGCACTAATAATTCGAAATCTCGGGAAATTTGCCCGAGGAAGCACGGAGAGGCAGAATAAGAGCACGGATGGACGGGCAACGTTTGCACGCGTAATACCAGAGAAATTATTCGCTTGCAAAGCGGCGTATGATAATTTTCTTAGACCTATCTCAGGGCTCCTTCATTGTCGTAGCTTCTCGTTTCATAACGTGGCACACGGGATGAGCTTTCGCGCTTGTGACCGCGATTACAGGCTGCCAGACACGCGATGTTCCCCCCTTTTTGTCGGGAATGTCAACCTTGAGTCGTATTGTTAATGCCGTTCGAGTCAATGCACACCGGGTGCACCAGCGGCTTTGATCAAACACAGCGAGAAAGAGCACGAAAATGAAAAATTGTCGATGTGTCTTTGTAAAAGAAGAGTACAATCACTTGGCGATCACGTATTTTAAAGCGTGAGGTCTCTGGTTTGATAATTTCTTTTCTCGAAAATTGTAAAAATTCAGAAAGTTTTTTTTCGTCTACTTGTTCTTGAAACTTCTTGTACGAAGTTTTTTTTGTCATTTTACTAAATATCATATATTAGTAAAAATTCAAGAGATCCTAACACTAATTCTAATGTTCAAATTTTCAACAAAATGGTAAAAAACAAAAGTCGTAAAGTGAACTCTAAAAGCTCGTTGTAAAGAGGAAATTTCAATCCTCAATATCATACTGGATTTGGTCAAGGAAAACATTTTTCAGTTTGAATTTTTACAATTTTCTGTGCTTTAACCTCTTGCGCTGGAATGACATGAATATTGGAATTTTTTGTCCCAAAATTGCAATATTTTTTCAGTTTTAAGTATATTTAAGTATAACCCAGGTAAAACGAATAATAAATTCATTACTTTTCAATAATTTCTATCCAGTGATATCATACCGACGAAAAGGAAAAGAAAGCGACGAATTATTGTATACGGTTCGGTCACTCGTTATGGTCCGCAATCAGTTGCCAGCGCAAGTGGTTAAAACTAGACCCCAAATGTATCGTTGCACACGACCTTTTTTTTACAAAGTTCACTTTCATATCACACCAGAATTATTTATTTTCGTCGACAAACGTTTGTTTACTCGATAGCCAGTGATTTATCAAAGATTAATCCCACATTCAAAATCTTCCGATAAGTTCGGAATAACTGTGCTTGCTCGATGCCATACGATGGCATCGTATCAACAGCCTTCGAAGCAAACGTTCTCCACGTAAGAACGGAAATCTCGAACGACTCGAAGTTACTAAGAAAACCAGTAAATCCCTCGGAGGATCCTGGACGAGTAAGCGTAAATATACGACGCGCTCCCACGCGTGACTCTGAAACGCGATTGCCCGCGCTGCTTCACCTACCGCCGAACGTGTCAACCGTATCCGTAAGAAATATATTTCTTTATTGTGGCGCGATACGCCGGTAAGTGCAATCCACCTACATGTTCAGGTTTACACGTTCCTCGAGCAAACCTTCTCTGTCGAAGCGCGCCTCGGACCATCTTTTTGGAGATTTGCCGCTGAATAAACGAACGAACGATGTATTGTACGCGCAGAAGAGATGAACAAAAGTATTCGCAGGCTTGGTGAAAAATGATCGATATATCAACTTCAAAGTTTACAACTTTGATTTGTGAAAATAAAATCGAGCTGGCCTTGTTCCAGAGTGTGGAAACTCTGTTTCACTAACCTTTAGTTTTTCTTCTTCAGAAAAAAAAGGTATTTTCACCTTTACACCGTGCAGTAGTATAAATATTTTGTAAAAATTCAAACGATTGCTGGAGAAATTTTGTTTCGTGACTGGATCTACGATAATCTCGAAGATCGAAATCTTCGCTTTGCATCAACTTCTAATTTTCCACAGAAATCTTATGTATTTGTAACAACCTATTTTTAGAAACTCGAATGACTTTTAGTAAAATATATAAACAGAAGCTTCTTCGTTATATTACAAACTTTTTTAATTTTTTTGCTAAAATTTTATACTTTAATCGTCGGTAGTTCTACTATTAACGCAGACTGATTGAAAACTGTATCGCGTTTTTCTCGTCAAGATTGGACGTTTAGCGACTGAATATTTTCGCTCTGCTTGCGACGAGAAATGATACTTAAACTGCTTTTTGTCACGAATGCGACAACCTTGCGTTTCAAGTCTCGCAGGTCGGGAAACGTGGCGTGTTAACATCGTCTCGAGACTCGAGACGATGAACTAATTCGGATTATGGCAGCGACAAGTGTGTACCGAGCGGCAATATCGCTGTTTAATTTCCTTTTCTCGCGAGATTGCTCGAACTCCTACGTTTAATAAACGTCCCACGGTCGATCGTAGCCGATTTACGAGCTTGCGTTCGAACGGCACGCGACGCCTACGCGCCGATATCTATGTGCCACAGATAAGTGCCACGGTCAGGCTCGCATCTCGATCGATTTTTGAAAGTATCACGTTGTTGTTCTTCTTCTTCTATATTACGAAAATTTTTGGTAACAAAACGACTGATTTATAATTTTCTTTTTAGATATTTCACTGATGTAAAACAGTATATTTATTAGATATACATATATAGTACTTGTTCTAAGATTTCTGAGACGTACATAGTGCTTACGTATTTTGCAATCAAATTAAGCACCTTTTTTTATCACTGAAAGTGATTTTAGCGGGGGTAACCTAGAAAATCGGGCCTCTTCAGGTGCAACGCTAATGCAACGAAAATTAGCAATTGGTCGATTTGGATCACGTGATTCGTGAGGGGGTGTGGGGTAGACCTCGAGTAGGAGTGGCGTTGTCTGGTACTGAGCGATCGCGCCTGTAATTTATTTTGTATCAAATCGATTCAAATGTTTGTATATCAATAAAATTTTATGGCAAAAAAGTCGTCTTCATTTCAATATTATTTTTACATAATTGGAAGTTGCAATTACGCTTTGTTCCAAAGTATTTTTTTTTTTTTTCACCAACAGTAAAAATCAACTCTCGAGAGTCCGACGAATGCCCGATGAAATTCAGTTTGCCTACGTCTGCGTGTCATCTGTGCGAGCGACTAAAATTGAAAAATCACACAGTGATTTATCGATCTCGAAATGCCGATCGCACCTTGACTCGGCTGCTTCCCACCATCTCGTCTTCCTCGATATAATACACCCTGCGCGAACGACCTGCTCGTAGATCATCTTTCACCGTTCTCTTTCTGCGGTTTTCATTTCGACTTGCTCTGATCCACGGGTGAATACGAGTGGCGCTCGTAATTGTACCGGATCAACGAATACTAATCAGGATCTATCGCGTAGGATTCTTCCGATAAGCACATGAACACGCGAGATGGTTCGAGGGAAAAAAAAGGTCAAAGCTGTGTCGAGAAACCAGTCGTGATACCACTATCGAACACGCGCTTTCGAAACGAAAATTCTCTGATGGATACACCGTTCTGTCTTTATCTCGTCCTCAGGGATGATGATATTTTCAACAACATCGTACGTGACACGCTTGAGACTGTTTTATCGTATGTATGATACAGTATTAACTCTTATACCACCAATTACTGTACAACAAGTAGGGTTAGGTTGGGTTTAGCATCGGGGTTAGGTTAGGTTTAGCATCGGAGTTAAGTTAGGTTTGGCATCGAGCGAATTTTAACACGGCGGAAAGCAGTATGATTATGAATGTCTCAGAATTGTTATCCTCTCGTTTGGAGGGGTTGCAGCATCGAATGTTTCGCGCGATTCACCGCTAATTGCGAGCACAAACGCATGACTCACGTGCAGGCGATCACGTAGTAATTCGTACCTAGGCGCGAGCCATCGATTATTCCAGGCACGTACCCTTTGCAACACGGTGCAGCATCGTTATTAACCTCCGTGCCGGCGATTTCCATTGAAAACGAAAGCTGCAAATACGCTTGCGATCGCCAGAATTTCCCTTTCGATCCGATTTCCTCGCCGATTTGTTTCGCGATTCGTGGAAAACGCTCGCTAAATCCCTTTTCTTTTTCGTTTAAAATTCTTTACGCGTCGCGAACACGGATTTAATTGCAACATCGGCGAGGTTATGTTCGCGAAACTATAACTAAGCGCGGTTGATGCGAGAGATCGATTAAGGAGATACGAAGAAACGATATCAGCGGAGGAAAGATCCTTCTTTATGGTTAATGAAATAAACGGTTTAATTAACTCGATGCCCGATGCTAGAGCGTTCTCGTACTTTCTAATCTCTGGAATAAATTGGAATTCCAGATATTGGAAAGTCAGCGTTTCACGAATTTGATCCTAATTTGCTGCCCCGTCTCTGGAACGAATGCATTCGTAGAAATTTAAGAAAAAATTGCAGTTGAACTAAATTCTTGATATAGTGAATGAATTCTTCCATTTATAATGTTTTTATAATATTATAAATAAAGAAACTCGTTAACAAAGTATTTTCATATCTATCATTTCGAAAACAACGGAAGTAATACTCAAGGCGATCAAGTACATTGATATTATTCTATTCATGGATTTCCCTTTGATGAATTTCCATTTAATAAGTTTATATTAACAAATATAACGATCAAGTGTAAGTCAAAAGACTCGGCATTTCGGCGAGTGAAATAATCACTTGAGAATTCCTCGATGCCTCAAACATGACAGTTTGTCGATTTAAATATCCTCGTTGAAGAACGCGAAGAGGAGAAGTTTCAGTTTACCTCGCGTATCGGATTTGACGAGGGATGGATCGAGACGAGCCGAGACGAGTGGCTAAAAACTGGACCGGAAGCTGCTAGGGCAAAAACGCACGTGCCGGCGATGCGCGTAAAATGCATCGTTCTGCACAGTGACGCGCCTTGTTTCCCTTAAAAAGAGCTGCGTTGGTGTTGCCGAGCGTTCTACGGAGTTTCTCCATTTCCGAAGGGGAATTTACAGACGTGAATATTAAACTCTTAAACCGTATTAAAATCCACCTTGCCGGCTGAGAAAGGAACTTTTGATTGCAATACAAATACTCCCTTTTTGTGTCTTCACGTGTGTGCACACTCTCGCTCAAAAGTCTCAAAAGGCTTTTATTTTGAATAAAATCGGTAATTATCGTGTATGTCTATTTTGTAGTACGATATATGTTACAATAATGCGATATATTAATGTGTTAATGGAATCTTTATTGTACAAAGTATGTTTTGCATTTATTGTGAATGCAACGTTTATATTATATTATTATATATTACATATAATATGTATATAATTTATATACTTTTATATTCTGTAATTTGTATTTTAAATATTGTACTAATCGTGTATAATTTATGATTTACATTCGCTGTACTATTTTTATTATACAAATACAAGAGAAACGAAGGCATAACCTGTAGAGTACAGAGAAACAGCTAGAGTGGTAAAATGAATTCAGCTTTCCAAATTTCCAATTCTTCTCGTGTCAATCTATTTGTCGTTTCACGCTCTTATTCTTATTATTAAATTATTCGAGATCCCATTAATCGTCCCTAATTTTTCTTTCTTCGTTTTTCAATTTCATTGCTTGGAGTACATCGATAAAAAAAAATCTCTGAATTTCCGGCAGTAACGTGCGAGTTTCGGTGCGAAAAACGGGGAAGGAGAAGAAATATCGAACGAATCGTGGCTTCCTTCCCGTAACGAATGTCTCACGGGGCGCAACACGGCGACCAGATAACACGCGATGTGAACATAGCATAATCTTCGAAGCGTTACGACCCAAGCTAACTGGGCTAACAGTTCCCAGGCCGCAGCCGAACGATCCTCCATCACGAAATAGAATATCCCAGCAGTGCAAGTGCACACAGCCAATGGATGTTGGCACACTGTGTGAAACTGGGATTCCCTCCGTTCGATTTGTTATCCAAATCGTTGAACCGTGAATTCTTTTTTTTTTTTTTTTTGTTTTTGTATCGTTTCACTTACTGTACATTCGTAACTAACTTCAAACCAAAGATACCAGTAAGAGTAAAAGAAGTAAGGGAAAAAGAAGGAAGCGTTCCCTCCAGGTAGAAAGCTGCGCGAAAAGCTTCTCGAAATGTGTCTATTTTGTTCGTGCGAAATATTTACATTTTTCTAGCAGATGTAAAAATTAGAGTATGGAATAATAATGGAGTCAATTTTGGGGATTTCGATGCAATCGTCGACAATTTTCCAACGTTTTGGTTTTGATTTGCCGCGATGAAGAGAAACAGTGAGACGATTCTTTCTAATCTCTAGGAATTTCTTCAGTTTCTATTCTCTTGCTGTTAAGGTTTCGGCGCTCTTATCAATTTCTCGCGACTTTCTCCGGGCGCGCTAACCTTTAACTTTACGTATCCGCGAGATTGTCTCTCCGCGAGTCCAACGTGCAATTAACCGATCGAGCTCCACCAGAATTCTAACAGCCGTTTTCGAACATTTCGGCTCGCGAAAGTCGAAAGCTGAACTTAAAAAGCTCGTTCAACGAGCTGATTAATTGAGTTTCGATCTTAGGGACTTAATGAGATCAGGACAGATGCGTTCTCTGCGGGAATCATTGGCCTTTTGTTTTTTAATAGACGTTATTTATTTTACTTGTGTTATCTTGGGATAATTTCACATAAAATATAAACAAAAGTTTCCCCTATTAATTGCAAATAAATAAATTCATGGAACGTTTTCGTTCTTTGCTTTTTTTTTTATAATATAAACTTCGCTAGATGATGTTCAAAATCGCCATATGGATCAAAAGTGGTACTCGGATCGGTAAGTTTCTGGTCGGCGCGGTTCGAGGATTAAACACGCGTTTTAAATTCGATTTTTATTCCGTGAACTCGTAGAAAGTGATATATAAAATATAAAAGGAAATGTGAATTATTTGCTTTTGTATTGCGGGTAACAGCAATGCTACACGTTTGGCACGTCAATCAGAAAGTAGGTAAAATGTGAAATGGACCTCGATAACCAGGGTTCCGACCTTTATCCATGTACGAATATCCGTATATATTTGCAAGTCGCACACTTTTCTATTCGATAAATATCTTCGAACTTTCGACACACGCGGACATTCGAGAAAATTAAAAAGCAATTAAAATGATTAGTTTATAACTTTTGTTCGAAATTTTACGTTTCCTAAGATGTGAAACATAACCTAAAATTACGTTTTAGATGCATTTTTAGAGATTCGAATGTTTTTTTTCTTTTTTCATAAAATGTATAAACATAAGCTTCTGCACTCTGTTGTATTATAAAATTTTTCTATTTCTTTTTTTTTTTTTACTTTTTTAGTACGATAACATCGTATACTCCGGATGCTACGCATCGTTGAATAATTATTTCTTTATCTTCTGAAATACAGTGGCTCTTTATTTCTTTTATCAATTTTGTAGTTTCCTCTTGAAACCAAATTTTTGTCTCAATTTTTATCAAACTACACCAATTTTGCTCAAGATCAATTTTTTGCGGTAATAAAAATGAAAATTTCACAATCGGCAATTATTAATTCTTGCGCATAAAGTTCGAATGTATGACTTAATATAAACACGTTGAGATGTTCTAGCAAGCTCCTACGTTCGATCTCTAAGAAATGTTTTTGGAACAGATACGAACGAAGAATATCAGAATACTTGAGATTAGAGCATGTGCAAGGAGTATGTATGCACGTATGTGTGACTCAGGGTAACAGGTGATCGCGATCTACTCGAATTTAATTGACATATAGTAAATATACAATGTCTCATACGAAAAGACTCTCATTCTCGTAGGAAAAGACGAAGATTTTTCCCTTTTTCTTTTTTTACGCGTCCGTGCACTCACGCACAATACCAGACTAAAACGTTTAAGCGTTTAACCATGAAACGATAAATCTCCGTTTTGTGGGGGAGTCGAGGAGCTTGCTCGCAGCAAGGCTTGGTATCCAGCGTGTCCCAAACGAGTGAAATGGCTTACCACGAATCCCAGCGACAGTTTTAATGTGTTCTCGACTTTCCCTCGCCCCACGTGATGCTTGTATATCTCGACGTGACAGGTCAAACGGGGGAGGCGTAGATCGAATATCTTTGGGTTTGGGGTTTTCTATACCTGCATGATCGTGACCTATTCACGAGATGTTTTCCTTTTTCATTCTCTACCGAGAAAAACCCAGATAGTTTAAAGATTCCGCAGAAAATCGTATAGAAATAGTCTAAGAGGTTTCATAGTCCTTACGTTGGTTTAGTTTGTATAAAAAAAAAAATTCAAACGTTACATACCCGATGTTTCAACTTCGTGTCGAAATTTAGTTGGTCTTATTTTAAAGCAAATACCTCGAGTTCTTTTTCTCCTTGCATTATGCAGCAAAGATAGAATGTAAACGAACGGGGGAAATGAAACGTAGCGATGGTTGGAAAAAAAAAGGAAAAAAAATGGGCGAAAGGTCGTTTCTCGGAGGAGCAGTTGGAGTGGTCAGGAGAACGCACTCTATGCCCGAGTTACAAGTGGAGGCGAAAGAGGTTTCGAGTGTACGTGGGTAATTGAATAGGTTGTTTCAGCGAGAGTTCTTTGCCCGTGCTCATTTTCCAATAGCGCCTTGCTACTGTTCGAATATTTATTTATTTGCATAAACTGTAATCACCTGACCGATAGTATATATCCTTTAAATCTACTGCAACTAACTACAAGGAGATAAATTCTAAAAGAGCAACGTGTGCAAGAACCACGTGGTCTCTTCGTGCAGCTGCAACACGTTAAAATTCGTTGCCATATGTGTGCACGACACGTCGCAGAGTTATTTAATGACGTTCATAAAAATAGCAAATTACGAGTGATCAACCTCTTGCGCTGGAATGACGTGCCACGCACGTCGAGGATATTTGGTGCAAAATTGCAATATTTTCTCAGTTCTAAGTATATTTAAGTATAACCCTATAGTATAGGCAAAGCAAATAACAAATTTATTACTTCTTAGTAATTTCTACCCAGTGATATATTGATAAATTCAAAAAAGAAGACGAATTGTTGTACATGGTTTGGTCACTCGTTATGGTCCGCAAACTAGTTACTAAAGGTTAACGTTGAACGAGAGTTAAACAACGTTATTGCAAACGCACTCGACAGCTGTAAATGGAACAAAAACGATGGAAAAATTCCAAGCATAAAGCACGTATGGCGACTACATTTATGTTCATACATTGTCTGACATTCTTAATAATTTTAATTACGTTTAATGGTTGTCGAATTCTCTGGATAAATGCACTGAGATAGTCGCTATCTCGGCAGTAGATTTATCTCCAACAGGAAGTTTGACCAATCGCTAGACATCACGAGGAATGAAAATATTTGACCAGATAAAAAATGTAACATCTGCGAGTGCACAAACGAGTGTATTTGCTGGCTCGACATCGATTATCGATGAACGCTCTAGAACCTGGGGTGCAAATGTTTTCTTAGGACAACTACCTGCTACAAATACATGGAATATATATTTTCTTTTTTTTTCTCGAAGAAAAATTTGGGAAGGGTCCGACTACAAGAGTAAGGCTGAAGCTATGCGAGGCGTCGATTTACTACCTCCTGTGGTTGAATAATTTCGGGGACCAACAACCACGTCCCGAACGTGGCTCTCCAAACAAAAGTCACGTTTTAAAAGGAACACCGTGACTTGAATTTCGACTACACAATAGTTAACAAATGTTCCAATCTTTTGCTCGGAATGACACGAATTTTGCTTTAGCATCTTGCTCTTCAACGTCGTCGGTTCAATTTTAACAATTAGCCTTTTGCACTTCAAACTGTTTTTCAATTATTATTTTCTTTTCTGGCAAATTTTCAAATTGAAAAATTGAAAACACTCGGCAAAGGAGTGCATCGTTTTGTCACGTGATTTCTTTCAATATCGAAACTAGTCGTTTCTACGAAACTGGCCAGAAAAAGAAAACTATGTACCTATACCGGAGTGCTTCGTGACTTCTTTTATCTTAGAAAGATAAGGGAACAGTCAGGTCGTTCACCGCGGCGCGGAATTATTTCAAACTTTTAGCCTGTAATCGAGAATTTTTGGATCGCGTGCGAGAACAACAAAGAAAAGGAAATTGAATTTTCGAAAGCGCGCGAGAAACGAGAGATTGGCAGATTCGAGTTTGAAGAGGATACAGAAGGGGGACGCGAGCACGTAATTATTCAATCGGGAGCCACGAGTGGCATTGTCGACCTACGCTTTGTTACACATCGTCTTTCTAATGGTCGCGGTGGTATGCGCTCGGGGTTTAATTTCGTTTGACGGCTCCACCCGTAACGTCTTATTATCGAATTTATTATTCGAGTACCTCCACCTACCCGCAGCTGTTTAAGCAGTGACATAAGGCAGTGAAATAAATCACGTAAGTCGCCTTGACGGCCGAGAGTACCCGCGTTCGAATTTATTCATTTCCTCTTCCTTCGAGCCACTCGTGGCTCAAAACTCCTCAAGCTCCTTTTCAGCTTCCTTTACGAAAAATAATCTAATAATAAACCGAGTCTATCGTTTCGGGGATGCGTTACTCGAAACTTTGAAGCCTAATCTAAACCTGAGAAAGTTTCGTGTTCTGAGAATTTCCTTTTTGTGATTCGAAACTCTCGAAAATGAGTAAATAATGGATAAGTAGTAAAATGAATAAAATATAAATAAACAGTAAAATGATGAAACGAATGAGAAATAATTAATATTTAAATTTAATAATAAAATAATTAATATCTTTCTCAAACCTAATAATTAAACATTTTTGCTACGTTCCTCTCTGCATTACAACGCAATGACAAACGAGAGGGAAATAGAGATCTCTCCGTTCGCGTTACCTGCAGTGACGGGCAACTTCGATGCCTGTACTTCCTGGTGGCCAGTTCCCACCAAGGGATGACGTTCTCGGTGCTCCTCGGCTTGACCGGATCGCTGACCGCGTGCTCGTAAAGCGGCTCGAGGATCGGCACGTTGCCGGACAAACGTCTGAGAGGATCGTTCGAGGGCTGATCTTTCGCTAGATTGCCCCTTCGAGGCAAAGTGGCGAAGCCACCAACGTGTCGGCGATTGTCGCCGTCTTTGTTCTCCGACTCCTCCGATTCCAACGAGTTGTGTCTGGTTCTACGACAGGACGATTTCGCCGCTGAGAGATGATCTTGCCACTGGAGCCCGCGACTGGTTCTGTCCAGCTGCCCGCGCATTATAACGTCGGTGGCGTCCATCAAATAAAGGGGTGGCGGTCTGCCGCCGAAGAAGTTGTCCAAGTTGTTCCTCCGGTTGTCGAGACGTTCGTCGTTTCGTTCGCTGACGTCCACGTCGCTGATGCAAGGTCTGTGAAGCGACGACGATCTAGCGCGGACCAGTCGTTCACCGTCGAGCACGTCTTCGCTGGATTTGTGAAGAGGTCTCGAGGTGGCTCTCGACCTTCGCGTGGGCAACGTATCGTATCTCCTCTCCGAGTAACCACTCTCGCTGGCAATTGATCTCGCCGCCGCTGGCTGCGATTTGTAGAAATTCTTGTCTCCTCTCGCGACAAGATCGTTCGATCGACGAACGCTGGACGTCACCTGGCACGTTGAAAGTCGATCCCTCTTCGAGTAGGACTTGTCCTGCGCCGGGTCGACTCGAGAACGATTCTTTCGAATCGAACTGGTGACCGGCAGACGATCCACCGACCGAACGATCGTTGGCCTGTCGTCGTCGGTGGAGGACATTTCATCCTTGGACTCGAGCTCGTCCGATCCCTCCGTACTCGCCGGATCCTGCTTGAGACCGGTGACCGGATTCTTCGAGCTTCCGTTCTGGAAGACACCCGATTTGAAGTACTCACTTCCGTTTTGCCCGCTCTGTCCAACCTCGCTGATGGCGTACAGCGACTCGGTGGACTTGGTCGAGGACGTGGTCGTCGATCCCGTCGAGTGCCTCGACGTGTTCTCTATCGAGGACGATCTCGGGAGTAACTTGGGCGGATGTTTGCCGAACGAGTTCGGCCTGCTGCTCTTGAGCGTGAAAACCGAGTTGTCCAGGCTCTCCGTTTTCACGTCAGAGTCCGACTGCTTCTCGAACAGACTCTCGCCAAAATCGCACGATATCGGGGGCATCGGCGCCATGTCCCTCTTCCTCGCGTAGCCGCACAGGTCCTCCGTCCGATCGATCATCTCGCCCTTGGCGATCCTGTTGATCACCCCGTAGGTGGACGAGTTCCTCGAGCTGGAGGACGACTTGAGCTCCTCGTAACTCTTGTCGATCTCCGCGATGTTCTTGTTGATGTCCTCGATGTACTTGGCCGTGGTGCGGTAAAGATCGCCGCTCGGGACGTAGTTCCCGTCGACGATCGCCACCCGACGGTCGCGCCTCGACCTCGACAGTATGCTGCTCGGCACCGCGTAGATCGGCTGCCTGCCTTTCGCGTCGCCGATTCTCCTGAACCTCGCGTCCTCCCTTCTCACGCCTCTTCTCGCCGAAAGACCCGCGTTGCTCTCGATCTCCTGCAGCCTCTTCAGATCGGAGTCGAGCGTCGCGACAGGCCGGAAGTGATTCTCGGTGAACCTCGAGGGATCGCCTCGATCCTTGAAAGCGTCGCTGTTCGATTGGAAGGGACGCAGACCGCGTTCCTCCGCGCAAACGTCGTCGTAGACGCGATCGATCGTGCCATTCTCGATCGACAACTCCTGCTTCCTCTCGTCCGATCCGTTTCTACCGGAGAGCGCGTCGCTCGGCTGTCCTTGGCCGTTCACTCGCAGATCGCCGCGACCTTGCTCGACCTTGCTGAACGTGTTCAGCGTCACCAGCCTGCGCCCCTCCGGCCAAGGATTTCCCTTCTTCGAGCCTCTCAGCGTCCCGTAGTTCTCGATCAGCAGGCAATCCTTGCCGAAGTCGCTCCATCTCGGCACCTGTTGCAGATCGTTGTTGCTCGCGTGCACCACTACGGGGAAGTTGGACAGCTGGGGCAGTGCGTACGGGCCGCCGGCTTCTTTCAGCAGCTCCTCCGAGTCGGACCTGTAGACGGCTCGAGGTCTGCTGCGACCTCGCGACCTTATGGTCGCGTAGCCGTCGTGAACGCGCCGCGAGCACACGTTCAGATCCATCCGGTCAGATCCACGGTTCGCGTCAGTTGTCAAACACACCGTGGTGATTTGCTAGAAGAAAGTCTCTGGGCACACACGCGCGCACATCTCCTTTTTTTTTTTTTTACGTCTAAATTCCAGACAAAGAGGAACGTGGACTCTGAAAATAATTGATCGTTCGTTGTTGCGGATGGACTCGTTTGTCTGATTGCGAGAGAATGTACATACGCTCCCGTGACACTTCCGTCGAAAGAACCAACCAGGCGTTTCTTTCTCTCTTCAGAGAGAAAAATTACCAAAGGAAATCGCAACGCCCTGACAGCGCTCTTAGGTTTAGTGACTACGTGCGAAGAAATGTGAATTCTACAAGGAGAATTAAGTTTAATCTCTCTTTAGCCTAGTTGGCGCGCGATTAGCCTAGAAGACGCGTACATGCGTGAGAGAATTCACACGTACGTACAGGGTGGAAAGAAAAATTCTATACCTTCGATGTGATAGAAACACGTGTAAAGAATCTGTCTTAAAATTGAATTTCAAGATCAAGAAAAAACTTTTTTGTACTTTACTCATGACGAAGGTAAAACTTTTCCAAGGAACCTAATAGTTCTCTTGAAAAAAAGTTTTTTAATCATTCAACTTTGCGGACGCGTGCGTCCTAACAGCGACTTTATGATTCTAGATTACTAACTGACTGACATTTGATTTATCATAGTTGCAGCGTCAGTCTAAATAATCAAATAATAAAACTAACTGTTAACATTATTCAAATCATAAACGTTCACACGTCCATAAAGTCGCTGTTAGAACTCACCATAAAGTCGCTGTCTTGACCTTTTTTATTTTCCTTTTTTGTAAGTTATAGAGCATTCCTTGGAGATTAGAATGGCTAATTATCATAATTTCTAGCAACGAGTAAAACTCGTTGAGTTTAAAATTTAAAAAAAAACACGTGTCTGTAAGAGTTATTTTTGTTTTATATCTTTCAGTGTCTGATTCCTTCGCGCGGAATCCAACAACGGATTGCGAATAGAGAGATATTTAGAGCGGTAGTTTTGGTCGAATTATATGCTCTACATGATTCGAATAGTCGCAGACTGCAACGATTACGAGAATAAACTAAAATAATAACGTTCAATGGTGTTTTAATTGGCGCAGAAAGCGTTCTCCCGTAACTGTATCGCGTCGACGATTTGGCTCAAGCGATTCGAGAGTCGAAACACGTCGTCTCGTGTAACAAACTGCTATTCATCGAACAAACGACCGCTTAACGGAACGAGAAATGTGTCGCACGGGTCGTTTTATGTAACAAAGACGAGGCACGTTGCGAAAACGTGAAGCAAGAGTGGCTACCGGGTCGCGGCGAGAGTATCATCGATCGCAGTTTATGACGGTATTTGCGATCGTACGGTTTGAAGAAGATCGCAAACACGTACTGTAATCTCCCGGTGTCATGACTGGAGGCAGCTGTTGTAATGGCATCATTGATAATTAAATTGGGTCTCCCGCGAGATGACGTAACCGACCAAGTTCGTAGCTGCTCGAAGAAGACGATCGCGCTACGACGGTTGGATCGGTTACGGAGGCGAAACCGCCGCGAACAGAGAAATTCTACTCGAACGACGAATCTTTGAAGTTGAAACTCAAACGTGGAGAGATAATGTCTCATCTTGGTAGTACGTGAAAAGATGAATCTCGAGAAAATTTCGAGTTTCGAGACGCTAGGAACTCGAATTATTTCGAATTAGTATTATTAAAAAAAGAATATTAAAAAAAGAAATTATTTCGAAATTATTTTCCGAAAATATCTCGGATCTGTCCCTAATAAGTTTCTCCTAATGGAGTCAAGTTTGAAACAGAAGAATTTGTTTCGTTTGAAGAAGACAGTTCCTATCTGTCGATGGAACGATGATTAGAGTTATTTCCACGAATGAGACATGTAACTCTTACAAAGTTAGGATAAACTAGTAATTACCGATCATTGCAAATATATACTTGTGGCATCACCGTGAAGAGAATTCAAACTACTTGGTTTAAACTGTACCAATTATAGAGAGTAACAACGATAGCCACTGACCCAGATCAACCAAGAGTGCTTTATGCTACTCGTTAATCATTCATCTAGAGTTGCTATTAGAATGCAATTTCTATATACGACGATTAGGAGCACTTCAGTTCGAAACGGGGAATAACAACTCGAACCGATATATTAATATATATTAGCACTTTCATAACGGCTGATTAGATATATACTTGACTTCTACTTGAGATAATAATTATAAAATTATTACGAATAAATAAATATTGAAATATTTAGAACAGTCGTGTCAGAATGTTCTACATATAAATCGTCATAATTTAAACAAATGACAATTAAAATAAATAAATTTATATAATTATATCCAAAATTATGTCCAAACTGAAGAAATTGTTATTAATTTTAACAAGAACACCTTTATTCTTTAAGCAGTTACGAAGAAAGGAAAGTTTGAAATCCCGTACATTGACACATTTAAAACACATTTTGTCTAACACAATATGTCATTTTCTACAACACGCTTTCCAAAGAATTATCATCTTTGCTTTCTTATTACCGATAATTTGTAAATTATTCGCTTCTGAACGGACTTTAAACATCGATCAAATAAACTCACTCCGTGATCACGCCACTAACAGCAACGTTTTACGCTACGTAAAAAGATTGATCGGCTAATAATAGTTATCTAACCGTGAAAGAGAGACACGCGCGAGAGATGGAGGTTAGTAATTTCTCTCAGCGATAAAGATATTGCGAGCATTGAGAGTAAGTTACGCACAGCGGGGCATTTATGCCCGTTGTAAATTTGTATGAATCGATTGGCGTTTCAGATAAACCAGTTCCCAGTGACCAGTTGGACTTGGTGCCACTTCTGCGAAACCGGAACGATCCTGAGCCTATGCGGAACTATCCTAAACTCTTCCCGTTACATCACGGGTCACTAATTCGCTCCATCCGAACCGAAGATTTATTTTACGCGACTCGTATTGTGATGCAGTAGACGATTCGTCTCACTGAAAGGCAACTGTTCTGACTAGGAAATGAAGACGACTGTTTTGCCATCAAATTTTATTGATACGCAAACATTTGAATCGATATAAAACAAATTACAGGCGCGATCGCTCAGTAGCAGACAACGCCACTCCTACTCAAGGTCTATCCCACGCCCCCTCGCGAATCACGTGACCCAAATCAACCAATCGCTAATTTTCGTTGCATTAGCGTTGCACCTGAAGAGGCCCGATTTTCTAAAATCACTTTCAGTGATAAAAAAAAAAATGTTAGAATAGAATTTTGCCTTCTATGCTATTTTCACATATTTTTAATTGACAGTTTGTCAATTTTAATATACAAATAACACAACTAAGATTGAACGAAGTTTTGCAAATTAAAAGAACTCAAACGTGTCGCGCACGTGGCTCGAATCGGGATTCATCGATCTACCATATACATACGTTACGCATAACAATGTCTCTTCTGTGTTACTCGCGCGTAACACAGTCCGAGCTACAGCTTTTTTGCGCGGCGCAATAAATAAACGTGATTGTCATTCATCGAGGCTTGGCCTCCGTCGAGAGAATATCATGACTGCACAGAGTAAAAAAAAAAAAACCGAGAGAAGAACTGGAAGTACTGCAAGACGTTTATATTTAACGATCGAGCAATATCAGATCGAGAACATTTTCAACAGCTTATGGATTGTTAGCAGTCAGGTTATTTCAATGCCAGGAGATTTACTATTCTTCTCAACGAAATTGATCGATATTCTGCTTTTTCGTTTTTTTTTCTGCCAGTAATGTCCCGACACGATCTCGATAATCGCGGATCGTTCGAATCCTCGATTACAGGGGTATTCTCTCCTCCTTAATTGCTCCGCGTTTTACGCGCGATTTTGTTACGAGCTGCCCGAAACATCCGGGAATGGTAAATTGCACGAAAATGGAAGAAAAGAAATCACCAAGGTGCAATTTCACCTCGCAAAAAGTTGGCGAAAAGAGTTAGATCCCTGCTGTTTCATTTCGTCCAAATATCGAAACTGTTGCAATTTGGTGAAAAAAGGCAAAAAGTTTTGGAACGTTTAATGAAAAATCCCTATTTTTTTATATTCAAGAACCATTCGTTCAATAATGTCAATTTTTATCCGCTCTCCAAATGTGGAGGACGGATAAATTATCTTCGTCTCTCCGACTTTTGAGAAAAATTTGTATTTTCACGCTCCGCAAGCCCTATTCTAAGTCTGACAGTGCGATTTTCACAATTGAGATTTATTTGCCTGAACATTTCTCGAGAAAAAGTTGGGCGCGTCAGAACCGATTCCCCTATTCAGAGCGAAATCTATTCAAAGCTTCTGCTCAACTTTCCCGACCCCCGGAGTTAACGCATTTCGTTCGCACGACGCGGAAACGTGGAGAGACAGGCGCAGGTATCGTTCGCAACTCGTTTACGACTAATCCTCGGCGAAAAATTGTTCCCTTCCTCGAGAGGATCCCTCGCGGCTATTCAGCGTTTCTCGAGCGGAGACCGAGCGGTGGAAGCGAGGTTTGTTAACGAACAAACGCTACACGCGCTGGAAAGCTCGAAAGAAGAGAAGAAGAAAAAAGTGGACGCGCGTTGCTGCGTGCATGGACGACCATACACGCGACGCAGGTGTATGCTCCTCTCTTTGCAGGAAGAGAGGCTCATAAATATTAATATTTCGAAGACGTCGATACGTCACGTTCCCCTGCGCATCGTCTTTTCCCTCTCTCCTACGAGGAGTCATATTTGAATTTCCCCCATAGATTGATGGATGCTACGCGCACGCGGTGTTTCCGCGGGGACGAGGCTGCCTCGTCGTTTGTCTTGCCGCTTGTTTTCGAAGGGGCTCGCCGACTCCGTTAAATGTCAGGACCTTGATGGAACGTCTTCTCCAAGAGGGAATTAATTGACGCGAGGTCGCGCAGAGACGTTGCGAGTTGCGTAACTGTATTCGTTAATGCACAAGAATGGATGATCAAACGAGCGTTGGGTTAAACGCCTGGTCTTCTTGCGACGATATTTTTGTGGAAAACAAGACAAGTGATTTGCAAGAAAAGCGAGAGCAATTTCATTCAACGAAAAATTTCAATAAAAAAATAGTTTGTTGTAGAAAATGCGTACAGGATGGAATGCAACTTGTCGCGAAATTGACCTTGACCTTGAATTTAAAGGTGAAAATTTGTTTTCTTTTTCCTTCATTGCGACTTTCCAAGGTGCAACTTTCGACAAAAAGTTTCTTAATCATTTAAGAACGCGTGCGTTCTAACAGCGACTTTATGGTCCCGAATTAAGTTTCACCAACATTTGACATTTATCGTAGTTGTAGCATCAGTTTGAATTTAAACAATCAAATGACAAAATTTAAAACTGTTAATGTCACGCAAATCGTAAACATTCACGCGTTCATAAAGTCGCTGTTAGAACGCACGCTTCCGCAGTGTTAAATTAAGAAACTTCTCTTCGGAAAGTTTTACCTTCGCAATGAATAGAAAAAGAATTTTTTTGACCTTGAAATTCAACTTACATCACTGTACGACTTCCTTTTACAAAGATGTAACAACTTAAAGTATCGAGACAATTTTTTATCGTTACGTGTTCTTGGTTGTGCTGTTAGCTCACACTCGAATACTTTCCGCATTTTTTTCTCTCGCGCATATGCTTCGAATTCCTGCTGCACGCGGCAGCTGCTCCGAGGAGTTTCCTCCCGGTGTTAATAACGAACCGGAGGAAGAGAAAAGATAAAAAAAAAAGGAAACGTGAATCGCAATGCCGCGAGTAGATAGGATAAATTACCTTATCGGAATAGACAGCGAGACATCGCCCGTAGGTGAAAAGAGAGGGCCGAAGGAAATGCGAATAAGTGAGTACGCGTGCGTCATGCGACGCAAGGGACATGTGTGGTTAATTGTAATTAAAATCGCGAGGCCGGAAGTAGTTCGTGACGAACGCACGCCCCGTGCGTGTTCTTCCGTGTCGCGTGAAAACTGAAAGCAGAAACAAAAAAGGAAAAAAAAAAAGAAAAAGAAAAGAGCGTGGGTTCTCATTTTTCATGAGAACAAAGCGGAACCCACTCCCTCGTGCTTTGTGGCCAAGAATCCAAGATTAAGAGACCGTGTAATCTGTCTAAAGAAGTGCAACGTTTATTTTTTTTTTGTCACTGAAAGTGATTTTAGCGGAGGTAACCCAGAAAATCGGGCCTTTTCAGGTGCAACGCTGATGCAACGAAAATTAGCGATTGGTTGATTTGGGTCACGTGATTCGCGAGGGGGCGTAGACCTCGAGTAGGAGTGGCGTTGTCTGAGTGATCGTGCCTGTAATTTGTTTTTTATCGATTCAAATGTTTGCATATCGATAAAATTTTATGGCAAAAAAAGTCGTCTTCGTTTCCTAGTCGTGCAGTTTTTTTTTCTCTTGTTTCTCTCGAACTTTAAGAATGCAATTGATTTGGAAAAATACGATCCACTCTTTTTCCCTTCGCAGCATATTTTACATTGCAGAGAGTTTTAGAAATCACTATCCTCCACTATTGTTGCTCCGAAAATCTTTTTACTTTTTATAATTATTACCGTTTACTCGTTACGACGCACAAAAAATACGCGTTTAAGATGAAAGATCATCGATTCGCCACGGAGAACGCGCGAATCGTGGAATCCACGCGCGAAACAAAGTCGAAGCGAAGAAACTCGACGCACCTCGACTTTATTTCTCTCCGGTACCTGCCCCGTGTCTCGTCACCTACCACTTTTTCCACCTGATGATAGCCGCCTTTGGCCAAGTGCAGCTAAACTCAGTGTATATGTATATTTCTTTTCATGGGAGAACGGCGGTGGGTACGAGGGAACGCAGAAGAACAGGAACACCGGGTGTCTCGATCGATCAGCTCAGGGAATTCTTTCATTAATCGCCGTGGGGTCAACGGCCCTCTGCTAATCGCTCGCGACTTCATTATGATGATACCGATAGCGGGTAAGGAAAAACGCGGGCGAAAATGCGGAATTTAAATTTTTTAGTTTCTAAATTTCTAAATTTTAAATTTTAAATTTCCAAATTTCCAAATTTCTAAATATATAAATTTAAAATTTTTAAATTTTCAAGTTTCCAAATTTCCAAATTTCTAAATTTCTAAATATATAAACTTTTAAATTTCCAAATTTCTAAATATATAAATTTAAAATTTTTAAATTTCCAAGTTTCTAAATTTCTAAATTTTTTAAATTTCCAAATTTCTAAATTCTGTATAATGCACAAATATTCGCGTCTACTAATAGCGGATAATTCAAATAATTAATAATTACGCTGTCTATCTTAGCTATGTCTGTGTTTATCGATGCACGTACATATTTCTCGGAATGTCACGAGAAGCGTCATACGTTTAATTCGAATGAAAAATCATTGATTTGCTAAAGTCTAGAGAAAACAGACGGCCATTATCAGAATATCGTTATAATTTCAAAGATTTCCAATTACCGTCTCTACACATCTACGCAGTATAATCTTCCCGTCAAAACCGATCGAATTCGGGTGCCAATTTCGCGTTTAATTTGAAAAAGTAGCGCGCCGCAGCACGGTTTTACACGCAGATTGCCTTCCGTGCAGACGCGCTCGCGTCACAATGGTAATTGCAAATTGTTTCATTTTCACGGAAGTACGGGCGATCAAGGATTTAATGGGAAATCGCGGCCGCAGGTGCAGTTCCTGTTGTAAAATTAATGTCTTACAGCGAACGAGTCTCCGCGTAATAGCGTCGAGACTTCGAGATTCCCCTGGTTTTGTAAGGCTGACGGCACGCGAGATCGTCATCGACGAATGGAAAGAACTGTAACTCGGAGAATATTTGCGCAACACCAGCGACTGGCGTTCGTTCCTTGTGCGTATGTCGTTGATGGCGACGCATTTGCATAATTAAGACTCATTGTGCAAATCGTTCTTTATGCACAATGCTCGTTAAAATTCTTACTATGAAGTAATATACGATAATAAGACTACGGCGAGGAGCGTCACTGTGACATAAAATGAGAAATTGTCGATAATTTAAACTGATAGAATTTTGTGAAAAATGACCACGCAGGGGAGAGTACATGCTCCATGTTATAACTCGATTAATTCTTGATAAAAGTCGAACCTTAAAAATCGAAATTTGTAAGCAGAACTACCAATGATACTAAAGCATAAAATTTCCGTCAGAAGCATTAAAGTGGAAAAAGTGGAAAACAATTTGCGATACAATAAATTACACAAGCTTTTATTCAAACACTTTTTGGAAAATTATTTATATTTTTAAAGATACATTGTTTCGTGTCCATAAAATTTCCAACTAAAAAGAACTATAAATTGGTCGTTTTGACCATTTTGGTAGTTTTAATATCAATAAGAAAGTACGAACTGTTTCCCTTCAATTTTATCGCAGGAATTAGTAATTCGCAAACATAGCAAAAATTGTCGTCCAGCACCGATCATCTAAGGCCTACATGATTGATAATATCGATAAAATGACATTCAAATGGAACGAAATTACAAAAAAGGAAAAAAGTATCCACAATCCTCCACTCGTTGGACGTTGGATTACAAACCTAACCTAAACCTAACCTAAACCATCTTTGAAAACGACAGTCAAGCTAGAGATGCAAAGTTGGTACAGTTACGCTCTCGAGGAAAATGGCTCGATCGATCAATCGTCAAATCGTGGCCGTAAATTCGTACGAGTTGCAAGAGGAGCATCGAGTTTTGAAGAGAGCCGAGAAGAAGAGGTACGAAACGGAGCAGAAAGAGAGGCGAGCTGAAGAAAGGGAGGTCGGAAGAAATGGTCACGAAGACGGACGCGGCGGCTAGCTAATGCCGGGGCATTAAAAGGAGAGACGAAAGACAAAACAACGGCACGAGTTTTAATAAGCCGGGGTACGGGATTGGCCGGCCAGTTGGCTTCAATCAAGTCTCGGGGATCTTCTTCTCTGATCGCCTTCTCGGGGCCTTTGCCCATTCCTCGTACGTACACGCGCGAGTCCAGACGAATTAAACTCACGGACGGGGACGATGAATTATCATTATTATTATTATTATTATTGTCACACTCGTTGTTACCGCTGCCGTCGCCGTCGACGTTGACGAGGCAGGAATTGGACTCCTTGGCCAGACAATGGCCACTCGCTACTCAATCGCCATCGAATCGTTCGTCGTACGGATCGAGAAAAGACCAATGTTTCTCCGCTAGGAAAAACATATCGTTTGTCCTATCTTTTCTCCTTTTTTTTTTAATTTTTATTGTACGTGCTAATACTGTTTTTAACATATCGCTGGGTTGGGTAATTATTTCTAAACGAACCGATAGACTGTGCGAAGTAAAACCGCTTGTGGACCAAACTAACGTTTAGACAAACCTAACCTAGAAATTTTGCAGTCTGCAATCGGTATCGAATATTACAAAAATTCCATGGAATTCTAGTTCTAGCGAGTAATTTTGAGATTTGCTGTGCTCAATTAATAACAAATTATCACGTTTCCATTATATTATCCTGCTTAAAATTAATATTTTTTATGTATTTTTACGTATAGTATTTTTTTTTTTATTAATCAGAATTAAATTAATTGCTTGTTGCAGTAAGAAATTTCGCGGCAAAGGAGAAGAAATAAATATTCGCAATATATTAGTAATTAGAATATAGAAGAGTTTTTCTTCTTCAAAAATAGCCTGCACCGCGCAAGCTGAGGCAAGAAAGCCCGCGTACAATGTGTTAAAACAGCGTAAAATTCGGATCATAGTCTAGGACTCGATGGTCCAGTTAGTGTTCATGAAAGTAATATTCGGCCTGGTTCTACCGTCCTCGCGATTAAGGCCACTATCAGGCTCGTCGATGGGCCGTGCGTATGCAGTAGACCCAGGACGAAACGCAACTTTCCTTTCCCTTTCTCTCTCACTTCCTTTCCCTCGCTCCCTCGCACCCATGCGCCATTGTGTCAATGTTACATGCCACGATATATCGTCTCTTCCCTTCTCATCGTTTCGCGAAACGGTCGCACGCGTGCCAATACCACACGTATAGTGGAAGATGGAGGTGTTACGCGAAATATCACCAGTGTCGCAAAAATTTACAACACCTTCGTGACATCGAGTTTTTTTACAATCTCAGCCAAGCTGTTTCTTTCCAATTTCTTTCTATCTTCTGCTTAATTTTATATGGGGCGAATTTTTTCATGATTTGAAACCTAACCTAAATCTAACCTAAACCTAACCTAAACCAAAATCTATTACGTACGTGTTTTTCTTATTTAATAAACATAGAGATAGAAGAAAAAAATTATGACAATTGAACAAGATGGCTCCTTTGGCTTCTATCTGCAGACAACTTGCAAAAGTATTTTATTTTGATTTTATTTTCGGGTTAGAGCTGATGACTTGATTGCCAAGAATATATAATAATTGCTTACTAAGAAGACAATATATTTATAACAAGATGTGCGCACCGTCTTGTGGGAAAACATTAAATTAATTAATAAAACATCGATACATTAGTGCGTGACTTGAAGTTACAGAGGGTTAAACACATAACGTCTAGTATTTCAAGTGAATTTTCTCTCTCTCTCTCTTTCTCGTTCTCCAGTCAGAATTGAATTTGATCGAAAGCTCCCTCTCGTTCGCGAGACGTCGCGAATCGCGACTTCTCGTTTATCATCGTTCGATATCGAAGCAAGCAACCTTCTGGGGTCCCTAGATCGTTTTCCTTTTGCGTCCATCTGTTGCACGCTCGCGCGCGTGATCAAGGACAATGCGCGCACGACGAGTCTGAGGCTTCTTTTATAAATTGTTAACGACGCGAAGCTTATTCGCATGCTCTCCAGGACGCGAGTAAATCGACGAAACGCCACGTGATACCACGTTTCGTTCGACTACGTTATTCGATATTTAAATGTAATGACAATTGAATGTAACCTTCGTCTCTCGCACGTGCAACTGCATAAATACCAGAGATCATAATAACGATGTAGGTACATCGACTGATTTGCAAATAATTACAGACTCTCTTTCAAATAAAAATAACGAATCAGTGGAAATGATTAATTCAAACTATTGTTTTTTATTTTTATATCAAAAATCGCCCAATCTTCAAGATGGTAAGTTTAATCGTGCGATCCTCCTTAAAAACAATTATTGACAATTTTATCACTGAAGGTGATTTTAGCGGGGGTAACCCAGAAAATCGGGCCTCTTCGGGTGCAACGCTGATGCAACGAAAATTAGCGATTGGTTGATTTCGGTCACGTGATTCGTGAGGGGGCGTGGCGTTGTCTGAGCGATCGCGCCTGTAATTTGTTTTGTATCGATTCAAGTGTTTGCGTATCAATAAAATTTTATGGCGAAACAGTCGTCTTCCTAGTCGAAACAGTTGCCTCTGGGCCTTTCAGTGAGACGAGTCGTACTGGGGTACAAGTCGTGCAGTTGTGTCGTATAAATCGTCGATTCGAATCGCTAAAAAATTTCAAGAAAACGACTTTCAACAAAGATTAAAAATTCCCCGCTCGTGTCCCATCCGCTGAACGCCTTTCGCGGTACGAAGGCGAGCTGGCGCGAGTAGTCCGCTAAAAACGAAGGAATTCTCTCTTCGTCGTCCGAGGGGATCTCGCGTAATTGCCAGCTCTTGAGTACGCGAGTTGCCGAGACGAGATGGGACTCGGAGGCGGCAGAAGGAAGTTGGCAGTTGTCGAGGGATCGCGACGTGGCTCGATTTCGACGGGCGCGCACAATTCGTCTAATTCGCCGGCGATTTCGTCCGCGCTGGCGAGGAATGAAACGAAGAAGAGGAGGCCAGAGGTAGGAAAAAGAAGAAATCCGGGCTGCACCGTAGGGGAAGAAAAACATCGATAAAAGCCGAGCTGGCACACTCGTCTCACTTTGTCAGAAGAGAGCCCGTAGGATCCGGGCCCCAGGCCCTTCTCCGATCCATTGGCGTAGAGCGTCCTTTTCCCAACTTTTTCCCCTCTCCAGCAGTCCTCGATCGACTGTTTCCCTCTCCTCTCGTAGCTTTTTACTAGGTAAATATCTGGTTCTCGCTGTGCCAGAAAGTTTCCTCCGTTGTGAGAGACAATGGCATTCACAACTTCGAACGATACTCGAGCAACTGTTCGGCTCGAGGAGACGAGAAAAGTTTCGATTCGTTCATTCTTATTGCTATTCTCATCTCGAGCTGGCGAGAAGAGACAACAAACGAGGATCTGAACATCTTCGGATCTGTTTACAATAGCAATTAACTCTGGGTTTAAAATTGTTCCACATTTTTTTTGACAGTCAATGCACGGTGGGGTATTTTCTAATTCACCTAAAGGTGTGTTTAAACGTTAGTTGCTTCTTATTACTTCTTTTTTTCATTTTAAGAAATATGTTCAATAATTGAAATAAACGGTTTTTATATTAAAAAAATTCCGGTAATTCAAGTAGAGTTTTCTTTAAAATTGCGTGCCCCTAAGGGTCAATTGCAAGCAGCAGAGAAAAATTCCAAGGGAATCGAAATAGTTCCTAATCGCTCGATTTTCCCCGCTCGAAGGCGTGGTTGTTGAGGAAAACCTCGCGAGCGATTAACAATATGATAGCCCGCACGACGAGGAACAATGGTAACAATTAGAGTTTACGACTTCCTGCGCCGGTGGAGGTTCGTCCAGTTCCTACGGATTAACGGAACTCCCACGCGGGAGGTTCGTACGCGCTGTCTTTCGAAGCGAGTTCATCAAGTCACGCCGACTCCGCGAGATACACACACCCCTGGGTGCCAATAGGTTGTCAATGGAATATCAATAAAGCGAACGGAGACGCGCTCGTTATGCGTGGCGCCGCTCCACGACCGTACCGGCTGATTGTGAGTACGAGCCTCTCGACGTAACTTCGACATCGCCACCGGTTGAAATAACAGGCAATCGACGCTCCTCGTTTCATAAATAAAAAAGCTCACTTTTCTCCTCGTTTCGTTCGCTCGGGTCGCTGTGCGAATGACGGATGTTGCGTCCGTCGAAGATACCCGCGAAAGATTCAAAAATTTGAAAACTCAGGTATTCAAATATTCAAGGAGAAATTCAAAAATTCAGATGTTCGAAAGCTCAAAGACTCAAGAATTCAAAGGTTCGAAGATCACAAAATTTTGAGATTCAAATATTCATGGATTTAAAAATTTGAAAATTCAGGTATTCAAAGACTCGAGAATTCAAAGATTTGAAAATTCAAATATTCGAAAGCTCAAAGATTCACACCAAGTATTTCCTTCGATCATTTACAACTCAAGAACTAAGGGGTGTGCCCATACGTAATATCGTTTTCTGATACTGTACAAAATTTCATCTAATTTAGGAGTTAAAATATAGTTTTAATCTATAATATAATTCAACTAAATGTCAATATATTTAGCTAGAATATAGATTACGATGCAATAAGTTAAATTATTGTCGCTATGTTTATTAAATTTGAAGAAAGAAAATTCGTGTGACATTTTTATTATTTAGATTCATTTAAGAATCACCCTATACATGGAAATGTATCGATAGCAGAATATTTCAAGAGATTCCAAACGTCACAACTCGAGTTTGTTCGAAGAAATCCAGTTCGCTGGGCTTGCGCGACAGATGGTCCAGAAACGTTTCGCAAACTTGCGAAACGCGGCTGAAGGAAATTGTCTGGAGGAGGACGTTGCGAACAACGGAGGCACAAATGCGTGAACAGCGGTCTACAGCCTACTAAACTAGAAATTCCGTTTCACAGGGCGCGAAACTTGTGGCGGCGCTGATTCAAAATGAAAAAAGAAGAAAACAAGATGGCAGAAAATGTCTTGTATTCTCAGTTGTTAATGATCGGTCAAAGCAAACGATCGTTAATTATATTAAATTATTAAATAGTTGTTAAATTATATTAAATTATTAAATATTATTAAATTATAAATTACATTAAATTATTAAATACTATTAAATTATTAAGTAGTTATCGTTATAGTTTCTTGTTAAATCTCTATTTAATATTTATTTAAAGAAACCTAAACCTTCATAAATGATGCCTAATGACATCTGTCGAAGAGGAGGGGGAGGAAGACGTTCAATTCACCTCTCCGCGACAATGCACGTGAAAAGAACCTGAGGCCTGAGGACTCACCCTCCGACCGCCGTAAACGACTTCCCATTAATTTTTAACGAAGACTAATAATTTTTAATAAAGCGTAATAGCGGTAATAAATATTAATTGCTGTCCCCAATTGCCGGGACATTCGGAAACCGTCTTGCCCGTGTGACGTGTCAACGGCAACGGCAACGACAACAACGCGGCCGATCGTTCGCATCCCTCGAAGATGGAATTTCAGCGGCGGCGAAGAAAGCCGAGAGAGGCGAGGGAAAAACAGAAACAGGGAACAGATGCCCCGAGACGAGTCGTTCCTCGTTTCACGGCAGCGTCGCGTAACGGGCGTGGTTAATAACTGCGTCACCTAATTACGCATGCAAATACGTGATTAGGAAAGAGAAAAAAAATTACGCCGTACGTAACGTTGGGTTTAGGTTAGGTTAGGTTTTTCAGACTCTCGCGCGTCTCTTGCCGAACAGTGGCTACATTGTCGAGCAACATTGTTTCTATCTTCTATCAATTGTATTTAAATACACCGATTTTATTTATTTGCTAAAATCGCTTCATTCAGATACGCATCGCAATGACTGAGAAGGAGGATAGCGTTGAATTGAAAGAAATTCGACATTTCGAATGAACAAAGTTTGAAGAGCGCTTGCCAAATTCGTGGTATCGGCGATCGAGAAGGAATTGCGGATCATCATTCGGGGGTGAGTTCAATGGAAACGGAGTTTGCAGTCGGCGCGCGCGGCAATCAAGATTTTTCTGAAGGCGATGCGAATTTCAAATGAGATTCCCTCTCGGGTGAAACGAGCTTCGCCTTGGCAGAAGAAACGAGGAATTTTACCGGATGGACCGGAAACTGCGCGCGTGTCGCGTCGCGTCGCGTCGATTAATTGCAAATACGCGCGTCGGCGCGAGAATGCCGCTGAAAGAATCCTACGGTCGTATAATAGAATTGCTAATACGCTAGAAACGAGGCAATATATATTTGGGCCAGCGACATATTCCGACTGTGCAACGTTGCCATTTATCGTCCATCTAGAAACTATTCCTGCGACTAATGACTCTAGATAACAGAGTTTTCCATCGTTACGGCCAAGGTGAAAAGAAATGTTTGTCTGCGGCTATCATAGAATTCTAGACCTTCGATATGGAGATAGTAAAACAGTGCCGACAAATTTTATTATTACGAAGAACCTAATAGTTCTCTAGAACGCTGCGAACGCGTGGGTTCTAACAGCGACTTTACGATTCCAGACACGTGGATGTCTATTTTACGTAATATTCGCATTAGATTTCGCTAAAATTCGACTTGTCACAGTCGTAGCATCAGCGTGAATCTAATCAAATGATAAAACTATCTGTTGACATTACTCGAAATACATCCGCGCGTTCAGAACCATAAAGTCGCTGTTAGAACCCACGCGTCCGCAGCGTTAAATGATTTTCTTTCCATTCTGTACACTGTAACTATTGCTAGCTATTGCCAACTGTTGATATACAGGGTGTCCTTACTTTTTTCGGTATAACTTTACCAGTGGCTGAAAAACAGGAGAAAAAACGAAACAATGTCGTGTAAACATGTACTTAAAAACTCTTAAGAAAACGAAAATTCGAGTATAAAAGTATAATACACCTTGTGTACACGTTTGTTTCTAACAAAAAAGGAAAAGATTTGTAAAAGAAAAAGGGAAATTTTCGGACGTCTTTTTCGCTGTGCTCGGCGATATTTTAGAAAAGTTCGCGACATCGAGTAAACGACGTTTCTCGATTTACGAGCGAGTCCGAGGTGAAAAGTCCGAGTGTCAGGAGAGAGCAACGAAGATTCTTCACGAAGAATAGTGGAAGTGCTTTTCAGGGGGGAGTGTGTGTGTGTGTGTGTAGCACGGCCTCCTAAAGGCCGAGGGATCGATTATTCCAACTCGCGTTGTAAAAGCCTAGGGTCAACCGAGGCTGTAAATCTCGTGTCGTCTGCGAAAGCACGGAAAAAAGAGGAAAGATCGAACGATGCACCCGCGGGAACACCTCCTTGTGTTTCACTTCGTTTTTCGTATTTTGTTCGAACATCGGCGGTAATTTATACAATTTTTACTCTCGCGATTCTCTCGCGCAATAACTTGCCAAACAACGATATCAGCCAGTTGCGAGAGATTGCAAATTGTAGATTTAGTATTAAAAATGTTAAAAATATTAACAATATTTTTAAATGCCATTCGTCGGACTGAAAATATTTTCAAGTTTTTTCAAGCGAGCTGTTCTAATTTCAAAGTGTCACGACGTTGCGAATCAACGATTATAACAATCGCCTCCGCGAATTTTTATTGTTCGGTGACTCATTAAGCTCCGATATGCCATCTGCCGATGCGTAATACGCGCGGCTTGAATTGTCAAGCAGTTGCAACGATAAAAATCGACGAATCACGGGCTTGGTTCTTGGAGATCACGTGTCCATCCGTAGAGAGTTAATTTAGTTTGCAAATCAGAGGATCTTCGCCACTATCTTCGCCACGCGCATATTTTCAGGGAAATAAAATTCCCGATAGCGATAGCGCTGTGAAAAAGAAAGGGATGCGAGCGAAGGATTCGCGGAGCGGATTGTATCGAAGGGAAAGAGTGTTCTAGGTCTAAAAATATCGCAACGCGTCTGCGTTGCAACCGTGTCGCAACGTGAATTTACTTTCACGGCTTTCATCCTCCGCTCTGCAAATCTCTAACTTTCCTTGAGAAAGGAAGAGAAGAGGATAACGTACGTTTGGGAAGACGACGAAGTCTCGATTCGCGAAAATTCGGGTCGACGTGCGTTCATAATTTACGTCGATAAAAAATTAAAAATTGCTCTGTACGTACAGAGAGTTTAGGTGAACTGATAAACACTCGCGGCGCGATAAACGCCACAATTAATTCAGAATTTGCGCAAGTATAAATATTCTTGTCTCTAAATTTATCATGCAATATAATACATGTAATATCATACAAAGATATACGTATAATATAATTATCCTCGGAGTTTTTCCAAGTTGTAGAGATAAAGGAAAAAGAGCTTTTAGTTGATATCTGATTCCAACAGATAAAAAAACATCCACTTAAGATTTTGCAACGTGTCGCATGCAAATAAATTGAAATCAATTAATCGAGAGAGCAACCTAGAATACTAAAAGTAATCAAGGATGATTTTCCAGTAAAAAAAAACACGTAGCCTAAATTACAAGTTGGTTACAAACGTTGCATATTTTCCTTCTTCTTTTACATTTTTTGTATCAACAAATAATTACTTTTGTACGTACAGTTAGTATTTAGAACGTTACGTAAAGAGTTACTCAAGTATTCAATTATTTAAAAAGAAAAATGGAAGTCGATCGTTTGATATGAAACCACTTTGTATAGTTTTCATCAACAGGTTACGCAAGGGTAGTTTGAAATTGTTGGACCGACGAGAACGCGACTTATTCGACTGGAAAGTCTTGGTATTTAGTACCTGTTGCCCGGCTTCCGGCGAAAAGCATCCGCTGGAATTTTCATTGCGAGCGAAGAAAGAGAGAAAGAAGAAAAAAATTGTCAATGGTGAAATACCGTGCGACAGGAATGATATAATTAGTCATTTTCTCACACAGGTAGCTACTAGAGTACGCTATTTCTTCGCGACGACCAATTGCTGGAGAATGATCTTTTTGTACAAACAGATTAGATGACGTTTAATTCGCCACTACGATTCCCCGCCGTTAACGAGAAGAAAAAGGAAAAACAGGCACGAGCGTACGAACGTATTTACGTTGGACTTGAGATAGAAACCTCCGTTAGATAGGAGAGCTAGATAGGCGGGAGTCGTTAGATCTGGCCTGCACCGCGAGAAAAAGAACTTTCTCGGAGTGATTCACTCAAAACTGCACGCAGAGACGTTACGCGTGCACGACAAAATGGGTGAAAGTCTTTCAGAATATTCCGCTATGTTTGCTGTCGTTTGAAAGTTTGGAACCGTATGAGGAGCAAAAACTGCCAGCGTGTTTTCAACGGGCAAAAATAAGACGTCGATAAGTGCTCCGTTAAAAACTTACATGACAATAATTGTAACAATAATGCAGTTATGCTTATATGAAGTGTCGCTTCATCAAACGAAGTAGCATTGAATTTACCGTGAGCCAAACTTTGATTTCGCATCAACTTTGTCAAATCTCTTCACACGCGGTTTTGACTCTTGAGATCAAGTTGTTTCATCTAAATTGTACTTCAGGGTTGTAAATTTTTCGAGCGCAACGAATATTTTTCGCCCAAGTAGAAATCTGAGGATGCAAGGTCAATCCAGGAGACTAGAAAAATTGGTTCTTCTCGACTGGATCCGTCGTCAAAATTATTGTCACGCTTCTTATTTCTGTTACAACCTTTTAACGAAGCGTTCATGGGCACTGTAATCTTATTTTTATCCAGTAGAATAACTCTAAACACCCTGTATAAGCGTAAAATAAACTCCTATTAAGAAGGAATATAACTTGATAATCACTCGATTGTTTGACCATGTTGTTGATCGTGTATCAAAAATAAAAAACGATGAAATGTAGCGTTTGACAAGTATATATATTTTATATCTAGAACGGAACACGTAATTATGTAAAAAAAAAAGAAAGATCGACGTAATCTTCGTATTCTAAAGTTATTATACGAAATTTAGAAACCCGCTGGTCCAATTTTCAACGAGCGAGCGCTCCCGTTACATATGTATCTTCGTGCTCACCCACTAAACTAAGCGACCGTTTCGAGCCGCTTCGAATTTATTTATTTAGGTTTCTAGAATTGCCTTCAATTACCGATCGCCCGGCTTCGTCGTCGTTTCATTTAGAATTCCTGACCTCTTGCTACCCGACAGACGGCCATTCGGAAACTGGTTCACCAAATGAAGGCCAAACGAACGAACGATCGGTTTAGAGATCGTTTTCTGCGCGTTCGATCGAAATTCGCGCGTAACGAGAGGCCCCTACACGCACGTACAAACATACGTAGATACATACATACATACATACAAGGCGTCAATAATAACTATAAATGGCGATGTGGAAGCGGACGGGGAAGAAAGATCGCGGTCGCTCGATGCTCGCTCGATCGCGTCGTCGACCGGTCGCGGCGGGTGACGAACGGTCGACCTGGCCTGAGCAGTAGCCAGCAGTCGATGACAGAAACGGAAACGCGGGGAAAAGACAAAGCGAATAGAACGAAGGTTGGACGAAGGTGTACGCGCCGGGAATGTCGGATACTAGTCGCATACAGCTGAGCAAAAATCACCGGCCGATCGAGTAAGATCCCCTCGTTTCCTAGGAACGATCCTCGACCGCGCTTCTTTCCTACCATATACGTGACCCCCTTGTTTCTGTCTGTCTGTCTGTCTGTCTGTCTGTCTGTCGATCCAGCAGTGACTCGTTACGTCGAAAATTTTCTGTTTCTTCGCGCCACGGAGGCTTACCCTGTTTAGGTTAGGTTAGGTTGGATCTCCGCGAATCGTGCTTGCGACAGTGCATGTTTTTTTTATTACTATCATTATTATTATGTTTTTTCTGTACCCTAAACGCAAATATTATTGATTAATATTTTAGTTTTATTACTACTACTACTAACAATTATGTTATAATTTTATTATTACATTAATATTATTATTATTTTTTTGTTTATGCACTCTAAACGCAATGTAGAAAGTACGTGGGTTCGTAGCGCGTCGAACAACGAGATCGGTGTAAATCGTTTGCATCGTGCTGACACTAGAGTTACCACCATAAAGTGGTCGAAATGACCAATTTATAATTTTCCACGGAAATTTGATATATTTATATATTTTATATATATTATATTTCAGACAGTCTATTTTTAGATACTCTTCAGAGGGATCTTTAACAAAATATAAATATAATCAACAAAAGCTTGTGTTCTTTATCCTGCACTTAATTTGTCTGCTACAAATATTAACTTTAATCGTCGGTAGTTCTAGCATTAAATAAACCTTTACTCCGATCTTTGCAACGCTAAAGAAATTAGAAATTTAGGTTCTGATCTTTGATCCTCTTCATCTCGAGGTCTCCATACAGACGATTCCAACAAAGCTGAACATCAAAACTTCGTCGCTTTAATTTCCCCCTTCGAGTGTCAGTTTAAGTGCACTACTCTTCAGTGTCACGAAAAAAACCAGAGTCGAAGGCTACACTTAATTCGACGGAGATTCATCTTGTAAATCTAGCAACGGAAATCGCGAGATTAAGCCTGCAAATATAGCCTACTATACGTGGTCTGGTTCGGATATTAATCGATTCACGATGTACTCGAAGATCGTATCGCAATTACGCGCTGATTAACGACAGGCCAAGATCAAATGAGCCGGTTCGATTTGCTCGTAATTTGTATCTCGGCATGTGTACACAGCATGTGCTGTAATGCTTGCCGATGGGCCTTGAGCTCGCAACAACCTAGTATCCTAACCCAGAATCCTTTTTATCGTCCGTCTTGCTCCAGCGATAATTCAGCGCGCTGAACTTATTCATACTTCATACGGGGAAACGATATAATTATTGCTAATGATCGTACGATTTTGTTCCAACAGTTTTACAGTGGAATTACAACCCGCGAAACGACCATCACCTGTTCAACCTCCGAGGAGTTTGAAACCTCTATTTCATCCGATTTCTGGTTCAAAACTCATCCGCGTGGGAAGTGTCACGAGCTTGAAACCGCCGATGACGCCCGGTAGTTTACTAAAGAGAACGAACTGCGATCGACAACTCGTGGACAGAGCCGTCTCATTTCTTACGTAGGCAGAAGTCAAACAACTAGCAGACAAACGACTCCATTTCGACCGCTTCTGTCTTTCGAGCGTTGGAGGATCGCCTTTTCGCGCGCGTCGATCCGCGCTTCGGCCGATCGAGACGCCGATCGATCACCGACCGAGGACGTTGTTGACAGAACACGTATCGATTTTTCCCCGCTGACTGCACTTTTGTTCGCACCAAATCGGGCCCGCGATTCCGGCGGTCTTCGATCGGTCTTCACTCTCGAGCAAACAAACACACAAACACGAGCGTTTATTTGGCCGCACGAAACGCGCGCAACGTACACAGGCACGCACTCACACACGCACAGAGAGAGAGAGAGAAAGAGAGAGAGACAAACGATGTTCGAAGGAGCGCGTCTCGGCAGAAACTGAATGTAAACTGACTGGCGATCCACGCCGCGGTGATCCAAGATGCCCGTAAGTGGCCGCTTTCCGTCCGATTGGCCGAGGCCGCCGATCTTCCCTGCTGAACAGCCATTCACACGCGCGGACGCTTCCGTCCCGAGCAGCGACGCGGGTCGTTTGAAATTCTTTTCGATTTCGGCCGGTCGGAGCGAGTTATCGATTCCTTCATTTCGAAAATAACATAAATAGCGAAAATAACAATGTAAAATTTTTATAATTCGAGCTTTTGATTTCAAGATGGAAGATATAGTCGGCGATGGTTTGAATTTGATCGTTTGAATCGATATACCTTTGAAAAGTTATATATAAACCTAACCTAAAATGAAAGCTCTACTCTTTAACATGAGATTGCAACTGGATCGTTATATGATGTTTCTTTTTTAGGAAATTAAATTCTTGACAATCTCTCATCATCGTTTCCTACAGCTACTCTCTTCACTGTAATTCCAAATGTAGAATTTGTGCATTTTATATCCAAAGTTTCCCCCTCTCCCCCCAAAATATAGACGAATATAAATATAAATTTCTGGCAGTGTATCAAAGAAACTTGAAAACAATTATTTCGCGTTATTCGTCATTTCTCGCGTAGCACGCGAAATCCATTTAACAAACATAATATGGTGATGGATTTTGCTAATGTGTATAACCTGTTGCGAGGATGATATATGGGGTTCGTTCTACGGAGAAAATTGTACCAACAGGTTTGGTTGGATCTGGTTCGTTCAAGTAAGTCCGTGGCTACGAACTAGTAACTTGTCTCGTTCGATTAATTACGATTGATCATTTGCGCCAATTCGTCCCGTGTGCGGTAAGAAACGCGGTGTCGAGGCGTTTTGTTTCGAGCAACTGCGTGTACGTATCACTATGACCGATGCAGAAATGACAAAATACGGGCGAGTCGAAGCCCGTGGCAGCAGTGAGCATAATTAATACACGCCGCTAAACGGCAAACGATGTACGTATGTAACGTGTACTCACGTTTGTCGACAGCTGGCTGGTCAACGAGTGAACCTTCTCCTGAGCGTCCACCAGTTCTCGTCGTAGCTTTCTCAGCTCGTGCGCCTGTTTCTCCTCGGCTGAACTGTATAGACTGCTTGCTGTCGATACCAAAGATACAGAAGAACCATGGACTGAAGGCAAAAGAAGAGAAACTTCTTCCTTTTCCATTTACTTTCGACGAAAGGAAATCGCGCGGGAACTTTGCCGTCAAATGAAAATTTTCCAAACGATCTTACAAACTTTAAACTACTTGTTAATTCGTCATCAAATTCATTTGTTATCGATTTTGTAAAGCTTGCATTTTCGCGACAGTTTTCCAAACTCTGGAAATTTATTTGTCAATTCGTCAAAATTGCAATCCATCATCAACTTGGTAAAATTTTCATTTTCAAGCATCTCCGTGACGTTCCTCCAGACTCTAAAATTTATTTGTTATCAATTTTGTAAAATTTTCATTTCCACGCGTTTTCGCTACATCCCACTAAAAATTTACTCGTTGGTTCGTCACCAATTTTCTAAAATTTGCATTTTTTCCACGACCCCAAAGTTGAGTAAACTCGCCGAGTTTATTTGTCGTTAATTCGCCGACAGCGTTACCTTACGTAAGAGAGCGAGTAACGCTCGGCGAAGAACTATATTTAGAAAAACAACGATATCTTTAAACGGAAACTTACTATCGTCGTCCTTATGCACGTGCTGGTAAAGATTGGGCGGTTGTCGGGAGGTGTGCGTGGGCGTCGGGGACGTCGGCTGCGACCAGTGCTGTCCCGCGCACCCGGCAGATCCTACGGGAACACTGTAATACGGTTCAACGCCTACGCCCATTCCGATCCCGACTCCGACTTCCTCGCCGACGGAGGACGAGGCCCCGCTTCCTCTAGCTAACATTGACGGATACATTTTTTCGCTTTTCGTGGATCTGCGAAAACACAGGTTTAACCATCTGAATCGCTTTGACGGAAATCGGCCCCGACACTGCGCGCCGCGAACGTCTCCGAAGAGCTTGCAAACAGTTTCGGATTCCGTCGCATTCAACGAACTGTTTGCACCTTCGAGGGACGAGAAGCGTCGTCGATGTCTAAATATCGATGCTGAGGAAGAGTTCGCGCCGCGGAAGAAAGTACCCGACGACGGTAGCTTGATTTTACGGTTGGTTGCATTCGGAAATTAAGATCACCGCCGGACGAGCGTACGCGTTCCTGAGAATAACGCGTATCCTCGACTTTGTTCGACGAGGGAAATTCCGCAGCAGAGAATCGGATCGATCGGCTCGCAGGACTCGAGTGTTCTTCGCATCTGACGTTCGGTTTACTTAGGACGACGGCCAACGGAAACACTGTCTGTCTGTCCGGGCGAGTGTTTACGTAATTAGCCGATCTAGAAGAGGTTTCTAATTAAAAGATAAATCCCCTTTCGTCTAAACCCGTCGAGCACCGCTTCCCGATCGTGTATACACTCGTAAAAGTTCCGTAACGGAGCGCGGCGGAGGGAAACTGGCGTTCTCGAAACTCAACGTCGATGAATTTGGAATCTTTGAAAAATTTTACACGTTTCCCGCTCGCCGCGCAACCGGAAGGCTCGTAAATAAGCTTCAATCCTTGACTGGCGCGGCGTGAATCAAGCCCCAGTGCGAGTAAAACGAAAGGCAAATGAGCGATTGCAAGTGCGAAGGAGAAAAATGGGAGGAACTGATTCGTGCCACGCCAATTAAGGGGCAGCATGCGTTTGAATAAGAGGCACATATCAATCACAAACACGAAATACGAAAAAAAAAAAAGAGTGACTAGAAGCTCAACAAATTACTTAAATCCAATGATACAAGTGTAAAATTCGACAGAAGTAAATGCACATGGACACGTGTGTATGTGTGTATGTGTTTTTCTTTTTGGTGCATATAAATGGCACTCGTGTGTACGTGTAGGGTAAGTAAAACCCCGAGAGGTTTTCGTTCTTTCAATACTTATGCATGGAAAACAGGCTCGACGAATGTGTATTCTAGATTTTCGCACTACCTTGGGAATGTCCTGTCCCGCAGATGGCTAGAACGGTATCAAATGATCTGCGTTATTTCACCGTAAACGAGCATTGGCTGTCATAGAGTGGTTAATTAGAAAGTGAGAAGAAAAAGAAAAGAAGTCGGGAGGAGAAGCGGAAACTTGATCGATTTGAAAAAAGGAAACGTGGTGAAAAGATTTGCATCCTCTAGTCTCATGCGTCTATACATATGGATGTATTATGCGAATGAACTTCTAGAAATGTTTGACCGTGAGAAACTAACGCAACGAGTGAACCGTACTGTGAATTTACCTGATGGAGTTGCTTCTGTTGAGCCTCGGCGGTGCTGGAGATCCTGTAGAGTCTCGCTGATGTATCAACAAACGTGCGTGCGTTAAACTCGCCCGATGCGACCCCAACGACTCCACGCTGTCGGCTTCGCACAGTCCCATTCCTGAAATTAGGGAGATTTGCCGCTTGAAAATACAGCGAAGAGCATAACTGCACCAATGTCAATGAAAAATTGTCTGCATTTGAAACTTATATAACTTTGGAATAAAAGAAAGAGCCGCGTGAACAATCTGGTTGGCCTCATTTCAAAGAGCAGAGTCTCCAATTTGACAGCTTTGGGTTAGTTTCCTCCAAAAGGGAGCACAAGGATAGTTTTGTTCTCGAAAACATTAAAAAAATTTTTCCATAACTAATTCTATCGTGGCCTTGAAGACTAAAATTCCTTAAAATTCGCTGTATAATTTCTTTTCGTTTTATTCAACTTGGAACATTAGGGTTAAACGACGAATTTCTTGAATTCTTGTCGTTTGACACTAACAGTTCAACGTTCAATAAAATGAAATGCATCGTTGCAAAGAGGAGATCTCAGTCTTCAAAACGATGGTAGATCTAGCCACGAAAAAATTCTTTTTATACACGTTTGAATTTCTACAATTTTCGAGAGGAAAGTATCCTCGATACCACACACGTAAAATCACCTTAAAAGGAAAAAGAACACTCTCACGACTGTGAAACTAGAGAGACTCGACGCTTCAAAATGCGTCGTTGTACGAATCGACAGTTTTCTCATTGTCATTGGTGCAGTTATGCTCTTCACTGCAAATCGTTGAAAGTTAGTCCTCCTCCTATAGTTATCCTTATATTTATTAACAATAGAGCTAAAGTCTCCTAACTGAGACCAGATAGGACTCGAGGCGATATAAGAAACGTGCCTTGAGAACGTCCGCTCGGCGTGTACGTGTTGCTGTGCCTCATCCAGGACGTGGTGTACGGGCTGTTGGGAGTGTAATATCCTTGGAGATCAGGAGCCGCGTAATTGCTGCACGTATCGCTGAGACTTCCGTCCGATGGTTTGAGCACCCGCGGCGAGAAGGACGTGGTCGTTGGTCCCGTGCCGGATCCTCTGTCGCGGTGGTGAGCGGACGCGAAGAGCGCGGTGAATTCCGGGCTGCCAGGCTTTGGTAAGCTTTGAGAGCCGAGCATAAGACGATCTCGTACCGATTGAGAAAGTTGGCTGGCACTGGGACCCGTGAGACTGTAGCTCTTGTAATGATGTCCCTGATTCGACGTGGAGGAGTTGGCTTGAAGCTCGGTGGTGCACGTCTGCGTTCCACCGGACACTTTGACCTGTAACGTCACCGTACAGGCAAAAGACACGTTCTCAATCTAGCCGCTTTTACCTAAAATCATCGCGTTGAATTAAGAGGACTCGCGACCTGACCTTTGTTCTCGGAACCGCGCTGACTTGAGCAGTCCTCGCGGAATCCTTGCCACCATTTTGAACTCCATTCGGGCTGGGGCTCGTGCCGGCGCTGTGTCTCTTAACGTATCCGAAACTCTGTGGCACACCTCTGACTTTGCTGCTGCCGCTCGACGACGTTCCCGATGAAACTTTCTGCGGTTTTTCGCCGTTCGCATACTCAGCCATGGCCTGTTTCCGATGTTTGTCCTGAAAGGGAGAAGTCGAGATGAAATCACAGCGAAAAGCACAATTGTACCAATGGCAATGAAAAATTATCGATAACACACACTGATAGAATTTCGTAAAAAAAGATGTATCGTGTAGCGATCTGCTTGGTCTCATTTTTGGTCAAAAATTGTATGAAAACACCGAATAAAAATATTTTTCAGCAGCTAGATCTACCGTCATTTTGAAGATTGAAATCTCCCATTTGCAACAATTTCTTTTCACCATTTTATTGGGTGTTGAATGTGAACCCTAATGTTCAAAATTTGATAAAACGATGGAAAGAATCGTAAAGCAAATTTTAACGGATCAAAAAAAAACTGCGGGATGTAAAAACATCTCGATCGTTGTATGATTTTTCTTTTTAAGGTATTATGTGTTTCTTTATAAAGTTATCTCTTCGCTTCGTGGCTGGCACGAAGGAGATCGGATTGAAAGGGGCTCGCCGAACCGGTCATCTTGAAAATCAACATGGTCCAGCGACGAAACGTGGAGGAACCGAGGAACCGAAGGCAGAAACTGTATGAAATGTTTACCTGAGATCGCCTGGAGGGATTAGGACTCGGAGGTGCGCCCTCCTTGTCTCTCTCCCGATCCCTCGCAGCCCCAGCCTCGATATATTTCTTCCATTGTTGGCTGTTTGAGCTGCTGTTCGCCGAGCTGCTGTTCAAGCCTTGCTGCTGCTGCTGCTGCTGCTGCTGCTGATGTTTGAACGCCGAGTTCTCCGTTTGTTGAGAGCTGTCCGACTTTTTCACGTGCGAGTGATGACCGCCGCCAGGATGTCTCGAGCTCACCACACGGTATACCAGGTTACTGCCCTGCTGCGCGCTTTGGGGGGTGGCCGAATTACTGCCACCCCCCACGATCACGCCTCCACCACCCGGCACCCTCTGTTTACAGAAAACAAGCAATTTCTTCTTCTGATGATTAAGAACTCGGGCAAATTACGCATCGTCGCGTCAATCGCGGCTGCCAAATTAAAACGAGCGAAACGTGTGCCTCAGAGTCAATTACACGTTCACGAGAACATGTTACATGTGTATTTTATCGCAAAATTCTCGTTAGGGGCCCTTAGACGCTGCTAATGGGATATCGACGTCGTTGCAATTGAACTCGCGCGACCTGGGTCAAGGACTTCCGGTGAGTTGATTTCACTGCTATCGATTCACGGGAGCACGCGGTCCGCGAGAGACGGAACCCTCGGTAGCATGATTCAGAACAGGGCGCCGGAACGACGGCTGCACGTAGAGGGGTACAAGACCTCTTCACTCTGCTAGCCGACCTCTACTGTTTGAACTGCGAGTCAAATGTGTTTTATTCCTTTCTCTTTTTTTCGCTTCTCTTGATTTCCAGCTGGTGCGTTTCGAAACAAGAAAGCAATGTTTAACATTTAACATTTCACGTGGTTAACAGGCGGGAAGAGATCGAGGGTTTAGCATGATTTTCATCTTCTTCGTCGAAAATGTTTTAAAATGAGAAACAAATATTTCATACGTCATACGGTAAATAAAAGCGAAGGATTTTCGTCATCTTCGTTTTCTAGTGTTTTAACACAAGAGAAAGTATTTGACATTTTCATAGAGTTAACAAAGGGGAAGAAATCAAGGATTTTCATCTTCTTCGTCGAAGATGTTTCAAAATGAGAATAAAAAAATATTTAACATTTCATACGGTAAATAGAAGAGAAAGATTTAATTTATTTTTCATCTTCTCTACCGAGACGTTTCCAATTAGCGTTTTAAAATGAGAAAAAATATTTAACTGCTTGAACAAAAAGGAAGAAATCAAGAATTTCCATCTTCTCCCAATGATAGCTTTTTTATAGCCTCCTTTCCATCTACGTTTACTATGCGACAGTAGAAAATTTACGATTCATAAAAATACAAAAGCCGCGAGTAACTTAGCCCACGCTGCGGAGCCTCGTTCGATCTCCGTGTAGATCGGCGGCGATCGATCGAATCGCTTCAAACGACTTGACAAATGGATGCAACGAAACGTTTATTGATCTTTTCGCTGGTCCATTTCTCATTCTCTCTCTCTCTCTTGATTCACCATGTAGAGTTATATCGCCTAGCAAATGACTCATGAGGGTGAAAACGCCACCTCAGGTTTTTACTATCCGGATCGTAAACGCAGGCTATAAGCCAGACAAAAGATCCCCGCGGGTCAAACGCCGTGGTTTTTTCCTTAAAACTGCGTTCACAGCGATCGAAGCGACGGTTGCATCACCGCGAGAAGAAGAGAAAAGAATCGGGGGGACAACAAATATTCCAGCGACTTGTTCGGCTTTGAGCGACACTATAACTCAAACAAATTGGACCTCCTTCCGAGTACCGACCGCGCTTCTCATGCTCCGGTTTCCAGCTATGGTTTATTTTCAGAAATGCCTTCGTGAAAACATTCCGTCTTCCGACCGGGGGCAAATGTTATCGTTCAGACATCGTTAGGGCACCGTTAAAAGGTGCTTCAAATACACGAAAGAATAAAAAAGAAAAAAAAAGAGAAAAAAAAAGTTCAAATTTGACGATGACGTGTCCAGAACTTAACTGGAATTACGAAAATACTTTTTTCGAAGAACTCACCATTTTTCTCTTTTGGTCTTCGACACACACACACGTGCCACTATTTATTTCTCGTGCCAGCAATTTTCTTTATTTGTTAATTTCGGACGAATGTTCGCACGATGGTTACTAATCGTTTCGAAGAGTTATATTTCGGCAGAGTAGTCACGGGTCGTTGCACTCTTTGAAAAGTGTCTCGTTAAATAATCATTCGGATAATTTCGGACGCGCTTGACGAGCACGTCAGTCGTAAAGTTGATTCGATCAACGAAAAGTGTTCTCGACAGTCGCGTGCTACACGTGTCTGCGAGTAGCCGATCGATAACCGGTGAAATACCTGTGTGAACATCGAATGCGTCATTGCACGGGATAATTAAGGGATAGCCCTCGAGCCGAACCACCCTTGTTGCCCTCGACGACTAGTGCAATCTAAATGGGGTGCCTATTTGTTTCAGACACTCCTCGCTCAACGCGAGTTTCCAATACCTCTCGATATTCATTCGATCGAAGCACTTGTCGTTGCAAGTTTCACGTCGATTCGTGGACAAATACTGCGTTTGTATTCTACGAATAAGGCACGCACGCTCGACGAAAAACTGTCCACGTTTTTTAAACTGATGTAACTTTTGTAAAACAAAAACATAACGATCTAATTTGTCTTTGCGCTTCGAAGTACATAACCTAACCTTCACTTTGACAGTCGTTAGTTTTTCAATCATACTTTTGTTTTGGAAAATTCAAATATTTCTGAAAACGTGACAAAATTTTTGACTAAATCTACTGTGACCTTGAAGACTAAATTTTTGTCGTTTAATTCTGAAGAGTTGAGAATTAATTCTGATAGATCTAGTCACGAATAAAATTTAAACATTTATAATCTTCGACAGCAAAAGTATCTCTGCTGCATGACGTGAGGAGGAAAAGAACTCAAGATTGGTAAGGTAGAGATTTTGCTTTAAAATAAGACCGACTGAATTTCTATGCAAATTTTGTTCTGAGATTTTTGAGGTTATGGAGGTTATTGCACTTTTACAATTTTTGAGAACAATGTGGAAACAAATCTTTGAAGAAAAGATCTCAAAATTGGTGTAAAATAGTTTAAAACATTAACACATAAAATTTCCTCCTTCGAACGAAATAATAAAAAGTAAAAAAGCAACACTGGGAAGCCAGTTGTTGAAGAAACGTAAAAAAACGTTGTCGCTACCGCTATTTAACAACGCGGTACGAGTGGACAGAGGTGGCTGAAGAAATCGTCTCTTCTAAAAACGCGAAATTTCTCAAGGAGGTTCTTCGTTAACCGCAAACCGCGCGCGAACAGCACCGTGAAAGCTCCCTTCCTCCCTCCAGCCGAGGAGAGTCACTTCGCGAACAAAAAATAGTAAGACGCGAGAGGTCAGTCCACCGCACGAAACACCACCACCACCGTCACTAAATATTCATCACGAGGGCGGAATATCTTGGAAAATTAGAAGGGAGCCCCGTCGTCTTTCGACGAATTAGCTGATTTCATCGAGGGTTCGTTTCGAGCGTGCACGTTCGTTTTCAGATGGAGTGGGATTTCTTTTCACTGTCGATGGAAACGCGGCACGATGTTCAGGCACCAGAAAGCAGTTTACACCGTGAAAAACGACGTCCTCTCAACGGGAGCACCGGCTGCGGCGTCGTTGACATTTTGCATCGCGTTCGATGAACGTCACGTTTTCACGAGTCGGACGAACGTTAACTGCCAACAGGCGAGGGTCGACGATCCATTGCTCGCCCGGCCCTCCTCCCCACTTTGTGCCGCGATACCACTTACAAACGGCCCGGCTACCGAATGCTACACACGCCGGTTCTACAGGGCTGCCGCGCAAAAATATTATCGACCGGGCGAACGGGTGCGAGTCACCGATCTACGCGGTGAATTTACGCGTAGTTTCCTGTGGACGGGAGACCGGATTCGAGATCAAAGTTAGGTTAGTTGGTTAGCTTGTTTGTTCGCTTAACGAGAAAAGCCAGCCTTTTTTACATAAAAAAAATTGCACGACTTGAAAAAAGAAGACGACTTTTTTGCCATAAAATTTGAATCGATAGAAAACAAATTACAGGCGCGATTTCTCAGTACCAGACAACGCCACTCCTACTCGTCTACCCCACGCCCCCTCACGAATCACGTGACCCAAATCAACTAATTGCTAATTTTCGTTGCATTAGCGTTGCCGATTTTCTGGGTTACCCCCTGCTAAAATCACTTTCAGTCATAAAAAAAAGAAAAACAAATGGTAATGGCAATACAACGACGATGAAAATGCAAATGTGAAAGAAAAGAATATTGTGCTGCATTTGCGAAAGAAGATTTGGTGTTTAATCAATTGAGATTGGGAGTCACTAAAAAAATCAATATCAACTAATTCTGTTGAAATGGGTAAATTGCTCAAGCTTAACTTTCTTTCTCTGTAAATTATCGAAATCCAAGAAAGTCACGAGTTTTGAGAATTCGAAACTCAACTAGAAAAGAGAATTTTCTTATATAACCCCATTTTGTTCCAATTTATTTCACACACAGTTCTTCGTTGTTGCAAAATAGTACCATTGGCATTTAACAACTGTGAAAATCAACCTTTACGAACAAAATTTCGTCACCTTGCAGTGCGTGCCGACTGATACGTTCCACGTGATTTGCATGTAGAAAGTCGAATAAAAGGATCATTGTTTTGTAAACGATAAGGTGCCACGCGAGCCACACCCTTTCACCATCGCCTTTCACCCTTCTCGCCTTATCCGTGAGTGAGGTGGCAGGGCTCAAAAGGCGGAAAAGGAACGTTACTTGAAAACTGATTGCATTTGAGGTCAGGGATTCTCCGCGAGAACCAGGAAAAGTCGGGGATTATCCTTCGTGGATTATCGGCTGCTGGAGGAATCAACTTTTCAAGAGGAACTCCGTATCATATCTTAGAGCCCTCTAACTCGATCTCACGAATCATCCGAAATGACCACGGGAGATTATTATACAAAAATAGGGATAAGAAATAAAATCTTTCAATCCTCTTTCTTTTTTTAATAGTTCGACCGAGATGAAAGACGGGATATTTTTAATAATGGCAACGAGAATAAATAAATAATCCGATCAGAGATTTCTTTTCTTTTTTCTTTTGCGTATCGACAGATTTTGGATATGTTCGATTTTTCGTATTCAGTTTGAAAGCTGTATACAGGGTGTTCCAAATTTAAATGTCAAAACTTAGGAAGAAGATAAACCAGAAAAAGCTCGTTTATGCTCCGTTTCGGTGAAAATCGCGAGAAAAGAGACAAAAAAATTTATTCCACTTATTCACATCTGTTTTATCATCCACATTTAGGTTATTTAGGTTATTCGATGTTAAACTTCACTCTTGAATTTCTTCGAAATGAATTTTTATTTTTGCTAGACAGTTGTTCCTCCAAATGTTCGATTCAAAGATCATTACGATTTGTACATTACAATAGAAACTTTGATAAGTATCTCAGAATTTTTTCCAATTTTTCAAAAGCCAAAGAGTCAGACCAAAAAAATTAACCGTGATCGTGGAAATATGAAAAATATGAAGATACTTTTCAAAATGGCTGGTCTCTTGCAACAAAATGGCTGGTCTCTTGCAACAAAATGGCTGACGAACAGTGGTCATACATTAGTTGCTCTCTTGACTCTCGATTGGAATAAACTAGCCAAATAAGCGAGGGAATGGAAACTTCGTTCATTTATTTATTTATTCATTGTCCCTTTCTCCGCGATTTTCACTAAAATATAAAGCAAAAGTCCCTCTAAAGGGCAAACCTCTAAAAAGACTTTTTTTTCTCAGTTTATTGGTTCTCTACGAATCTCCAAAGATAATGTTTAATCAAATTAAAATTCGGGACACCCCGTAGAACGCGCGTGGAGAAGGATAATCTGCCTTCGTCTATGACGAATCATTTTATTCGGCGGTACGCCGAGTCTGGCAATTTTTACAAAACGATTATTGACGTTTGAATGTCGGCGCGTTTGAATTATCAGGTAAAAACGGCGATAATCTGTTTGCCCCTCCGAACGGGAACGTTTTCGACGGGAATTTCAGTGAAAATTAGCGCTCGTTAGTGACGACTGTAACGAGCAGCACGTTTTTATTTGCTCGTAATGGCCTGTGTGTTACCTGTACGTACAAATACCCTCGAACAAAGTAAACGAGCACTGCCGGCTGAATAGGTATTCATAGAAAGACGAAGTAATTGCGAAAAAGTGAAACGTACGATCCGTTAATGCCCCCCGCCGCTCGGTTTAATAGCAATAGGAGGAAACGAACTGAAACTCGAGAAAATACATAAATAAAATATTGGCGAAATTCAGAACACAATTGGAAAAAAAGTTATATTACCATTTTTTTTTCTTTTCAATGCGCCAACCAATAGCAGAATAGCGAATAGAATTTTTCTATTCTACCATCTACTTCTTACTGCCATAATTTCCTCTTTCGTTGAGCTGTACGTACGTACAATAAACGACAGGTTTCAGCGATGGAAATCGAGGGAAATCTAGCAATAAGCTACGTCGACTCGTTCCCAGCGCTGCATAGTCATCAAGCAATGCAGCTGGATTTTCACCAGAGCACGGCGTCGTTACAGATTCTCGGCAGTTTTTATCGATACCGTTCCCGCGCGCGGGAATAGCTTGCCATCGCGTCTGAACGCGAAATTTCCAATTTGTTAGCTTGCGCGAAAATAAATTCGTTCGCCTCTTGGCTCGGTTGTACGCGTTTCTGAGGACGTTGAAATTGAAATTATGGGAAATCCACTGGTCGTATAAATACAAAATACATCCGCGTCGAACGTACGGTTGCTCGCAACCCGTAAATCGCTATCAATATTTCAAGTACAATATGAAATTGAAAATGTGATAGACGATATTTGAAATCGTTGGAAGAATCGTTTGCAGAAAATATTGGATTTGTGATTGACAAACGAAATATTCACTGTAATATCGAGAAAGATGAATGACTCGTACGATTCGAAGCACAATTTTTCTGACAAAGAGAAGCTACTTCGAAGCTACTAAAGTTCTCGTCGAAATCAATTATTGACAGACGCGGATATTCTCGAAGTCCATCGACGTCTAAAACCGCAAGAAGTCGAGGCGTAAATCGCCTAACGCGGAGCACGCCACTTCCTTCGAGCTTGCGCTGCGCTTAACACGCATCTCTCGCAACGTGAAAATTTTACAGCGCGTTGCTCGCGGTGATAAGTACGAGTATAACATATATACGTATGCTGCACTGCATCACCCCGCGCTTAGGCTAAAAGCCTGCGAGAACTTTCCCCCGGCGTCGAAAGAAACAAACCGTCGCGTATCGCTCGCAACACGACAAATTCGATCGAGCGTACCTGGAGTCGAGCCTTGCCTGGAATATCAACGTGAATATCAAATCCACGAGGTCGTCTAGCAACTTCTTGGCTGAAGTTCAATTATATTCAACCCGATCCTCCGTTACCAGAGTTTCGTCTACATGCAAGGGAAATTAAAATTTAGTAAGCATCATTAGCTGTGTGTATGTGTGCGCGAAATATTTAATTTTCGAAAAAATTTCATCCACCATTTATCACCGAATAATATACTGGTAGAAATAATAAAGTGTGTTACTTCATTTTTGAGCCATCCGCAAGAATGAATCTGATTTGCAAAGGGGTGAGAATTTGACTTGTGAAAGGGTAAATTAGATCCGCAATAAGGAGAATTTTATTTGCAAAAATAAAGGTCAATATTACCTACAAAAGAGTTAATTTGCTACATCTGACGCGATGTAGCTAATGTTTCCTAAAGACCAAGAAGAAAATCCAAGGTGAGGCAAGGGGTTAATGAAATACAATCGCAAAATAAAATTCTCAAAACGTGGAGAAACGCACAATGTTATATAAATGGTCAAATAAATCTGGTTACTCGTATTTCGAATCGAAACAAAAGGAGAAGGTTCCCTTCAAAAAAAAAAAAAAAAGAAGAAAAAAAGAAAAAGGAAAACTCTGCTAATTACTGGAACAATGGTATAACCGTGAAAGTCACGGACCCGGAGGGGGTCTGATGATCAGCCAGCACGTGCGTATTATCAGCGATAGGCGAAGGCAACGTGAAAATGGCCCGAGGCAGGAGGATCCTCCCTCGCGTGTATCTATAGCTACACTTTGTTCGCGGTAACTGTTGCCCGCCGACGCCAACGGCGGAGAGGAGAGAACCGTTCAAAGGGGGGCCGTAGAAATAGTCGGCAGAAAGAGAACGGTTATTATTTCACCGAGCAGATATCGATTCCATTCGACGACCTGCCGTGACCCGGCTGCATAACTCACGACAACGCGTGCACTAATCCTTCTTCTCCTTCACGTGGCAGAACGCGTGCGTTTGTTTTTTTTTACTGGATAACGAGGAGGAAAGGGGGACTTTTCTCGCGTCTCCCTCAAGATTTGACGAAATTCTTTCCTTCGACTTGGCAACGAAGATGAAAAAAAAAAGAAAAGAGAGGAAAGAAGGTTAAAGAAGATCAATCAGCTGGAAGAAAAAGGATAAGGTATGAAAGGACGTCTCCAGAGGAGACTGACTGTGAGTATCGATACCGATCCTCGAGGTGTCTGGTAACTCAACAAGAAACTCAACCAACATTGGTACGAAATTTCGACTCTAAATGTGATCCAGAGACGCGGATGAATTTTTAACTTTTACGATAGTCCGCTCCGCCATCACTGGGGTCCGAACCGGGGCCCCACACATTGATCGAATCATTTTCTGAACTCGTTAATTCGTTTCTCTTTTCGAAATCTTTTTTTGAATCTTTTTCGAATTTCCTGGTAACATTCTGACAAGGATCTAGAATGCTTTTGTTTTTAAACAAACTCTAATTTTTCAAACCTAACCTAACTTAATTTTTCAAATCTAACCTCAAATTTTTAAGAGATCAACAGTTATACCTGGTTATAGCCGGTCTTTTCTGAATTGCAATAGATTGAGAATAGCAATAGATTTTTCTATTATGATAATTTCTTATCGTATAAATATTCCACAAAAATAGAAAAAGCTCGTCTTGATGGCTAGAGTGTATTTTTAACGTGATTACTCCAATACGTCGAAGAAACGCCCCTCTTTCCTATCAAAAGTCAAAATATTTTGACAAACTCTTCGAGCTCTGAGAAAGAAACTCGAAAAGAAAACGACTGAACGTCGTTTCAAAACATCGACGAAGATTAGTGAAAAATACGAAGTCCGAGAGGAAGAAGACGGGCAGATAAGAAGAGAGATAAGGACGAGGACAGCGGATAGGTGGCATAGGGTGTAAGAAACGACGATGACAAATCGAAAGACAATGCCTTTTTCCTTTTCTCTTTGTTCTTTATTTGCTGCGATAAGAGTGGCTTGGTTCGTGATATCTCGGGGGACCTGTAAGCCTCTTATTCGTCAGACGGATGGCGCAGGATGCGCCAGACGTACGAGACGTCTAAACTTCCGACGACATACGGCGTTGCACTGTGCGCCGGGATTACGCTAGAGAGAGAGAGAGAGAGAGAGAAAGAGAGAAAAAGGGAGGCCATCGTGAATGGGGCTGTTAAGGAAAAGGGGGTCAAATGCAACATGCAGTGTTACAGCGGCTGTATATTAAGAGGGAATGAAAGGGGAGAGAATAAACGCGCGAAACACGAGGAACGAGTTGAAATTGGAACGGATGAAAGAGCCGAGGGACGAGAAACCGATTGACCGGCCAATCGAGGGAGGAAGAAAAAAATTCAGAGCGGTGGAAAATGACCGAGCAGAGAGAAGGAGGCAAGTCTCCGAGGTTTGAAAGGGTACAGATCACCTAGAATCTAGAAAATTGCTCTCACGATCAAAGACTTTGTCTCGGTTACGCGCTCTGACGCGGAAATTTGAAGTTTTCTTCAGTTTACCAACTTGTGTCGTCGAATCAACGAGAAACTACCCCTCTTTTTGTCATGTAAATATGTCGCGCGATAAAACCATATGTCGTTCGCTCTTATCCTGTCGCTGCAACGAAAAAACATTCGCGCGTTCGATTTTCCCCATTTCGTAAAGGCTTATTCGCTATTTTTAAAATAAAAAGAGTAAAAAATTTTCACTCGAAGTTTCGACGTTTGAAAGTGGGAGCCAAAGTTCATTTTTGTATAATAATTTTATCACTGAAAGTGATTTTAGCTAGGGGTAACCTCTTCAGGTGCAACGCTAATGCAACGAAAATTAGCGATTGGTTGATTTGGGTCACGTGATTCGTGAGGAGGCGTGGGGTAAACTTTGAGTAGGAATGGCGTTGTCTGGTATCGATTCAAATGTTTGCATATCAATAAAATTTTATGGCAAGAAAGTCTTCATTTCCTAGTCAGTTCTTGATTTCTCATTTTCTTATCAAATCGGCGCCGAAAAGAAACAATTGTCAAAGAGATTGTGCGTTTCTTTTTCTAAAATGAGCTCGAGCAGTCAGACTACATAAGATGTACGTTCGTTTATTTAGGAAAAGAAAAAACGCAATTATTGTTTGACCAAGCCGGTACTTTAGCAGCAGACATCAAAGCAACGACGGTGACAAATTTTTGGGGTTCGTCGACTGAGAAACGAATTGGCCGTTTCAATTTGGTTCGGCTGAAATTGCCAAACCGGCAGCGACACTTCACTTCGATTTTTCGCCCTCGTAACTCGATCTCGATCTGGCCCGCGCGTGGAGCATTTAAAACGTATGCAGCAGCTGCGAAACGATGCAACAGCTGACGGATATACGTACGTAGAAACGAAAATGCTTTGTAATTTGTTGCTAACCTAAACCTGACCTAACAATAATTAGCCAATCAGCCAGTAGAACTGGTTGATCGTTATTCGTCGAGTAGCACTCAATATCTCGTCGAATAATTGCGATCGATTGTTCGCCAATTACAGAGATTTGGTTCAAGAAACCGCAACGACTCGCGAATCGATTCTTCCTTTTTATTCTCTCTTTCTCTACGTACACGCGTGGCTAAAAATCCGTGTAATTCGCATTGTTTCAGCTCGTTACCATTTTCTTTTTTTTTCTTTTTTTTTTCAAGGGAATCGATCCGCTGAAATCCCCGATTTAAGCTTAATTAATACCCGTCAGTGTTTACCGCGCGATTCGGACGTCAACCAATTAATAAAACCCTAATTGATACGTCGAGCGGATTGGAACGTCGCGCTCGTCGTTACGCGCTTAATGAACAAGCGATTGGCGGATTACTTTGATTGGAAATGATCGGTTTCGCCGGTAGAAGAGAACAGAAAGAGGAAATCTCCTGTCTGTTAATGTGTCATTCATCGTCGCAACCGCTACTTTTAGCTTTCGTTGAAGAGTGATCGATGCTGTTTGGCGAACCGCGATGTTTGAACGGGATTGCCACAGGTAAATCGGGGCCTTTAGCATCGATCGTTTACATACGTGGCATATAACGATTATAGGCAAATATTATTCGAATCATTTTGTAAGTTTGTCGATAATTGATCACTGTTATTCCATATTTTCTAATTTTCAAATCTGCTGACAAAAGAATTTTCACAAAGGAAATTTATGAAAGTGACATTTCCAATCGGAACATCCATCGTAGGAACCACAATTAACCAAACGAAATTGGACGAATATTATTCAAATCGTTTCGTATGAATTGCTCGTCGATCTCAGTAATCTCAGAGAGACTAAAATATCGTAGAAACTCGTTGCCAACGGGGATAACTACTTGATTAAAGCAACGCTCTAATGAAAGAGACGACGTGACAATCGAAACGTCCATCGTGGAAATGTATATTTAGAATGGGAACAATTGAACGAAAGTGCCCGTTTAAAACGAAATAACAAGCAAACATATCGACCTGTTCTTCGCGAAGCTTCCATCTTGAACAAACGGACTGAAACTCCGACCGACAACGACGGGACGAGTTATTCGCGTCAATAATTCGGAACAACATTTCCATCGGGGGCTACTGCGTATCCTGTTTGGCAGCGGTTAATTTCGGAGTTTATTTAAAGGAAATGAAACACCGGCGAGCGGTGGATATCGATCTCTAGCCAAGTTCGCTGACCTTGTGATGAGAGGAATGGCCTGTGTGATTGGCGGAGGTGTGATTTCCGGCGGGAATTGATGCCAGGTCCTCGATGGTTAACTCGGCTAAGGCGTCGCTGCCACCGCTGCAACCGCCTAGCAAGCCGCCAGCGATGACGCCGCCGCTTCCTGGACTGCCCCCGATGCAACCTCCATCCGACCTTACAACGTTTGCCGAGGGTCTCTTCTGCACCCTCCTCGAGGTCACCAGTTCCTTCACCCCCGACAACTCTCGCCTCGAACCACCCACGTATCTAAAAAAAAAGAAAAAAGAGGAAAAAATGAGGGAAGAAAAACATGCGCACACTCTTGTTAATGTTATTACGCTCTGCACGGAAGGATACGCTCATACACTCATACACATGGTTAAAAATGGCGCCAACCTCTCCTTCGTTATTAACGCTGGAATTACCAATTGTGGTCGAAATTTGTAATTTTCTATGGGAATTTTCTATATTTACATGGCAGTGTATTTTTAACAAAATGTATTAATAGAAGCTTTTGTTCTTTATTACTATGCATTATTAACTGTTTCTTGTTTCTTATTTCCCATAATGTGACGCAATGTTGTTTTCTGATGCTGTGCAAAATTTTATTTTATTCAAGAGTTTCAATCCATGATATAATTTATATAATGAGCACGCTAAGTGTCGATATATTTAACCAGAATATAGGTTATGTTGTCAAGAGATTATTGCCAGTAGATGGCAGTATTTATCAAATTTGAGAAAAACGACATTACTTATGGGTTTATTACTATGGTTGTCGGTAATTTTAATATTGAAATACGTTCGAGTTTGACTCTTTATCTCGTTGTGTAGTCACAATGACGGTAAATAATTGCTGACAATTTGGATAAAAATAAGATCCACTTGGTCTCATTTCGAAAGAGGTTCTACTGAAGCTTCTACGTTGACAATTGCATTGCAACTTTACATGGCGCGAAACGTGGATCCTTTTTCTTCTTCGAAAAAAATTTAGACCAACAATAAAAACAAATTTATCATCAGCTACCATGATAAAGCTTGGAAAGTTAGCGAGAGATAATTTAAAACACGCTCGACAAAAATATCGACGTAACGCAAGCGTGTAATATCATAACCTGCAGAAATGCAATGTCGTTTACCGATAGTAGAGAAACACGGTGAAAAATGCAACGTGCCATTTAAATGTTAATCAAAAACTGTATACTTCTTCCGTCCGCCATAGAATGCCTCTCTTCATTCTCCCTTCGCGAGAAAGACTTTCAAGCAACGAACTAGCGTAGCACCGACCGTAGGCAGCGGTCTAGCTTTTCTATTTAGGGACACTTGGATGAATTAACGCGCGGAATACAAAAAGCTGGATGTTCCAGACAATGGCGAGTCTTTTTTGTAAGGAATCTCCGACAGAACTGCTGCAGGCGCTTGAAAAAAAAAAAGAAAAAGAAAATAGCACCGTGGTTAAGAAGGATTCGAGTCGCATAGAAATCGCCCTATTAGCGAGATTAGATCCGGCCGACAGTATCTGTCCTCTGATGAATCGATATTACTTACTAGCCTAGTCCTCCTCCTTCAAAAAATTAAAAATTTGAAAAAAAATCCCTCTGTCCTTGTGTATTTATGCAGATAAACAGCGGCTGAGATGGCGAACAAAGAAACAAAATTGATGAGTCGACGACGGTTGTTAAGCTGACGACGAAAGATTCTGGAGATTCTGCACGGGACCCGGAACACCAAGTTGACTAATTAGCTCGCGAGTGATACAAGTCGGTGACTGGGCACCCGACCGCGGACCTACTTTCGCGTGGTACAGGCTCCGAGATTAGGCAGAATCGAACAAATTCGCAAGGATGAAAATAATTCACGAATCACGCGCCTAGGGATTTGGACTACTCTGCTTACGCGAGCGCGCCCGTCGGCGCAACATTCTGCCGGCTAATGCGATCAACGCGCGTTCTGCTTCCGACAGCACTTTCCCGACGTTTCTTTACGAGCTTTCCTCGAGTGGCTTTCCCCCGACACCGCTGCAATTACTCGTAAACGCGTCACCCGTCACGTGGAACGCCGTTACAATCGATCATGCCCGATATTTCGCAATTCGACGCAAAGACGCCGAATGTTCGAACGAACGAGTATTTCCCAAATATTACTAAATTGAGCAACAAATTTTGTTCGAATTTTGTACAACGCTGTTCAAATGAACGAATATTTCGCGATCGGTATATTAAGCTAATATAATCTATTTGGGGTTCGATCAATTTTTGATCGAAAATCTGATCCGAATTTTGTACAATGCTTTTCGAACGAACGAGTATTTCTCAAATATTGTTCGATGTACCAAGTTGGACAATGCATTTTGTTCAATTAAAAGTTGAACTGTTCGAAGTTCAATCGACTTTTGATCGAAAGTTCAAATGAATATTTCGCGACCGGTATACTAAACTGACACACGACAATCTATCTGAAGTTCAATCCAATTGGAGTCTAATCGAAAGTCCGATCCGCGTTTCCCACGACGCTGTAAGATCTCGAGGAACGATATAATTGAATTTCAGGCATTACGCCGGAACGATAATCGAAGACGACGCGAAACTGCGTGGCACAGGCCGCGAGACTAACGCGATTTAACTCGGCTGTTTGAGAAAAAATCGAGCGAATTGGCAAAGAGCAGAGAAAAGGTCAGAGATGAAAGCGAGGCAAAGTGAGTAAAAACAAGAACTGTTACCCTCTGAAGAGACGGAAAGTAAAGATAGAAAGAAAAAAAAAAAAGAAAGAAAGAAAGCGAAAAGGCGGAGAAAGTTACAGCTGCGTCCTCGTCTCTGTTTCAAGATTTGCCAAGCAAACGAGTGGAAGTAACGACAGCACCGGTGAATCTGTTTCGTGGAATTATCGAGAAGTGCTATTTACTTTTATCTTCTTAGACAGAGGACCTCGAACAACTTCGACTCGACCCTCGAGTCAGTCAGCTTCTCAACCTTCTCACTTCGCTAAGGAGACGTCATTCCACCCTCTCGCGTACGGTTTACGGCTCGAGTTTCAGACCGAATTCACAGTCACAGTCGTCCGAGAGACTTCCCCTCGTGTCCGGCGGCGATAAAATAACACTCGTGGCCGAAAGTTCCTAACCTTGACACCGAACGTGCCGATAATTCACGATCGGGACACCGTCTCGGTAGAAGGGAGGCGAAGCGAGGCGACGACTGGTCGGAAGAAAACGAAAGGAAAGGCGATGGAGGATTTTACCCGAAGGAACTGGAATCGTGCAGGACGATTCACTTCACTTCCTCCGCTCGTAAGGGCACGTCGTCACTCGGCAACCCTCTCGACGGCTCTACACTCCTCACGCGGTCGAGGTTTCCGCGTAAACGTCACTCGGATGCTCGGGAGATCCCCCGGGTGGTCGAAGACGACGACGCGAGCCAGCGACGATTGGATCTCGCCAGTTGGACGCGCAAAACGGGGAAAAAAGTGGAACGAAGAGAGCGGGCGGGCGGACGGTGGAACGTGACGAAGAGACGTAGCCGGCACACGGCGGTGGTTCCTCCTCCGGCCCCGAAGAACTATCCGCTCGACCACGACTTTCTGCCGTTCCTCTGTGTATATGTGTGTGTGTGTGTATGCATGCACGTACGTACGTTTCGTTCGTTCGTTCGTCGTTCGTTCGTTCGTTCTCGACGACGCTCCCCACCCTGGCGGCCAGGTTACGCGCTCTACGCTACGGACAGCTCTCTCTTTCTCTCTCTCTCTCTCGCGCGCGCAGCCCTCCTCCAGCTGTCGTGCAAGAACCTCCCTTGGTGGCGCCTTAAACCACCCTCGGCCGGGTTTCGCCACGTCGCCGCCAGATCGCGCCAGCGGGCCCGCCGCCCGCCGATCGATCCACGTGACGTCACGTGGCAGGCCCACGCAAGCGTCGTCGCGCCAATCTCCGGCTCCGTATCGTCTCGCGCGGCTCGCCGCGACACGTCCTCGTCTTCATCTAGATACCGAGACCCCTCTTTCACCCGATCTTTTCCCTTTTTTTCTTTCTTTTTTTTTCTTTTTTTTTTTTTTTTTGTTATAGATAAAACCAACTTTTCCTACTTTTCCCCGCCAACGCGGCGCTCCTCTCGAAGGCGTTCTTCGATCGGCTTGCTTCTTTTCTTCTTTCTCTCTCCGAGCGCAACTGGATTTACAAAATCCAATATCCGACTGCTTACCTAAACTATCGAGACGATCGATTTTTATTTTTGGAAATTTTGTAGATGTAAAACAGTGTGCTTTTAGAGGCTTGTATGTTTCACTGTATTATGCAGAGTGAATAGAAAAAAGGGGTTCGTAACTTTTAAAATGAATGAGAAAAAGTCCTGATAAACGTGGGTCGAGAAAGTAACAGTTTCAAAGTTACAAACGACTTTTTGTGTTTCGGTTGAGATGCTTGCGAAAAAGTTGGAACACATCCGGGGGGATCTTTGAAAGAGCACGTGATTTTTTTGATACAAAGGTGTAGAACATGCACAAAAATTGAAGGAGGACACGCAGAGAAAGAAGAAATTATAAGGTAAACTACTTACACACGTTACAGTATGATATGCCTCTCGAGGCGAAGAAATTTTTTGAAACCGAAATAAAAAATCGTCCATAACTTTGAAGCTACGTTTATTAGGACTTCTTTTTCATATTTTACTCTAGAAGCTACGAACCTTTTTTTTCTATTCACCCTATGTAATGTTTTTCTATCTTTCTTTTGACTTTAATGTCTCTAGTGAAAATTTTATGCTTTAGTATTTTAACGATAGTTAAATACTAGTATTAAATCAGAACCACTGGTTGGTTACTGTAGATTTACGAGACCCATTAACACTTTCAAGGCCGGACGTGTATTTCTTATGTTATATAAATTATAGTTTTTTTATATTAACATGTGTATTTTATGTTATAATATTATACATAACATATTAATGTGTGTATTATATATGTATTTTTTATACTAATAAAAATCAAGTGTATTTATCGACATACGACTCGACACACGTCCACTAAAGTGTCCGACACCGCCTAAATATTACAAGTGTCGATCCGCAGGGACTGACAACGTCTAGAAAATGTATTAAAATATATAACAAGGTATATTAAAGTATATTTCCTGGTGGAAAGAAATCTCGAAACACGATCGATCGAACGTGGCCCTCGGTTAAATCGGGACGAGAGAGAGATCTTTCGCTCGCTATCGCGAATTCAATTCGAAGGCACGGTTACGAAGCAACAACAAAGACGTTTATCTTTCGAACGCGACGACGTCTCTTCGCCGCGGCTTAAATTGATTTCTCGCGTCGCGCTGCTTGTTTCGTTCGTCGTTGTCCGATACTACTAGAAGCCCGGAGCTTCGTATTCTCTCGTATTCTGTTCTCCTTCGATTCCTCGGAGGAATTGTCTCGACATTTCAACGTTCGTTGGTAATCGTGTTGAACATTATCTCTGAAACTGTAATTCAGCGTAGCCGCCGCCATTCAGAGCGCGGTGCTCTACTTTTGCTCGTCTTCTGGCTATTTGCGATCATTCGCTCAGGCTTGCATCACCGTACGTACGTACGTACGTACGCTATTCAGATAATTCTCGCTGCACGCACGGTTTCATGCTACAAATTACTTCCTCTTTATTTACACGCAGCTGGCGAATTCTTTTCGAAAAGGCCAGACGTCTCGTTTCGTAAAAAAGAGAACATTCGAAAACAAATAAAATAAAATTATTTCCTCCATTAGAGAATACGCGAGGAATTACCAAAGCGATCGAAATGATCGATTTGTAATTTGGACATTTTGTAGACGTAAAACAGTGTATTTTTTAAAATTTAACTCTTTACCCCCGACAAACTTTTCTCTATCATCTATCAGCAATTTGTTTACAAAACGCACAGTATTGGGAATAATCATTCCAATGGTATTTAACACGAAATTGGAATATATTATGTACTTAACATAACCTATATTCCTATATAAGTAATCTGTAAAGGTTATGTAGATTACTTATATAGGAATATAGGTTATGTTGTAATAAGTTAAATTATTGTCGCTAGATGGCAATGTTTATTAAATTTGGAGAAAACGACATGGGTATCCCTGTATAATATAAATATAATATAATATGAAAAGAGTATAATATAAATATAATATAGTATAAAAAGAGGAAGCCCGAGCTGTTAGCTAGATTTAAGTACGATTTAAGTCCTTTCAGAAGGGACAGTCGAGTGCAGAGGGTTGAGTAATTTTTAACTATAACTTTAAATTTAATTTTTAATTTTTAACACTCCGTTATTACGTATTGCATAAAGTTTCTCTATTTTTATGCCTCCGATGTTTCTGATGGAAATTTCATGCTTCGATCGTCGTCGAGGGTAGTTCCAGTGTTGATCTCTTTGACTCTGCGGTAATTAAACGAGACTCTAAGAAGGAAACCGCGTTCAGGTAAAATTGAACAGATCAAGCTAGGCGAAAAACCAAAACTTTTAACCCTCGATCGCTCTGTAATTCTCCCCCGCGCGCAAAAAAAAGAAAACAAAAGGAAAAGAAAGAGAGAAAGAGCAAACACAAAGCTGAGGAGAAGCGAGAGCGCTCTCCTCGATGGGAAAGAGATTAGAAGCGCGAAAGAGCGGGAAAGAGAGCAAGCGTTCCCCGTTGGCGCTGTTGGAAGACTCGTGATCGCTTGGAATACTGGCTCCGGAGGACTGGCCTTCTTTGTTGTGCCTTCACCCCTGGCTTGTGAACGCAGAAGGGTCCACCATGATGGCTGCGAAGGATACGAAAGGGTCGGGCCAGAAGCCGGAGGGAGGGGGCGGAGTATATTGAATTTCCGAAAAGCGCGTTGAGTTTCAAGCGGATGATACGCGGCCTGCTTATGCCAAACGAGTTACCGAGCCTAGCGAGGGGTCCATGATACGCCTCCGGGCTGTTTCGCGTGTTACGAAAACACCCCGGTGGCGGTTTCGCTTCGCCTCGGCGGAGGAAGAGATTCGCGTGGGCGAATTGCCGAGAATCGCTCCGCACGCCCGTGGAAAATTCCGGTATAATGTATAACGCGCGGCACAATACGTGGCAATTTCAACGACACTCGGTGCTAAACGATGCAGATGTCAGGAAAAAAAAAAAAAAGAAAAGTAGAAACCGAATTTTTTTCTATCGTAGTGATACACTTTTTGACAGAATAGCATAGATTTACGACGGCGAGTCGTATCGATTGAACAATTTGTTTCCGTTGTTGGGAAATGAGTGGAAAGATTGGCGGTAATACGCTTTTCGCCTAGGTTGCATGTAGCCGTACAAGTGTCTGGATCGTGTCGGGGTTTCAAATATCGGTACAGAGGGCAAATTGCCACGGGGCACCGGGGCTCTACAGATCCACGCTTTAAATTCAACGCCGTTCCTTGATATAATCGGGATAATCCACTCCCGAGTCACTTTGGCTTGCACGTTCTTGGAATTTCTTTTTGTTTTTTTTCTCTTTCTTCTCGTCGTTTCTCTGATAAAATGCGAACCAAAAAAAAAAAAAACGCGAACACGTTCCGGGAAAAGGTACACGATTGCGATTGTCGTTTGGCTGACAAATTGGATAATGCAAGGATAATGCATATGCTTGATATACACTTATCGATCGTTTACTTGGTCCTTTTTGAACGTGATTTTACACAATACAGCGAGTATGCGTCAAAAATGAATACACCCAATTTTGCCAAACAACTTTTGTATTAAACAAATGCATCATTTGAAAGTTATTTCAAATGAGCAAGTTATGTGAATCACCCTGTATATCTATTCCTACTAATCAGTCAATCAATCAGATTGTTTTACGAAAGAAAATGCGGGTAATTGTCAATTAAAATACAAGAAACGATGTACAAAATAATTTTTTCGGTTAACAAGAAAAGAAAAATTAGATCTCTTTATTTCTTCTTTCCTTTTTAACGAGAGTTAAAAAAAGATGAAGAAAAGATTGTAGAATTTTAAGTCAAATTTTTGAGCCGTGTTGCGTGAAGACTCGATGGCGAATTTCAAGATCACTGAAACCTAGAACGCCGTTGGAACAATTTTTGACTTAACTCAAAGTAACTTTTGTTGAGATTCTTAACGCGATACGTGACGTTCGTGCAAAACTACGAGAAAGAGAGAGAGAGAGAGAGAGTTACGATTATTCTCATGATCACGCGGACCGCATAGCAAATCGTTAACTTGCTGCTTCGTCTGAATTATCGACGAAGCGAGAGCTGGTGTTCTATATTCCGGCGAAAATTCCGGCGGACTTTCTTATCTGCCGGACCGACTACGTAATATAGGGCGCTCGCGAGAAATTATTGTCGCTGGTCCAATACGCTTTACATGCGCGACACGTTCGAAGGAAATCAAATGAGATTGAATAGTCGAACGAGCTGGATAAAACGGCCCACGCTTCAACGAGGCTCCATCCGACCGAGACGAATCTAAATTCAATGCGGTGAATCTAATCGAGATGATCACAATTGACCCATTTCCTTCATTTTTCTTTCCCTCCTATTGCCAATCCACCCCTCCTATGTTTTCAGTCAAATTTCCACCGATTCGTTCGATGGTTCTGCTCTGCAAACGTGAAATTCGCCGATTGTGACTGCGTGGTCCCAATAATATTCTTCCTCCCCCTCCATAGTTTTTTTTCGAATAACTAAATATTAACCCCTTGTCTTACAATATGTTGTCGATAATAATAATTGCATTCGTATAGTTTCGATTTCAAAGGAAAAGCGATTCTACGAAATTTCAATTTCGAATTTTAACCCTTTTAGGTTAGTCCCGAAGAAAGCGAAAAATACCGAGTCAGAAAGTACGAAAATTCTGTGAAAAAAAGAAAACAACAATTGCAAAATTCAAGGAGGAACGTACAAGGCCAAAACAAAATGGCACCTTAAGGGTGAAACTTAATTTCTTCAAATTGAATACTACTAACAAGTATCGTAGATAAAAGTCTAAAATAATGTTACAATTACAATAAGCAATATTTGCTCAAAAGGAGTGAAAGAGAAAGAAAGAATCATAACGCAAGGGAGGAGGGAGGGTTCAAAGTTTAACAAGCCTCAACTCTTCGCTCTTCACATTCGGCAAACGTTGACGTTATGAATCGCGCGAGCTGATGTTGGCTCGTTTGTAATTACGCGGACAGGATTCAGACGCGGACGCGAATCAAGAAAGAGACCCGGTAGATTTCCCCGGCAAAGTTAAGTTAAGTCTAACGAGAGAGACTAGAAGAATAGATAAAAGCGAAATACAGGAGAGTTAATTAACCGGCGTCTCGGCGGCGAGGCTTGCTTAATTCAATAGAAGTAATCCGTGTAACCAAAGATAACCGTGCTAAGCTGCGCAGAGCCGAGTAATTGGAAGCCCCGTACGAAATTAGCCCCGAAAATTTCGTTTAATTAAAGGACGCCGGCACGTACCACGCGCGACTACTCGCCACACACGCCGTATTAAGTTTGATTTAGACGTTTCTAATCGACTTTGCGAAGTTTAGATTCGCGCTGGAATGGTCTTTTTTATGCAAAATGGTATAGAAACCATCGTTGAATTCGTCATAATTTCATCGATGTACACAAAATCTGTATCTCCAATCATTTCCGAGATATTTGGCAAAATATTCGTTTCGCACCCCCAATTTTGAGGTTAGTTTTAGTTTAGATTCATGTTAGAATGTGTTTTTTTTTTGCAAAATGGTATACACCGTTAAATTTGTCGTTCAAAAAAAGACAATAACTTTATCGATGTAGACAAAATCTGTATCTCCAATCATTTCCGAGATATTTGACAAAATATTTATTCCCCAATTTTGAGGTTAGTTTCAGTTTTCACATCGACGATTGCCGATAGAAAAAAAAAATACTTGTCAAATATTTTGTTTCGAGAACTACATTTATGGCAGATTTCATCAAAATCGGTGATTGACACCTCGACTTGTCTCCTTCTTACGTTTGAAATATCAAACTACTAACATTTTGCAACGTGATTTTGAAAGAATCTGTTCTCTCGTAAATTATTCAACGAGAAACAAAATTCGTGTCCTGTTGATTAAATTGCACGCTGTCGTCGCAAAAGTTGTCGAACTATGTACTTGTTGAAAATGAGCGAGCAAATGGGAACGAGACTCGTGGGTTAGAATTTTGCAATCGGGCCCACGTGCGCTGACGAATCTGGCGGCTGTGTAACGTTTCACGTTACACGGGGGGGGATTGTGACTCACTCGACGTGCCACTGAAACACGTGCACCCGAGAAGCAACAAGATGCCCTCGTGGAAATAAATGAACGAAAACACGCGTGTTTTTACAACGTGCTTTGTCTTCGAAACTCTCCCCCCTTAAATCTTCCTTTTTCTCAGTCAACTTTTTCAATCAAACAGGCGCAGCCTCGAGACGAGTAAATTGCAATTCGTACGTATCGTTTCGTTAGTTTTTAATCAACGAAACGAAATTCTACTCCCGCGACACTTACCTTTCGTGATCGTGGCCGTACGACGGATTGATTCTACGCGCGTACAACGAGGCACCGCCCTCGGACATGTAACCGTCGCACAGGTCGGACAGAGTTCTACTACCGACGGTCATGCCACCGCGGAGAACCTCCCCGTCGCTGAGATAACCGGAGGCGACGTCGATGTCCGCGTAATCGTGACCGACATGATGATGAGACGAGGAATGAAGAATCGTGTACTGTCGCGCGGTCGTCCTGCTTGGCAGGGTTTGCAGGGCCCTCGCGCCTGGCGTGTAACCGCGGAGCAGAGGCTGCATGGGCTTCACTGTCATCTCCGCTTCGTCGTCACCCATCGACCCGCCCCCGCAGGTTGAGCTCTCCGACAATACCTGTGAAATTGATCGACTTAACGTTAAGTCCGTTCGACTAACAGTTAACTTTCTCTCAACCATATCTTACAACAACTTTGACTTTTTCTTGGCTACTTACGCGTGTCTAATAAATTATTCATTTGAGAGTAAATCTGTAATGTGCGACATTAGAAAATTTAAATTCCGTTCAGGAATGCTATCTGCTAAACAGCAGCGGGCAATTTTCAATATAATATTATTATTATTATTCCTTATTATCATTGGAATTGCAATAATGTCACTGTCGTCAGAATCAGAATGCTTGATCTCAAAACAATCACTATTTAAATTAAAAAGCCAGAAAATTCATCGTCAAATTACCATCTTCAAATAACTCGATTTCTATTCTATTGTACTCTTGGACATGATGTGTAACGACGGTACTTTTTGATTTATTTGATCGCAGAACGATATTTTCATCTCCCCTTCTGTATCAAATACTGTCTGGCGGAGTGCAAAGGGTCAACTGTGTATTTCTGAAGCAACAGTTGAAGAATTACAACAGAGGAATTGTTAGAAACAAGGTAGCCAACCTTCTCCATTTGTTCGAAGGTCGTGTCAATTTTCCTGTTGGGTATGGTCTTGATCTCGCTGCCGCTCTCGCTGCTGGGCCTGTAAATGACGCTGCTGTCGCTAGAGTTGCTCTGGCCGGTGCTGTTGGAGTTGCTGTGGGAGCTCTCGGACATGAGGTCGGAGATGCTCGGCATCGGCGACACCATCGCCACCGTGTTCGGGTCGAGCTTGCGATGCAGAGCGTCCGCTTTTAATTTCGTGGGCGTCGGCACGCCCGGCATGCTGTTTTCCTTCGGCGGTTTCGACGTGCCTTTCACCAGCGCCGTGGGCTTTGGAATGCTCGAGCCCCCCGGGCTCCCGGCGCCGCTCAAAGTCGAGCCCTGCAGCGGGCTGTTGAGAAGCGAGGGCTGCTTGTTGCCCGCGCCGAAATTCACCGCGTTCGAAACTTGGCCGTGAGCAGGTTGTGCCGTCTGAGAATGACTCTCTTGAATGCTCGCCATTTTCACGTCCATCGTCGACGTTTCCGGGCTGTTGCGAGGGGAAATCGGCGGCGTCTGCTTCCCGTTCGTTCGCTCGGTCTCGTGCACCTCGCTCGGGCCTCTGGCTTTCACCGGCAAGCTCGTGTTCTGCTGCTTCGAGGGACTTCCGTTCTCCACGGTCTCACTCTCGCCGATCTCTCTCTGCGTCGACTTTTGCTCGTACAGGTTCGCCTGATTCATAGACAACGTGCTACGATCGATCCTGCAGCCGTTCTCATTCACCACGACGATCTCCTCGTGGCCGGTCTGCTTGATCATCCCGTTCGCGTTCGCCAGCAACCCTTTCTGCGCCAGAACGTCCTTGTTCAACCCGTTCGGCGGGACCTTTGCGTTCTGCAGAGTGACTTTCGCCGGGTCGGGTGTCTTGGCCGATGGCAGTTCCATCTTCGGTCGCGGCGACTGCCTCGACGACTCGACGTTCTTCAAGCTGCCGAGGTTCTTCGCGTCCGGCGCGGCGATCTGCTTCGGTGGCACCAACGCGGAGGGATTCGCAATCGGCTTCTGCAACTGGCCACTCGCCGGCTGCTTCATAAGATCGTGCAGGCTCGCGGGCTTCTTGTCCATGGCCGATAGCTTGGCGCCGACGCCGCCGATTTTACTGGCCGGCTTGACATCCTCCACTTGTGGCGGATTGTAGCCGGGCAACTTGTCAGCCGCGCCACCACCGCCGCTACCCTTCGTGCGCGCTATCTTGCTCTGAGCTTTGCTCTGCTCCTTCCTCACCGTCTTCGGGCTCGCCTGTTTCGCCGGCTTGGCCGACTGAAGCTTCGACTTCAACGCCCGGCTCTTCGGCGACTCCACCTGCAGCTTGCTCTGGTCGCACAGCGACGTCGAGCTGTCCGAGTGCTCCGACCTCGCCGAGGAGAAGCCGGACGAGCTGGACGTGCGCTTCGACACGCCGGACGACGCTTTCCCGCGGTCCTGGTTCTTCTCCTTGTTGTTGAACAGCTTGAACTTGTCCAACACGGAGTTCTTGTTCTGCTGGACCGGCGCACTCGCGGCCGTGTACGGAGAGGCCTGAGAAGCAGCTCTCACGCCGCTCGGTTTTCCCACCGTCGACGCGCGAGGGCTGAAACGTTGAGCAATCGGTGGTTAGTCGTTAGCATCGATCAACACTCTGTACGGAGTGTTCGGCAACAGATCGTTCGCTTTCGAAGGGGTACTTTGTAAACTTTCTGTCATCCGTTGTCGAACACGTTACATGTGTTAGAGTTGATAGTTTTATTGGGTGTGTGAGATACAATTTTATCCGACGTTTTTAATACAAATGGTACTTTTGTACAAAAAAACACACCCAATTTACAACAATTACTTCATATCGTTAAAATATAAATCTGATCGTAAAAGTAGTACGATTAAAAACAATACCGATTACCTAACCTACCCGAGTAGGTTGTCTCACAATACGCACGCTGCGCCGTTAGATAAAATAATAAAATTGATATTCACCTCGGGGTCGTAGTCGCGGGTTGCCTGTTGGACGAATTTTGATTTCTGGGCTGAGGGATGAAGGAGAGCCCGCTCTGGGGCGTCTGTTGCTGACTCGGGCTCGTGCTTCTGGAGCTGCTCGCGCTGCCTATGCCGCCGTTGCCATGCTTTAAGCCGCCTGAAACGGAAAATCGTCGGCTTCTGTTTTAATCGTTCCACGGCGCGGCGTTATCGTCTGTTTGCTCCAAACTGACGAGAGGATCGTCAGCTTTAAAACTGGCGATTAGAATTCAGCAAGCGACGACCGAACGAAATACACGGTACAATAGACGTGGACGAGTGCGGCGGCAAATGATCGGAGGGGGAGGAGGACAAAAAGATTGACAATAGAGGAGGAACCGTCGGCCACGTTTAAGTCGCGTTGATAACGGCAAAAAGTTTCGATACCCGTTTCGAGGAAATGTCCGTTTCAAGCGCACTCGTGACGTTTAATTAAACGATCGGCGATAAACGATCGGCGCGATTCGCCTTGCTCTTTTTCCTAACGCGTCCGCGCTGTCATTGGCTGCGGCTCGATACGCGAAACGACGATCGGCCGGCTCATTAACCGAGCACAGTTGCAACACTGTGCCAGGCCTCGAGACTCTGGCAAGTATTCGCTGTTTGCAGACAAAATAAACCACGGGCTCGAGCATAGTATATACCGAGCGCGAGCAGCGTGCAGTTTACCGTGCAAGGAGATTAATCCAGTGCTGCTCGTTGCTCAATCTGTCGCTGCTATGATCGCGGACATTGTCTCCAACCGAGTAATTTACGTTCCAGTTGCAACGCGCGTCGAATAAAGATAATGGATAATCTATAACACGGAAACGTTACGTACCCCTCCCCTGAAAATTACTATACTATACTTTCAAAAGTGGAAGAAAAGGAAAACACGTTGATCGCCACGCGAATTTTCCTTGGGACTGACTATAGTTTGAAAACTTTTTTATTCTTTAATATATTTTTTTATTCGTCTAATTTATATTTTTTAATGTATTAATAATATATTGATATTCTTTAATATATTATATTATAAAGAATCTTTTATGTTCTTTATAATTATATTATTAATTATAATCTTTCACGTTGGTGTATGAAATTTATGTTTCCTAATTTTTAATATTAATTCTTCAATCTTTTGGTATTCAAAGTAACATCGTTGAACAACGAAGAATTTGTCGAGTGTTGTTACACAGTAGACGTAGAAAGTACTCGCGCATTGATGACAAATTGTCGATACTTACTGCTTTTGCAACTGCTCGTGAGAGGAAAGTTCGTACGATAAATTTCAAGGGATTTTTGTAAAGGGGAGGCTTTGAGCTTCCAGACCACTAAGGTGGATTTAGTTACGAAAAGAATTTCTCAGCGTGCAAAATTTTCGTGAGAAGGAGTACCTCTACTCGACCTCTTCAAAGTGACGTAAAACCATCTTTGGAGGAAACGAACTCGGTACTGTGAAAGCGCAGACGTTTCACGCTTAAAAATGTACGAGTGCTTTCTGTATCCATTGTATATTAACACTTCGCAGGTTCCTTTGTGTTTTTAAATTTTGCGAAGAATTTTAAAAGAGCTGCCTTAATTATTTTCTTAGGGATTTTGTAAAGTAATACAATTAATTTCGTGTATGTAATAATAGTTCACAACTTTGTAACAAATCGAAAACATTTTTCTCTTCTTTTTACGAGAAAACAAATCTTCTTTTATTGAAAAATCAAACAGTATCGTTCAGTATCTCGGTACTGAAACGAAAAATTGACGCTATTTCCCAGAGAGAAACAAGTAGCCAATAGACCGATTACTGCGTTAGAATAGAAAATTGCAAGATAAACTGTTCGGTGTATCTAAATTGCCGCAATGAAGATCCCCTGATAAATTCTAATCTAGATCATGAAACAGCTGCGTTATCCTGATCCACGCCGACGCTGCCAGCTGGCAGAAGTTACGTAATTTATTGCTCGTGTCATTCTATCGCCGCGCAACCATAATTAGCAGAAAGACAGAGTGACTTGTTAACATAAGCCTGAGCAACCGAATTCGCTCGATAAACGCCGTTGCTAGATATAATTCAATGTATCGTAATTACGTCCGGGCAGGCGGAACAACAAGCGAAATTATTCATCATTCCTACGTGATTAACAATTCCGGCGTTGTTGACGCAAATTCATCAATCAGTTCCTTCCTCGTACGTTTATTTTTATTTTATATATTTATATTACGTATTAATCTTCATTTTGTATTTATTTTCTTGCGTTCACGTTTATTCTATGTATATATTTATTGCGTGTTATATTTATATTTGTTTTATATCATATTTGTATTTATTAGATATTATATTTCTATTTATTTTACATCATATTTGTATTTATTACGTATTTATATTTATTTTATTTTATATTATTCTTCGTTCCCAATACAACTACGATTTTGAGGTTAGTTTCGCGCGCAAATTCGTACTTTTGCAAATACAATCATTTTATATCAAATTTGTATTTATTACGTATTATATTTAGATTTATTTTATATCATATTTATATTTATATTTATTTTATATTAATCTTCGTTCCCAATATGATTTATTGCTCCTCGCGTTCGACGTTCTTTAGCAGTGACACGATTTTGAGGTTAGTTTCGCGCGCAAATTCGTACTTTTGCAAGTACAATCAATTTATATCATTTTATACATTTATTTCATATCACATTTATCTTTACATTTGTTTTATTTTATATTAATCTTCGTTTTCAATTAACTAAAGCAACGATACGATTTTGAGGTTAGTTTCGCGCGCATATCCGAGAAGGATCTGCTGAACGCGCGACTCGATCGTTCTCGATTGTATAATTCAAACCTGACTCGCTGTAAGCTCGCGGGAAGGATCCCCAATGTAAAATCGAGCACATCGATCACGGTGATTTTTCTATCTAGCTGAAAGATCGAGTCAGTTCCTCCCGTTCGCTGAAATTGACGCGAGAGCAGCTTGGCTCTCACGTTCGATCGGCGCTCGTTGCTGGTAATCTCTCGGACGGCCGCGATCGTTCTTCATTGGCACACACCGGTGCTGACACTGATTCGCCGTAATAGCGGCGAGCCTAATTCCGGCGGTCAACCGGCCGGCTCAATTGTCAAGCTACGTGACACACAAATCGGCCGAGATCAGATAAGGCGAGATAAACGACTCCCAAGGGAGGCGAGAGGGAGAAACAAGGTCTGAGAACGAAGAAATCTCCCGACGTTCGGTCAGTTAGGGGCGTCCGTTATTAGTTCAACCCTTTATCGATCCGGCTGACCGTCGTCCGTCGTTGCGGCGAACGCGGGCGTGCGTGCCCGCGTTCATAATCGGATACCACGCGTGCCGGCGAATCGGTGAATCGCGTTCTTTCGCCGTGTTGCTCGATGATGGAATTCGAACGCGCGCGCGCGCGCGCAGCCGAACAAAAAGGCAAGAGAGCGCAATTAAAACGGGATTTAGGATTTCAACGATCGTATCGCCGACGATTGCCATGAAATCCCGGGATAAAAGCGAAGAGGTCAAGACGAGGCAATTTTCGTTCGATATCTCTTATCCGCGGAGATATTTCACACGCTTCGATTTTTGCCGTTCTAATTGCAAATTGCGATTTACGTTCGAGGTAACGTGGTTACCTAGGTTATATAAAATTAGCACCGCTTGTCTGTACAGGGTGTTTCGTAATTGTTGGTGCAGTCGATCCGACGAGTCGAGAGAGAAAGAATGAAATTTTTTTCGTCGAAGCTACCGATTTTTCGAGAAAATCAAGTTTGAAAATGGAGCGTCGTATATACAAAAAAATTTTAGTCCACCCTTTTTTACTTAATTATTCTTTCTGTCACAATTAGCTATGTAAATTCGCGTACATTTGATAAATTTTCAAACTCGATTCTCTCGAAAACAAAGGCTTCGATGGTGAAAGAATTTTATTCTCTTTTTATCGACTCGATTTTTCGGACGTTGTACCACTAATTAAGGGACACCCTGTATGTAGAATTCCAAAGCTTACCTTTACACAATTTGTGCTAAAGATTATCTGATTAAATACAGTGAATGAAAAAAAAGCATTGGCACTTCCAGTTTTAAAATTTAAAATTTATTTTTACGAATAGTCTGCTACCTGCGCAGTAACAACAATTTTTAATAATGAGTTACGCAACAATAATGCAAGAAACGTAAAAATTCGAGAATCAAAAAAATATTATCGACACACTTGTAACTCCTTAATACGCTTAATCTGCGTTTGTTGTTAGGAAAAATTGCAAAAATATCCTTTTGCAAATATTGCAAGAAAAAAGCGCTCGTCTTCAAACCATTAAAAATATTTTATATTCCGTTCAAACATGGTAGAACTGGAAAAAGAATCTTTTTGACTCTCGAATTTTGTACAAATAAACTCATTATTGGAAACTGCACATTACTTTTGTACGTACTTGTAATAAACTATTTCGATTTCGTTAACAGAAATATTAGAGTAGAAAACTAAATGTCGCTGCAATAAAATTAATCAAGTGTCAATACATTCTCAACTCACTGTACGTCGTAACTCGATTAATATAACAACAATTATTTCTGTACAAATATTTCCATTTGTTGTTAGTTAAATAATGAACAACGAATGTGGAGTTTGATCGGCGAACGATCGAATTTGGCAGACTTTCAAATCACTTTCGTCGAATCGCCGCGAGCCGCAAGCGATAATACCGAATAAACTACAGATCAATCGTGCCATTGTGAAACATGAGATTCGTATCTGAGTAGGAAACAAACTCTCAGCGCCTTGGCAAAGGCTTCAGTCACGGGTGTCCTAATAAATTCGATTTCTTTCTTTCTCTCTCTCATTCTCGTTTTATTTGCTTATCGAGCATCACTGACGGAGAAGAGTCGGGCGAAGGGGCCGAGAGATAGAGAAGCTAAAACGTGACCAGGCATTAGACGCTGCCTGTCGTGAAAATGATTCATCGGAACTCGGAGCACGGCCGATCGATCCTGCGAGAGATATTAACGACATCCGCGCGCTCCGAATTCTCAAACGGTGACCAGCACGGGCACCCGGGACGCAGAAACCACCTGCACCGTTTTACTCTCCCATGCGTTTATTTCCTTCTCCCCCTCCTTTATTTTTTTCTCTCTCTTACTCCTATTCAATCCAAAACGCCAGGTGTTTTCAATCGTGCGTTCTTGGAGTGCGTATTTCACGTATACCAGCGTCGAGCTCGGAAATTTCACGTCGATATATATATATATATATATATATATATATATATATTTATTTTTTATTACTTTGTGGCGAACATTTACGAAACGTTCGCGAGAAATTTAAAAGACGCAGAGAAGAAAAATGTGAAAATACGTATAGGGTGGGCCAAAAAACACTGCTAAAATAAATATTAAATAAATTCTAAAGTAATTTCCTTATTATATTATATTTTTGTTTTTTAACATTGAGAGAAATAACAATTTTTAAACATAATGAAAGGAATCACGTTTGAGCTTGAATTTAATTTAAAATTAATAAAATTAGTTTTGCCTTGTATCTTGATGTTTTGTTAAAAAAAATAAAAAATAGGTGGGAAGAAACTTTTGGCCCACCCTATAGAAGCAGTACTTAGTAACGTGCTAGTGAAGTACTTCGCAGAGGACGAGACAAATATCTGTTTGATGTTTCACTGGGAAATTAGTTTGCATCGGGAGATTGTTTTAAACTGTCGATACTTTTTCGACTTTTTTTGTGTATTTAAAAGATCCGAAAGTTTCAGGCAGCTTTGAAAAGTATACATTGAAGTATACATTTAAATAACAGAGAGCTTCGATCGAACAATAGAACGGAAGGAACCAGGGGAACGCGAAATTCCGTAACGCGCGCGTTAGGCAAGACTTGTTGCATGCTGGTGGCAGCGAACGCGTGCGAAATCGTTCCCGTTTCCTCCGTGCTTTCAAACTTCACTCTGTTCTAATTTTACCTCTTATCTCACTTTCAACGTATCCCGTTAAAAATGTTTTACGGTTTTTTACTCTCTCTTTCTTTCTCATTTTACTGTTCGTTTCACGCGTGTACGCGAGGATCGAAAATCGAGTCTCAACGATTGTCGTGAAAAGATCAGCAAGAAGGAGAAAGTCCTTCGCTGAAGAGTTAGATTTCTAGCTTACCGACGTCGCTCCAAACCTCCGAGAGTCGCCGATACGATCACCACCGATTAAACCACGAAACGAAGATGATCACGCGCAGCGCGGTTACTCGCGACGACTGAGATTTTCACTCGCTTTCGGTACTTTTTAACCACTTGCGCTGGCAACTGATTGCGGACCATAACGAGTGACCGAACCGTATACAATAATTCGCTTTCTTTTCCTTTTGAACTCGTCGGTACGATATCACTGGATAGAAATTATTGAAAAGTAATAAATTTATTATTCGTTTTGCCTGAGTTATACTTAAATATACTTAAAGCTGAAGAGAAAATATTGCAATTTTGGGGCAAAAAGTTCTCGACGTGCGTGGTACGTCATTCCAGCGCAAGAGGTTATATACCGAACTTTTTCAACCGAACGATCGCCGATCCGTCCTGTCGTCGTTCTCGTTCCAACGTAAACTCGGCACTTGCATTTCGCACGAACGCAGCGGAGCTGTTCGCCACACCACACTGTTCCACTCCACGCTCTCCTCCCTCCCTTTTGTTGCGTCGCCAGGCTCCGGCGAGCGAGAGTGCATCGATGCAACGGGGGAGCAACGAGCAGCGGTTGCATTAATGCGTCTTTAACGGTGTACGAACTCGTAAGGGCATTGCATCGAGGTCTCCATGCGGTGTGCGTGCGTGCGTGTGTTATGTGCGCGCGTATGCAATCGTGCGAACGTACGATTGACAGGCCAACGCGATTAACTTTTCTCCCTCTCTTTCTCTCTCTTTCACACACACACACACACATACAAATAAAATGAGAGACTTCTTTCTTTCCATCTCCCTTTCTTTCTCTCCACTTTTGATATTTTCTAACTGAGAAAGACGAATCACTCACTTTTCTCAGAAATAAGCAACGATACGCGCTCGATTGCTCCGTCTAAACAGTTACTCAGCTTATTGTTGGTCCGCGTAGCGAAATACGATAACTAACTCGTTTCATCGAATAAACTGCTCGCGCAGTTTTCAATCAGTTGCTTATTATTGCTGTGGCGTGCAGATTATCGATCGATTTCTTGGATATAAAACTTTGGAATTTTTACTAGGATTCACTTGAAACGACGTTTCTTCTTTTAGAATTATTTTTTATTATTTATGTTAATTCTAACAATTATGTGTAATTGTCGGATGAATTTAACTTTCGTGATAGATGCAGATTATTAATCGATTTCTTGCAATCCCGGATATTAATTGCACATCTTCGGAATTTAAATAGAATTTAAGGACTTGAGCGTAGAACACTGTCGCCTCGGATAATCATTTTTCATTATTTCATTAACTTTATAACGATAAAGTTAAACGCACGGCTCGATGAAAAGAGAATGTCTGACAATGAGAGTCACTGAGAAGCGTGCAGCGAATGCGATATGTGCACGGAACTCTATTGGTACACCGGAGAATTTACCGGGAACGGAAGATCAGCGAAGATTAGCGGCAAAACGATTTCTTCACGCTCGTCGAACATAACCACGCACTCGCTTATTACTCTTCATCGACTTGTTACGCGACAATTAAACGAAAATGTTCAAAACAAATATAATATCGCCAATTCGAATCCTTTCATCTTCTCGTAAAAAATTAAACTTGCCCCGAAACTAGCGTACTTTGCTATAAAAGATTAAATTATTCGAATTGTTAAAAAATTGTCGTAAAACACTTGAAAGAAAGATAACAACAATTCGATAAATAGGTAACGTGACAAAATTGTCAAATGCATCAGACACTTGTTGAACTTTTCGTCAATTATTAATTAATAATTAAAACTGCGAATGTGTAAAACAAACGCGACGTCGTAAATTTACATCCCTTCAGTTTTCGTAGAGAATTAAACTTGCTCCAAGACTATTATATTTTGTCATAAATGTGGTTAAATTATTTGAATAAAATTGTCACAAGACACTCGAAAAAAAGGTAAGATCGAGACTGTAATTTTGGAAAAAGATAGTGCGACAAAAATTTTCAAGAATGTACGACGAAAATGACGCGACAGTCTCGTGACATAATACTAACTGTGCAAATAGTCGAAGAGTCAGGCCAACAAGCAGTTTCATTGCTACGAAGCAAATGTCGACCGAGAGTAAACGCTCTTAGACTGCCATACCGAAGAGAGGCTTACTCCCACGTGCACTATAGCTGGGAATATCGGTTTCTGTTTTCTTTTCCCACCTCCGTTATATCGCGTTACGCTTGAGATAAAGTTGAAATGCGAATTAAGTGGCTGCACGATCGACCTACGCGGAGTGCGATATTGTAATCAATTAAAGAGAGAAACAAATTAACCGCCTCGGGATTATCCGTGAATTCGGTTCAACAACCGGAACGAACAAAATATAAGAAAGTTGCAGTCAGACGTCGTACTTAAATTTAGTTAACAGCTGAGATTATAAAATTTTTTATAATTGATAACGAACGTAGGTATATAATACGACGACGTAAGAGAAATAATAAAATTTCAAAAAAAAAAGTCAGTTGACACTCATTATCATTGAATTATCATTCATACGAACTAAACTTCTTACTGCTTTTCGCGAAAGTTTAAGGAAATCTTCCAAGAGATTGAAATTATGTATCATTAATTTCTACATACATATTGTACTTCATGATTGCTTTGAACAAAGTCATATATTAAAGAAATACAATCAGCAAAATTTCATTTAAACAGGATGATTATTTCCAATGCTATATCATTTTATTTGAAGTGATACTTCACTCGCTATTTCATAAATAAATTGCTGGCAGATGACATAAGAAATGTTTAATTATTAGACCATCATTGATGGAGAAATATCGACAAAATCCTTGGAAGTATGTCTCGCGATCCGAGTAATAATATAAACTCACCGGGGAGAATCGCAAATGAAATAAATCGCGTTGATGCAACGTCTTAATGGATCAAGCCAGAGGGTAATTAATCGCCGTGAGACGGCGAGGGATCTTTTTAACTCGATCCGCGTAACGAACGCTTTGATCAACAGACACGGGGCTTTTTAATCAATCGCTTACCCACTCTACAGAGAAATAAAAATTTATCTGCTTGTAAGCAGAAACGCGAGGTCAAAGGCGGCCTTTGAAGCCGGAGGAACGGGGAATGTCGAGCAGAGGAGAGCTAAAATGATTAGTTAAGGAGTCGAATTACGAGTACGAGCGTTGGCGAGCCTCCTTCCCCCGTGAGTCTAAGATGGGGATTAGGAGAGCCCTTAGAATTTTCGGTTCGGTCACCTCCTGCGAGCAACCACGCTTGCGATTGCAGAGATGACTAAGCGGAACCCTCTTCCACGGAGAACTTTATTATCGACTGTGTGTGGTCGTCACGGACTTCACACAAAGCCTCGTTCTTCTTCATTCGTCCTAGCCTAACGCCTCTTCAGGCGTCTTCTCGTTCGACACTTCTGAGCTTTCACGCGATTGGTATGGATAACGACGAGCGAACGCCGAGGGGTGGGTTCCACTCGCGCTGCAGATCGAATCTCAATCAGCAGATTAGATTGCAATTAGCCGGTTGTGTTGGTCGATCGTGTCGCGGCTGTTGATAGAGCGCAGCTTCCGACCGACTTCTTCCTCGTTACGCTTCGCTGTCCCTCGATGTTTCTGACTCTCGCGATATGCGAGAAACTCTCTTTCTCTCGATGTTGATTCGTAGATTAAATACGTTGAATGCCGTGGGGGTCAGCGGTGACCAACGACGCTGAGATTAACCTCTTGCGATGGAATGACGTGCCACGCACGTCGAGAATATTTCGCCCAAAATTGCAATATTTTCTCAATTTTAAGTATATTGACGTATAACCCAGGTAAAACAAATGATAAATTTAGTACTTCTAGCAATTTCTATCCAGTGATATACCGATGGATTCAAAAAGAAGACGAATTATTGTATACGGTTTGGTCACTCGTTATGGTCCGCGAACCAGTTACTAAGAGGTTAATATAGGGTGGCCACTGAAAAACTGAAGGTCCGTATTTGTGAGCAGGAAAGTGGTGGTCATTTGAGGGATGTGGTTTATTAAAGAAACATGTTTTGTAAAAGTTATTTTTATTTCATATCATTCAGTCTTTCAATGACCACTCTGTACAAACACATGTTTTTTTTTAATTTTATTTCGAAATATAATTAACGGATTTTTAATTCTAGTGTCAATAAGGAATACCGAGTCTGATAACTTGGACTGACGCTAAATTTATTGAAAAATGTGAGATATCGCTGCAAGAGGAATAAGTACAAACGAAAATTCCAAGTCTGTAGCACTGAAGGGTTGAATTGCCTCGTGTAAAGTACGTGGTAACGAAATTAGAGAGTGACCGAAGGAGACGGAGAGAATTTGGAGGATAATGGAATTGGTTGGAAGGTCGTAAACGCGTTTCTCGGCCGTGTTCGAACGATAAGGAATATCCCTCTCGTTTCAATTTCAGAGCTATCGGGCACTGCAGATTTGGCGCACGTGTTTTTTTCCTCTCTTTCCTCCTTCGGGGAGTTCACGCACGTGCGGCCGTCGATACGAATTAGAGTCGAAGGGGGATGGATTCAACAAAGCGCGGCCTTTTCCACCACCGTCCCGTGGGATCAGCTTAAGTCCTGAATATCGTCAGTAGGTGGTTGACTCATAAGTCCATGAATTTTGACCCCTTTTCTATCTATCTCTTTCTTTCTTTCCTTTTTTTTTTACGTGATATCAACGTTGATACGAATGTAATTACGAATACTATAATATATAATACATGTCCTGTTCCTCCAGATTCAGTCACACCAACACAACCGTATCACACAGAAAGACATAAAAATTTGCAATCTGCTCGTCGCAAACGAATTGAAGATCCCCGATCCACTTCTCGACGAATTGAATATATTTGTAGATGAATCTGCGGTGATTCTCGCGGTCGTAGCCCCCCCCGTTTCCTAGGGGTTGCTCGGCAACAAGATCATCATCAACGATATCCGACTCGCATTATATTCTCGATTCCCTCGCGGGCATCGCAACGAAATTGCATTCTGACAACCGGCTGCGCCGCTTGCACACGGTGAATCGGAGTATATATTTTCTATTCACCGCGAAATCCATTTGCGGCAAGTGTATCGTGCCTTGCGATCTACAAATTTAATTCGGCACAGGGTGTGACGTTACAAAAATATTACGCGTTCAACGCGATGAGACGTTTACGTAGCGTCAGCGTTTCTGCATCGTATCGTGCTTGATGATATCTCTGTCGTCTGTCGACGATTCGATTTTGTCTAAAATCAATAGTCATCGATATTATACTGCTTTCGAAGAACAATAGTTGTATTGTTTCACAATATCTTTTTTTTTTCCTGTATCTTCGATCCTCTTATTATAAGACATTTTCCATGTCTTTCCTCGCTATATTCTATCTTTATCTTTTCCATTTATCTCGCGCATTTGTTGTTCATTTTTGCGTTTTTTTCTCCATATCTCCAATTACTCTCTAATTTCGTAATTCTCTCTTCTCTTCTGTTTATTTTTTTCTCGTTTCCTTTCCTGCCACTTGAAATTCTTCCTTCATGCGCGTTTCAATTCTACCGTCGTGTCATTCGTCATCCGCAACATTATATTATTCTCCCCCTATCGTATCCATCGTACCTGTCAAACCTATCATTTCATAATCTTCGTCCTCGTTCCTCACGCTCTCATGTATCTTTTTCTCACAAAACTATTTAGGACTCTCGACTACAATTCTTTCTGACTTAATAATTTTTCGGATCTTGTTTCACCCTTTATTCTAACCTAACCTAACAAATCGACACACGAATGTGAATATGATAAATTGAACGACGCGGATCACATTAGTTAAACCATCTATTTCACAAACGAACGTGATGCGAAAGTGAAAGGGACAAGAGGAGACTTTTGTAAGAAACTTAAAGTAATCTTTTTTATTTATTTAGTCCACTTCCTGTTACAAAAGTGATGTTCATGAATATAAAATTCAACGAATATTCATTTTTTTTATTTAAGCTTTGAGAGTTTATTACCTCGTTGAACTATATCAGAACTAACTGAGAAATAGAAATATAAATTTTATACATTAAGGTTATAATCTTTAAGGAAATTGTAGCAGTAGCAGGCCGGATATTAGATATCTGTATCTAATAATTTAGCAGTTATTACGTCGACTTTCGGAGGCAAGAATAATATTTAACAAATAATGATTTCCTGCTCAAGGTTCAAATTTAATTTAATATACAATTCCTATTAAATATTAATAATTCAATATTTAATTTAACCTCTTGCACTAGTAACTGGTTCGCGGACCATAACGAGTGACCAAACCGTATACAATAATTCGTCTCCTTTTTGAATCCATATATATCACTGGATAGAAATTACGAAGAAATAATAAATTTATCATTTTGCCTGGGTTATACTTAAATATACTTAGAACTGAGAAAATATTGCAGTTTTGGGCCAAATACTCTCACGTTATCCCAGCGCAAGATGTTAATTTAATATGTAATTCCTAGATCCAGCGTGAAACTAATGAAATTGCACTTTTCCAGCGCCTTCATTTTCCAATTTAGCCCGCAGCGCATGAACAAGGGAAAAATGGAACGGGGGTTGGAAAGTTCGTTTTAGCCGCGGGAGGAGCTCGCAATACACCAGCATTAAATTTCTGTTTCTGTTCGAGTTCTGATCGCCGGTCGTTCGTCGTTTTGCTCAGTTTGCTCGAGAAAAAAAAACAGGAGAGAGTTTGCATTATATCCGTCCGCGATTTCCATTACATCTCGGCACCATGATCATCATCATCGTTTATCATCGTGTCACGCCGTCCTCGCGAACCGCGTGTTTTCTTTTCATTTCCTACAGCTCCTCCCCCCCTTTCCACCGAAGCTCTTCCCGTGGCTTGCATTACTTTTTGTTAACTCTCGCCGCGTACTCTCTTTTCTCGTTACCCCTCTTCCGGTATACATTCCTTTTTTTCTCTCCGCGTTGCAATTTCACCGCCGCTTCCTTTCCCCGATCATTTCCAATTTAGATTGGAAGCAGCCTCGTTCATTGCGTCGTTATCTTAATTTTGCACCGAGCAACGAGCACGCAATCTAGATCTACGATTTAATCAAACTTCGTTCTCTTCTCTTTCTCTTTCGAGGTTTTTTCGAACGCTCCTGAGATTAATAATTATTAATTATAACTAGGACAAGAGACATTCCATGATTTTCTAGAATATTTCCTAAACGAGTAGGTTAAACACAAAAATATTTAAAAAGAAATTGAAATTCCATAAAACGCCTCCAATTTGTAGTTTTCACCAAATCACTCTCCCCCTCCTCGAGACGTAACAAGATTTGCCCTTTAGAAGATAATTCCGGTTTACCAGATTAAAATCGGACACCCTGTACACCATGTCATGTCCGTGAGAATGTAAGAAGATTTGGGACAAAGAGAGTCAGCCGTTTTTGAAGTCGAAATTGATTTTCACCCTTGAATTCCGCGCCGGGAATCAAACAGAGGCAGGAAGATCCAATATCGAGACGATGAAACATCCCTCTCCCCGCTCCCCTCTCATTTTTTTTATTTCGACCCACTGATCGCCTTTCGCGAGCAAGTGGAAATAAGAGGGGGGAGGAAGCTCCGAAGGAAACAAGATGGAGTTAACGTCCCCAGCAGCTGTTGGTACCCGCGGTGTAAATAAATGGAGCCACTCTACGCGAGAAGACTGCACGATCTATTGTTCGCCAGTTGAGAGCTCGTAGAACATCGCGTTCGGTCAAAATTAACGTTTTATTTAGATTATATAACCATACAAATTCAAAGAAAAATTTTTTGATTACCTGTAATTCCCAAAATTATTATTTTAACTTGAAACTATATTTTTGAACTTTTTACAAACTGAGTTAGCCAGTTAGCTGGTGTAAAGCATAAAAAGGCCATCCTTCGCGAGAAGTGTCAAAGCGTCAGAGTGGAGATTGGTAATTTCGTATAAAATTCAGAGACTTTGCGCCTCGTTTATATACACGGTGGATCGCGTTTCCGCATAAATACGCGCCTAAAAAAAAGAAAGAAATGCGCATAAAGAATACTCGCGTGCGTGTGCACCCGATATGTAGTATACACATCAAGGGACGATGAAAAAGCTTGCGGGCCATCCCTTGCATCGTTGCTTAGGCGTGGATTATACGGTTTAGGGGAGAGAGCATCCTGACTGCTAACCGTATCGGAAATATCGTTCTGCGGATTTTCAAGCCTGTCTTTCGAGTCTCCCCTAAATTCACCGAGTAGGCGTCCAGGAATAATAGAAGCTCGAAGGAGAAAACGCACGGCCGAGGGCGGAAATCGAAAAATCCGGATCAAAGCTTCGCGGCGGTCTTTGCTCACGCCGTCGAGATAATGCCTCGTTATCCTGAATAAATGTTTCCCAACTCGAGGGAGCATCGCCGATGAATTTAATGAATTTGATGAGCGAAAAATTTAACGACTGACGCTAAAGCTACCAGAATGGTTGAAACGACCAATTTATAATTTTCTATGGAAATTTTATATATTTTATACATTTACACAACAGATATATTTTTGTAATTTTATATATTTATATAACAGAATATTTTTAGATACTCTATACTAGAGTCATTTTTGACAAAATATATTTTTTATCGTGTTATTAACTTTTTCTTGTACCTTGCACTTTCATTTCTTTGCTACGAATATTATATTTTGATTTTTATACAGATTCACGGTTTTTTGAAATTAATAATTGAAAAAAAGAAATGGTAAAAAATTATTTTACGTGTCAGTGAATATATACTGTATTTCAAATAAATACAACCATTAATATAAAATATTAATATTTTAAATATTTTATATACAGATCACACGGAACACTTGTTTTCCTGTAACACGGAAAACTTCGGCATAACGCGGTATTTTTATAAGACGATAAGGCGAATTTTGTTCGACACATTTAAAAAATAATATCACGCAGTATATAGGCAAGAGTTTATATTATAGTCTCACTGCCTTTGTGCATACGTAAAAATAATATTATTCTGTGAAGAATGTCAAGTTCCCATTTTATGTTTTTTTTTTTCATTCAAGTTGAGTATTGTGCGCTCAAAGCGTTCAGTTCAATAATTTTTTATTCTTCAAATAAAGTAGAGAATTGTTGTGGAGCATGTTTGAGCATTGTATAATAAGTATTCGAAAGAGCACCTCGTTTGTAGAATAATTTACAATGCAACTGTATGCAAGTTATGGCATTGTTCGACCGAGGAATTGTACTATATAATAGCGACGAAGAAAAGGCTATACCATTAAATAAAGGCTATACAATTAAGTGAAAATAGTTTATGCACATTTTTTTTAATTTATGTTTCGTGTTATACACGTAATTAATATTCCCAATAGAAATAAATGACAAATTATATTGTGTTTTTAATAGTTCTTGGGACATAACCTCCTAGAGCACAAACTGGCTTCTAACCTCATATAATACGCTACTTTCACACAATTATTTAATTTTATGCAACACACTATTTTGTAGAATCTATCTATGCAGTGTTTTATAGCAAAGCTACCTATATTTTATTTATATATTTTAATACCTATATTTTATATATTATAATACCTATATTTATATGTCTAAATGTAAAATCTAACCTATATTTATATATAAAAATATAAAACCTGACCTATATATATTTAATACTTATATTTTACATATTTTAATACACAAGTGCATCAACGAAGATAAAAACAATTAACTGCCGGTCAATTGTTAATGGCGCGGTTCCCGTTGAACCAAGCACTTTTGTAACCGATGGCAATCGATATTTTAATTGCTCCTATTCCTTCAACTTTGATCTGCGCAACAACGATAGCAGAGATAGTTGGATGAAACGTCACTGGAGTGCAAGTTGTTTATTCAACATTTATCTGGGTATCGACGAACGTAACATTGACTTGCAAATAAATTTAGCAAACGATTCGCCGGCAGTCTTATTTTAACAAGTAAGGAGTAACCCGTGCATCATTATCGTCTATTTTTCGCTTGAAATTCTCGAGAATCGACAAGTCGAAGAATAGGAATATCCGGTCTTTGCTCTGGAGGTGAATCGAAAGGAAGCACGGAGGAGCGAAGGATCGCATTGAAATCGGAAATGAATGTCCAGGACACGTCGTGTCGGTTAAAGAAAAAAAAAAAGAAGAAAGAAAGAAAGAAAGAAAGAAAGAAGAAAAGATATATACTTCGGCCTTTGAGAGGGCTTCTTTATTTCCAGTTTTATTTTCATCGCCGCGACGCTTCAACTTGTGGAAGAGAGGAGAGGCAGTTCATCGGTCGGGAAGAGAGTTGTGCCGAACAATCGAGAAAAGAACGGAGCCGAAACGAGAATGGGAGAATCGAGACTCTCTAGGAACTGTCGAGAAGGAGCACCGACCAAGTATCGAAGAGACTCCGAACGAATTCGTCGACGAAACACGGAGACGTCGTTAATCCTTTGACTCGAGTGGTACGAGTTAAGGTCTCGGCTTGAAAGAGAAAGTAAATCTCAATTCAAACTTTAAACTGAACGTTGATAAGTAAAAATTGCACAGGGTGGCCATTAAAAAACTGAACGGTTTTGAAAAGGTCACAACTTGTTCATTCTCAATCTTTTTTACTTTCTTTCCTTGTAGGTTATAGAAAAAATCCATTAATTATATTTCCAAATTAAAGAAACACGTGTTTGTAAAAGTTATTTTTGTTTCATATCATTCAGTTTTTCACTGACCACCCTATATATAACGTTTCAATGCTTCTAAATTAATGTTGCAATTTCAATAAATTTACCCCTTAAAATCGAAAAAAGAATTTCAGAGCGAGGGATTCAAAAATAAAGAAAAATTCCGAAATTTGACTCGTGCCCCGGGAGAGGATAATTAAACCGCGGATCGGAGTCGCTTTCTGTTTTTCAAATATTTGACCCTCTCCCCTTCCGCGGGAGCAGGTGTAAAAATTGTTCGTAGAAATAACAGGGGAAAATTTCCCGCGCTAGCCGCGCTAATTAAAAGCTGAATTACTGAAGGGGCGAGGGGGGGTAATAAAACAAGTTCGCCCGTTATCGATCGTTTTCCCAACCGTTTTCCCGCCGAGCGGCCGCTAATTCTCGACGAATTATTCAAATTCTATCCGGTGCGCGCGCGTTTAATAAAACAAGCGTGGAAGAGCGTGTCTCGCGTCGCTGGACAAAGAGGAAGAAGAAGAAGAAACGAAAAAAAAAAAAAAATGTATTTTCATCAGTGGAGTGACGTAACACGGCGAGCAATTTTTTTCTTTCGTTCTTTTTGTCGCGCGCGACGAGCCTCGCCCGTCACTCAGCTGTCTCGTTTCACAGCGAGGTTCAGCAAATTGCAATCTCTCCCCCTTTTTTTTCCTAGATTCCCTTATTTGTCCTCCCTTTGCGCGTCCCCTCCCCGCCGAAGAGAGCCTGCCTACCCTCTTGCAAGCTCCTGCCTTTCAACGATCGACCCCTCTTCCTCTCTGTCGGTTACACGTGTCGACAGCGTGTCCTTTTCAGGACGTCTTGACGTGGACGCGACGCGGTTACGCGCGGCTCACACGTGAGCGCAGGTGAGGATAGAAATACGCGACGACACGACGAAATACCAACGAAATACCAACGGCTGCGATTTAAACGGGGGTTTAAACTCTCCCAAGTTTGATCTTTTCTCTGACAATTGTCCCCATCTCGGTTGCGCGTTTCTTTCTTTCTTTTTTCCTCGGTTTTTCCGATTATGATTGCTTCAGCGAGAAGAGCGGGAGAATTGTAGGGAATGTCTAAGCTTATGGGGCTAAGTATATAATTCCTGGAAGTGTAATAAAACACTTCTAGGAATTATAAAAGTATAATTTAGTATACGAGCCAAAGTAGTCTGACTAGGAAATGAAGACTTTTTTGTCATAAAATTCGATAGAAAACAACTTACAGGCGCGATCGCTCAGTACCAGACAACGCCACTCCCACTCGAGGTCTACACCACGCCCCCTCGCGAATCACGTGACCCAAATCAACCAATCGCTAATTTTCGTTGCATCAGCGTTGCACCTGAAGAGCTAAAATCACTTTCACTGATAAAAAGAAACGTAGACAACTTAATTTAAATTGAAAGTACCAAATGATAAATAGGAGAGAAATTCCAGAAGAGTCGGAAGACTGAATCGAATCTACAAGTGGTTGATCGAGCGGAGAAAATGTCAACTGGCAATGAGAGAGCAACATCTGTCAAATGACGATCGCGATTATCGCTCAAAACTCGGCAACAACTTTCACGCGTAAAAGTGAAGCAGCGAAAGTCGAACGAAGAAAACGCAGCGGAATATGAAACCGCGGAGGAGGAAAAGCAGAAACCTTGGCGCGAGTTTCGATCTTCCCTCGTGTTCAGTGGTGCAGCACAGAAGCACCGTTTCTCTCGAAACCGTGGTCAAACGCAAACACATTTTTTTCACACGTACGCGCGAACGAAGCGGCAGTTGTACGTGCACATCTCGCGCGAAACACAATAGAAGTTGGCAGAAGTTCCCTCCGTTTCGTTGCAAACGAAAGCACAACACACGTCGCGCGTGCATTGTCACCGGTGTTAAAACCGATAAGATAAAAGTCACCAAAGCGGAAATGACACGGGGAACGGGCTCGCTAATCACCGCGTCGCTTTGCTGGGGGAAAAACAAAAAGAAAAAAAAGAAAAAAAAGGAACGAAACAAAAGACCGATAGGAACAAAAGGATCGAAAGGAAGGACGAACGCGGGAATTCATCGACGAGAGGAAGAAAGAAATAAATAAACGGAAGAGAGACAAAGAGGAAGAGCCGCGTTTAAAGTGGGTGACGATCGAAGCGAAAGAGGAGCGAATTGGAAAATAACTGGCGTCACGCGAGTTTCCTACCTTGGAGCTCGGTGGCATTTCGATGACAAGCGCAGCTTTCCTCGTCGCTTCGCTCGCGGATAAATCTTACGCAGAACATGTCACCCTCTCGCGACCGACCATAAACGACCCGTGGGCGACGAACGACTGGGCGAGGAATCCGATAATGGAAATGCAGCACGACGCGGCGTCGTTGGCTCCTGGTGCAACCAGTAAAACCGTCGACCGCGAGAGGAGAGCTCTGCCGAGCGTGCGACCAGAAAGAAGGAGGAGCGCCGGCAGAAAAAAGCAAGAAAGAGAGAAAGGGGGAGAGAGGAGGCCGCGGCGCCGCGAGAGTGGAAGAACGTGGAAGAAGCGAGAGAAGCGAGAGAGAAAGAGAGAAAGAGTGCCAGGGAAAATTCAGAGAAGAGGAGAGGGTTCAAAGAGAGTTCTGGCCCTCGCCCTCCGGTATTTTCTCTCTGTGTGTCTACCTTTTCATCTATCGTAGCCATCCTCCCACGACGCGGCGCGAAGCGTGCACGCGCTGACAAATCGAATCCTTTTGCCGACAAATGCTGCAATTATGCGATCTCGAGTCTCGCGGCCTCGCAGATATCTCGCGCAAGGCGATGGATCCTCGCAGAAAATCTTCGGGCTGGTGGTTGAAAATTTTCCGACTACTTCGATCGGAAGAATTGAGCGAATTGTCCAGAAATTAAATTTGATGATAGAGAAAAAGAATTTTATAAACATAATAAAAAATATTAATCTCAAAAAAATTGTTGTTGTTATTATTTAATTATTACCATTACTATCTTAAAAAAATTATTTCCTTGGGAAATATTGCGAAAGCTTCACGAGCCCGGCGGTGGAGGGAAAACATTTTTCGACTGGTATTTTACAAGGCGTGAAATTAACGAAGAAAAGCGTGTATCGCGGAGGGGATGGCTCGTACAAATGGCTTATTCATCGTCGTGTTTGAAGAAACGTCGAAAAATCAACTCGAACGCGACTGAAACTAAAATATCAATTCAACGGAATCACGATCTAATTCAGTTGGCTCGGTATTTCAGTTAGTTTCGGACTCTAAATGAAAGAGAAGAGCGGAGAACAAGGCGCGAATTATTAACGACGCGCTGACAACGAATGCTCGCTGTTGCGTCGCGTTGCGTCGCGTTGGGTTGTGTTGGCTCGTCTCACCTCTTGTCTCCGCGCTGAATCCGAACAAAGAGCTAAAAGAAAACGCTGTCGTGGTGTCGCTTGCTCCTCGACCACTGTGGAAACCGAAGCTCGACAACACACGCCGCGAACCAAGGAACGCGCGCGGCTCGGTTAATTCGCGTGTCGACGCGAGCTACCCCGGCGTCAAACTGATTTCCGCTTCCGACCGTTTCATTTGCCCTCGAACCCTCGCTAAAAAAAAACCCGCCACCGAGTGACTCGAGCGGCTGCATCTTTCCGAGGATGCGATAAAATACACGCGGGATTGCGCGAGGGGGGTGGGCCCCCTCGTCGAGAACCGCGGCGGATGGAGAAAAACCGCGCGGTCGATTCGCGCGCGAGTGTAAAATCTATAGAAACGCACGTGTACGCGTGCACACGTACACCGGCTGAATATGAGCCGCGTATTAAAGGAAAACCAAGCGCGCGGGAAGACGGAAGTGTGTTGCTATGCGCGTCTGAAAAATCTATACAACCGTCAACACTCGCCAACACGCTGCGTCCCCAGCCTCCACCGATACCTTTTATCGCGAACAGTCGATGCGCGACGCCGATTCGCTCTGACTTTTAACTCTCTTTTTAAGTGTCAACTCAATTTTTACTCAATTTTTTGAAGTGTCGATTATGCAGCACAGATTATGATCACCAATTGGAATGAAAAATAACAAATAGAGTAACAATTGCTTTTGCTGTACCTTCCTTCTTTCGTTCTTTTATCGCAGATGCGTAGAATTTTTTTCTTTCACGAACGAAGGCACAATATTCTCAAGAGTGTAATTTTCAGTGTGTCGTCGATGTACAGTCTGCGTCTTCGGAAAGTCGTTGGCGTTTTTCTTTCGGTGACGTTTTAAGTTTGCCCACGCACCTGAGCCACCAACTTGGGTGGCGCGACACGCGTTCGCGCGAGGAGGGGTGATGGACGAACGAGAAAGGTTAAGGGCCGCGAAAGCAAGGGGGTTCGGTATTACCGAGGGTGGAGGTCGCGGCGAATCCACGCCACGGGAGACACGGAGATCCTCCTGCGAGCATTCTCGACGGAACAAAGAGACGCGACCAGGCGCGAACTGATTTCATACGCTTTTAGACTCTTTTAAGTCTCTCGCTCCTTTGACGCGACAGCGGACACCTCGCGGATATTTGTCAAGCATTATTTCCGCGAATTATTATAATTTTATAATTATTATTCTATTATTATTATTACTTTATTACATTATTATTATTATTATTATTATTATTATTATTATTATTATTATTATTTCTAACAACATTTATTATTAGTTTATTATTATTACTATTATAATATTTATTATTATTATTATTTCTAACAAGGTTCCAATTTGCTGAAGAAACGATCGACGAATCCAACGTCCGGACGAACGCGTCTTGAAGCCGATTTCGCGTCAGCTCGGCGAAGTGCAATTTTTTTCCATTTGATAACCCGACGATATACGGGCTCGTCAGACACGGCCTGTCAAGATCTCGCTTCGATAAAAAAATGGAAGCGAGCCTGTTTGCATAACAAACGACCCGCAGGGGGCCAACGCGCCGATTATTGCAGGGGCTGTTAGCAAAGGGGGCGAGGTCCGTGCACGCGTTAACCTCTGAGGAAATTCGCGTTTGCTCGAACGGAAACACTAGGTGCGAAATTGAAAAATATTCCTGCAGGTTATTGTTTCTTTTTTTTTTTTCTTTTTGGAATCTTTCGTGGTAGGGATACTTAGAGCGTGGAAGAGTAGAATGATGAAAAATTGTCCATAGTTTAAACTGTAACATCTGCGGTAATCTCATTTCAAAGAGTAAAATTTCTATTATATTTTGTGTAATTTTAAATCTGTTGTTTTCAAATGATGTTTCTACATCAAGTAGCAGGTTTTACATCTCAGGTTAATATTTAGTATTATATAATTTAATCTAACCTAAACCTAACCTAAAAATTCTATTATACTTTGTGTAACTTTAAGTCTGTTGTTTTCAAATGATGTTTCTACATCAAGTGGCAGGTTTTACATCTCAGGTTAGTATTTAGTATTATATAATTTATATAATAAATTAATATACGCAAACAATATTACTTGACATCGTTGAAACATTGCTTGTTAAAATAATACCTTAAAATTAAATTTACTTTTTTCTGTAACGCGCAACATTTTTACCTTTCTTGATAATTACAGTTTTTGTAAAAATTGTAATTGACACACCTCATCGTTCGTACATGCCTAAACGAAAAATAATCAAAAACCGACTTGAATTAAGCGGCCCGAATGAAAAAAAAAAAACAGGAAAACTGAAAGAGAAGAGAGAACTAACAAAGTTCCAGTAGAGGGATAATCGCGGATATACTAGCGTCTATTCAAGCTAGAATTTATGCCGCCTCATTTTTCACCCGCCTCGTCTGCCTATCTTCTCTCTAATAGGGATCCGGGAGTAATACATTATGGTCGGTTTTGTCTGGTATTGTGCGCCTCCGTTGCCTATTCATCGCGTACGTGCTCGAGTCCGCGCATCCTGTATGCACGCGTTCGGCGTTCGCGGCAATGCGAACGTGAAATTATGCGATTTACGAGCAATCGCGACGAGATAATAAAGTGGAAGTAAATTGAAGGAGCGATACGCCGCGGAGGTTAACAACGCGATTAATTACGCGATGGGTGTATAGATGTTATTTTATTATCGGGGCCCTTAACGATCCGCGGCCAGTGTGGAATCAAGCTCGCCTGAGAGCAAACACGCGAATAATTTAATAATGAAGCAGCAGTATTTAATTATGTAGCTGTTGTTGCTATTCAACTATGTATGACCATGAGCGTGCAATCGCAAACGATGTTGATGAGGGAAACAGCGTAGTTTGTTAATCAAAACGTAACTATCTGTGCAAACGTTGGAAAGGAATTTTGTTTTCTTTCCCTTTCTTTTACTGTCAATGTATGGTAATATTCTCTTTGTCGTTTTGTCAAAAAGCTTGAGCACTTTAATTCAAACAGGCGTTATCTGATTGATAACACAAATGACTTTAGAAAATTTTCAGTATTTAACAATCAAACAATTTAATGCAGTTAAGGTCTTCTTACGATATGCTATATGTAAGTAGACTATTTTTGTACTATTATACTTGGAATTAAGCGACTTGATTTAAGCGGAAGTTGCAGATTTAACACGGCCCTTTTGATCTAACACGGGCAGTACAGTCTCTGCGTTGTTCAACAAACACCGATGAAAACGATACAGTTGCGAGTTTATCTGACGAAAGATTAATATAAAATACACGAAGTACCTGGACGAATCCAGCAACGACGACCTAGATTGTATTATTAATTTATTCAAGAGGAGCATACATAACCTCTAGAGCGTCTATAATCTAATAGAAATGCATAGTCGGTATCGAGTACACCGCTATGTTTTTGCTCGAGCACACGACGTTAACGGTGTTTCGTACGTATTGGTGAGAAATCAAGGGACAACTCGCCAAGAACGGTGCAAAGAGATCGTGCAAAAGTCAATGAACGATCGTCTGGGATCGTCTAGGGGGATTTATTGTTAAATGAAAACGTATCTCTTCTCGCGCGAGGGCAGCCTTCAAATTAACCTAACCTAAACCTACGTTGTTAATCTTGTAAAATTTTTTGAAATTATAAAGCAGCCCAAACCTAACCTAACTTAAACCTACGCATTAATCTTATAATATCTTTTGAAATTGTAAAGCAGCCTAAACCTAACCTAACCTAAACCTACGTTACCAATCTTATAATATTTTTTGAAATTATTATATAACAACAAATTATAACATAACTACAATATAAGCAATTATGACAAATTATATAATATATATATATACACATATAAATTTAAACTATCTGAAATTAATCAGGTAGCTAATTATCCGCTTATATATATATATATATATATATGCATGTTTACAGATAAGAAACAAATAAATTATTCAATACACAGTTTAGGTTTTATTACACGAGTATAACGCGTTTCTAAATCTCTTTTTAGAAATATAAAGAAACCGTTTCCTGTTACCATTTAGGTACGGAAAGACGTGAGTTGTTCCTGATTTCACGGGGTGACTCAAAACGAACAAATAACGAGCGTCAAACTATGAAAAAGCCCGCGCTTATAATTAGCACGGTTTCTTCAAGAGCCAACCGGGTCTTTGTCCTTGCCTTCTTTGCTCCCAAACGAGCGAGACTTTGCAAATATGGTTGATTAACGCTGGAACTATCAAAGTGCTCGAAATGATTAATTCATAATTTTTTTTCCGCAGATTTATATAAAGATAAAATATACGAGTATAAATAAAAGCTGGCGTCTTTTCGTAAACTTTTCCCCATTACCTGCGCCTATTCACTACCGGTCGATAGTTCTATTGTTAAAAATTAATAAAAATATGAATATTAATAAAAATAAATTGTAAATAAAACGACTTTTGTGATAAACTACTGGCAAATCGTTCAGAAAGGACGAGTCGGGGAGACGCTTTGAATAAAGCAAAGCAGAGCGATTTAAATTTCTCTTCCGACAAGTGAAAACAAAAAAAAAATAAAACACTTTCATGTGCGCGGATACGAAGTTGTCAGGAACAACTGGAAATTCGCGTAGCGACCAACCCTGTTCGTGCAGAGCGAGCTGGAAAGATAATTAAATCTCGTCGGCTCGTTAGCACACGTTTAACCATTACAGAGAGATTTCTTTCGGAAAAAGCTCGGCTACGAATCTGACACGTCGTTTCGTCCCTGTGGCGTTATCGCAGGGGGCGGAGGGGGGGTGGCAATTTTCAAAACCCGTGCATGCGTTAAACCGACACACACACACACGAACAAGTATAGTATTTTTAACTCGAACGAACGAACGCGCGAGCGAGGGAGATGCAACGGTGAAAGAAAGATTTAAGGGTCTTAGAGCATCTAGTCAGTGGTTCTCTGCATAAAGGACAGCACAAAGTGGGCCTTGCGACAAATATTACCACTGAAAGTGATTTTAGCGGAGGTAGAAGATCGGGCCTCTTCGGGTGCAACGCTAATGCAACGAAAATTAGCGATTGGTTGATTTGGGTCACGTGATTCGCGAGGGGGCGTGGGATAGACTTCGAGTGGGAGTGGCGTTGTCTGGTACTGTGCGATCGCGCTTGTAATTTGTTTTGTATCGATTCAAACGTTTGCGTATCGATAAAATTTTAGGCAAAAAAGTTGTCTTCATTTCCTAGTTCGATTATCTTTTCAGTCAGACTCAAGTTAGACTCAAAGTTCTTATTTTCTTTTTTTTTTTTGACAGAAGACAGAGTTCCAAGAACGATTTGACATCCTCGTCAGTAGTGAAATTTAGCAAACTAAAATGTTAATAATGTAACTCTAGAACTGCCTTAGAGTTTCTTTATTATATAATTTTTTTATGAGCTTGCACAGCGTTTTTTTTTTCTTTTCAGAAGTTGTACAGCAAAATATGACGAAAATGTTCCATTTTGTGATCGTGCGTTTTCTTTGTAAAAATGAATTTAGTTACGTTTCGAGATATACACGTACGTTCAGAAAAGAAAAGAAACGCAATTACTTTTTGGCCAAGCCGATATTCCTTTTTTCCTCTCTCGAGAGGCGCTCTAACACGTTGCCTCTAACAAGGTACGCAATTTAACGTACGGAGCAAAGAACAGAAAGCGAGAATGAAAGATGAGGGGAACCGACGGAGAAGGAAAAGAAAGGTCAAGAATTGCTGAAGAGCAAACAGATCTCTCAGACTGCGCTGCGTACGTACGTGTATTATCTAAAGTGGTTTGCCGGAATGGAAGATCATTGGTTCTGAAATATGTACTTGCAAACGATACTTCTGAACGCAATCTAGTCAGTGAAAGGATCATCCAATAAAATTTACTTGTAGTTTAATCCTTTGCACTGTCCTTTCTAAGAAAATTTGAGCCAACAGCTCCAACTTTCTTCTTTTTTCGTAATTGTTGATAATTATAACGAACGTAGATATATGTATTTTTTGGTATTGTATGATATAATGTACAATAATAGTACAATATCTGGACAAATATAATAATAGTATAATATTTAGAGTGACTATAATACATAACATACAATATATAAGAAGAATAAAAGAATTTCTCAAAAAGGAATTGCCGAGGACAGAGACGTCGTTGAAATAATTCACGTAAATTAAACTTCTCATCTCTTCTTACAAAAGTTCATGAAGGAAATTATATTTCAGAAGATTGAAGAGTATAAAAATCATCAACTCCAACGTGGTGCACTTGTTCTAACAGACTGACGTCTGTTAATGCACGTTGACGATTGGTTCAAACTTAAACATAATATCACACGTTAAAAAAATATAATCAAAGTTTCACACTACTCGAACAGGATGATTTATTGATTATTTCCAACGCTGCGTCTGCTTTTATTTCAAGTGACTACTCTGGTCAATTATTTTGCAAATTAGTTACCGACAGATGGTACATACGAAAAGAGTTTCTGGGAGGAGAGCAACGAACTAAAGCAGGGACATGTTTTCAAGTGTCAGTTTGCCTCTGCGCGAGATGTTCGTGAAAATCGGATGGAAAACAGGATGGGATTTCAGTTCGGTGAATCACGGGCGAAAACATCGCGCGATAACTGGGTTGAGATCTCTCGAAAAGTCGCGGGAGAACCACTGATTTCTCGGGTGCTTCGGGGTTAAAGACCGGGTGCAGGTCTTACGTGTGCCTCGCGACTTCAATTTTCTCTCGTTGTCTCACCGTCCCTCGTCTTGTCCTTCTTCGTTTTTCAGTTTCGTTCCTCTCTGTATCCCTTCGCCTTTGCTTTCTCTTTGTCCAACCAGCCAGCCACGATCGAAAAAGACAGCCTCATATCGACACTGACGAATGCAACGCTTCTGCTCTCGCTCTCTCTCTCTCTCTCTTTCTTTCTTTGTTTCTCTCTCGCGGTCCAAGATGCCTCTTTGGGAGATTCCTAGAGGATTACAAGGCTTGTGCTAAGCTCGCGTCCACCGGGGGATTCGCTCGCTCGCAAAAACGATTTACCGCGTGTAATTCTCTCCCCGTAATTGAAACAGATATCACGCGCGCACGCTCACGATCTGTTTGCCTGAATTCCACTTATGTTTACTTCCACTTATTGCGTTTCACACGTTGTGCCTCGCGACACTATTATTTTCCTACTCCCTCTTCATTCCTCGTCTTTCGTAAAAAAGTTTGTACGAAGAATTAAATTGAACGATACGAGAGAGTTTAATTAACCTTTCTCTAACGGAAAGGGTACATTTTGTTCGCGATCGATGCTCAACGATTGCACGATTACTCGAGTGTTTCTCAGCTGTCGACAAATGCTTTCATTTTATCACTGAAAGTGATTTTAGCGGGGGTAACACAGAAAATCGGCAACGCTAATGCAACGAAAATTAGCGATTGGTTGATTTGGGTCACGTGATTCGCGAGGGGGCGTGGGGTAGACCTCGAGTAGGAGTGGCGTTGTCTAGTACTGAGCGAGTCTTTCTTTTTTTTTCTTAGACTGAGTTCCCATCGGATTCTCAAGGAGTTAGCTGTCGCGAGATGAGATCACATCGTAAAACCGGAAAGACAGACACGCAGTTCTCCGTGATTTTTCGTGTTTCATCGTTTCGAGTTATGTACGTACCTCGTGTGAAAGTGAAATAAATCGCGTCGTTCAAGGGTGATTCAATTTACGTTGTTTCGACGAGAGAACACGTTCGCTGTTCCTTACTCATCCGCCCCAGGTTCTGTCTATTATAGATTTGCCTGGCATTAGAGGGGTCCGAAGTAAGCTTGATCAATAAGCGTCTTTGCGCGACAGCGTTTCGTTTCTGGACCTCTGGTAATCCTTCGTAATGCTTCGCTAATTGAAATAGATGTCACATTGCTCAGAGACGTCATACACGTGGTTCCAAGGAAATAATCTACGCGAGTTAATGATCTCTATTAGGTTTATTCCAAAAAGTAACTGCATTTCTTTCTAATAAATGGAATAAATGTATGTGATTGATCTTCTCATTTTATACATTTAAACCTCTAAACGTGCATTGTTTCACACTATAAAATTCCTAACAAAAATTATAAAAAGATCGATCATTTCGACCACATTGAAACAATTGCAGAACGATGTCGTTCGTTGAAACTAGTTCATCTCCCAATGTCGAATCGAATTGCAAATTTGCAAATCCAAATATCAAAATTGCAAGTCAAATTTATAAAACAGACAGAAACGCAACGTTTCTTCGTTTGTTCTACGAGGTACGAGATAAATCATCTTGGCGAAAATAGCAAAAATCAAGAGCGTGTGTGTGTATATTTATTCCTTTTTTTAACAGGAAAAGGGAGAGCAGCAGCTGCAACTTTTCTACCCTCTCGGCTCGCGGAGATGGAAGAGAGCTGCGAAAGATGTCGGTGGGGTTCCGGTTACTCGGATACGGGAACAGCCATAAAATTTATCGAGCTTTCGGGGTGGCGGCAGTTAAACTGTCGCTGCACGCGACTGCGCCGCCGACGTCCGCTTCATGAAAACGATGATTTCCCAGGGAAAGATTTCCCGGAGGGGCCGTGACGAATAATTCGGTCCTAATTCAAACGTTCGCACCGCCGAATCGATCGACAATCACACCAAACACACCTAAACCTAACCTAACCTAAACCTAACCTAACCTAAACCTAACCTAAACACAAATCCCGAATCGAAACTTTCTGTTCATCAAATTAACGTCATTAACGTCTTTCTTACGTCCAACGTAATTCTTTTCGAAATATATTTATAAACTTGCAATGATTTTGGGGTACTGCTTTCGCATTTCGTACAATTGGAATATGCACGTGCAATTTGTTTTGGTTCAGTTTCTATTGGAGACATATTTTTTGGAAGAAGATATTAGACGTCCTATGTTTTTCGTTTTCGTGAGGCAATTAGTGCAGTTTGTAAATAAAACAATTTCGTGCCTTGTTGTATAATAAAACAAAAATAAACTCCCATAGTTATAGCAAAAAAAAATTAGCACTGGTTATAGTAATAAGGCAAAGCAATAAGTGCATCAGGGTTGGTGCAAGTAGTCGTTGAATCGCCAGAATTTTACAAGCCGTGTTCGCGTATTTCGCTCCATTCACGGGGAAAATAAAATCGACGAAATTTAAATATTTGACGATTCACTGTACGAGTGAAATTCCTTTCAACCCAATTCAGTTTTTACCATCCGCTTCGACTCGACAACGGAGGATTAACCAATTGGAATTTTTCCGCGTTAACGCATCTCCAAAGAAGAAAAAAAAAAAAAAAGAAGAGAACAAAAAATACAAGCGTGAGGTCGTAATTCTTTTCGGAAAAGAAACTTCTTCCGGTCCCTATCTCTGCGAGCAGGAGATCTTTCGCTTAGAATTCCCGAAACTGTCTTATCAACGGAGAGCAGCGACCTGGAGCCCATCTGAAAAGACATAAATCAGAACCATGACCTAGACGCGTAGAGACCGTCGCCTAGAACGTCTGCCAGGATGAACGATGGGAGCCAGAAAAATAAAAGCGACGAAACGGCTCTTAAAATAATATCGTAAAAATCACAAACGACGGATCACAGGGACGTCTCGTCTACGCGTTCGCGTATGTACGCACGCTTACGCGCACGTGCGCGAGCACGCTCGTGCATATATTATGAACACGTTATAGGACGTGGAAGTCTATTTCGAACCGAAAGACATTCTGTATCCAGCCGCTTGCAACACGCACGGCTTTGATACAGCCACGATATATGCGAGAGAGAGCTGCATCCCCTTCAAAACCTGCCAGTGGTGCTCAACCGTGTAAACAACCGGGCGAAGCAAATTTCCACCCGCGAGAGAAATATTTGCAATTTGTTTTTCATTTCGTGCGACGAACGCGATCGATCTTTCTCGTGCGCCAATTTATATTAACCTCTTGACACACGAGTCGCGTGAAACTAATTAAATTAAATTAAATTAAATTAAATGAAGTAGGTAATTTGGGAATATAGGACACTATAGGCCATATGAAGCCATATGTAGAAAAATATTCTTGTACAAGGTGAGTATAAAAAAGAGTTCATAATTTTTAGAGTAGAATAGTTCCAATGAACATGGGTCGAAAAATTAATAGGTTCGAAGTTGCAAAGAACCTGCCGCAAAATTGTATTTCAGGGTTAAAAAGAGATTTTTTTTTTTCCTTGCATTGTATTCTACTCATCGCGAAGAAACCATAAAACGCAACCTGATAGTTCTTTTGGAAAATGGCAAAAAACTTTCTTAATCATTTAACAGCGCGGACGCGTGGGTGCTAACAGCGACTTTATGTTTCTGGACGCGTGGATGTCTATATTACGTAATGTTTATATTTCGAATAATGATAACAATTAGTTTTGTCATTTAATTATTTAAACTCACGCTATATTCCACAAATAAATCAAATGTCAGTAAAATTTAATTTAGAATCATAAAGTCACTGTTAGGACCATTCTGCAAGAGAACTATTAGGTTACGACCTATGGTTGCTTGGAAAAGTTTTACTTCCGTGATGAGTAGAATACAATGCAAGAAGAAAGAAGAAAATTTTTGATCTTTAAATTTAAATTCAAAGTCAAGGTTAATTTTGCGGCAGATTCTCAAATGTTAGTGAAACCCAATACGAAAATTACGTAAAATTACGTTTTAATAATGCGCAGTGCGATGACATTTTCTCGATATACACATACGAAAGAAACAAGTATAAAAAGTTAGTAACTGACGAGTTGAAGTTTAGGCGAAACAGAAATAGACGAAAACCATGTTGGAAAGTGTTGCACGCAGTTCGCTTCTCTAGTTTAAAACGGATTTATGCCCCAACGAAGTACACTCGTCCGAATTTCGCTGGTTGAGGACCACTGTAAATCGGCGTGCACATCTGGCTGTGGCCGCCCTGCGAAACGTGGGAGTTGCGAGTCGAGAGTAAAGTATAAACTATGGGGTGCCACCCCATCTCGTAGCGGGCCTACCCACCACCTCCTCTCGACCACCATAGATGTAGCTAATATCATCGTCCGTGCGAGTGTACACACGCGCGTTCGTTATCAGTCGTATACGTTGTCGACTCCGCCTAACGCCGAGTTTCCGCCGCGCGTACGCGCACGTATGCGCGAGGAGAACAAGCTTTCCGAGCGCGCGGAATGGGGTGACCGAGCTGCACGCACACGAGCTCGGAACGAGCACTAACACCGTCGGAGATTCGCGCACTTTCGTTCAACACGGTTAGCTCCGCTCGCACGAAATGGAACGACCGATACTGGTACGCGTAACCACGATCGAGGGTGGTTACGTACGTATGTACATATGTACGACCAGAGGGAGAGAGAGAGAAAGAGAGACAGATATATATATATATATATATTTAAAAGGAACGTAGGGTCGCGTACCCCGTAGAAGCCAGTTTCCATGGTGGTCCAGATCTCTCTCCGTGGCAGCCAGAAATGCGCAAAGGGTTGCTAAAAGCCATTCACGGGACTAATGGCTAATGGGGTGTTCTTAACGCGCCACCAGAATCTACTGCGCCGCTTGCCACCCTCGTCGAACCTTTCGTACCGTCCTTACGTAAGAGTAAATTCGTAACACGCGCGCGAGAGACGCTAAGAAGTTCGTTCGATTCTACTTCCAAAGCTGTTTAATCCCATGCCTTACCGATTTTCTTCTCAGACTTCAACCTGCTGTTGGTTGTTCTAACGCGTTAGCGTTGAAACGCATTGTACATACAGGGTGGTTCGTTTAAGTGAGGTTAAGAATCCTAAGTATCTTATCTAAGAATTATGTGACGAGGCAAGAGATAGTTTTTGCCTAACACGAATATAGTATCGAAAGGCCAAGAATATTTTTTTTCTCTTTTTTTTTTAGTTTTCAACGTCATTGGTGTTTTCTTTTTCGTACAGCTATATATTTTTTTTATAGATATGTAAAGAATATGACCTTGAAGGTTTCAGTTTTACGCATAAATTCATCTTAGAGCTTGGCCTTCGATTTGATGGAAAGAACCAGCCGCAAAATTCCTAACCATTTAAGACGTGTCCTAACAGCGACTTTATGGTTCTGGACGTGTGGATATAATGTTTATATCTCGAACAATGTTAACAGTTAGTTTTTATTATTTGATTGATACTCCCGTAATGATGATAAATCAAATATTAGTCAAAAATAATACGAAAATTACGTAAAATAGACCACGTGTCCAGAATCATAAAGTCGCTGTTAGGACGCACGCGTCCATAGTGTATTTGGGAACTTTTTTGCCACTTTTCAAGAGAACTGGTTGCAACCTATAGTTTCTTGGAAAAATTTTACTCTTGTGATGAATAGAATACAATGCAAGAAGAAAAGAATTTCTTTTTGACCTTAAAATAAATACAATTTTGTGGCAGATATTAATGTGTAATATAGACAATACGACTATGTAAATATGTCATTTTGTATTTATAAAATAATTCTATCGCAAGTAAATAAAATTGAATATAGATTATTACATATTATATTATTGATAATTTATCAAATTTCGTACTGAAAATTAGGTGTTGTCATCTATGATAGTCACAAACGCGCCTAACGGGAAAATTACAAATTGGTCATTTTGACAGTTCCAGTGTTAAAAAGTTCGGCTCGATTCTTCCTAGACAAATGAACGGTATAAAATTCGACGCGAGGAAAGCTAGACGCATTGATCACGACAGCGCGGAGCGACAAAGGCGAAACGTTAAAGCGTCGCTGCGCGATGGGGGAAAACACCGCGTCGAGAAAAATGAAAGGGAATGCCAGAAACAGATAAACTGCAGGCACTGCAGGAAAGATCGCGGCAGGATGTTGCTTCGCGATAACCGTTCGCTAATGACATTCCATAAAAAGCAATTTGCGCGACGAGCGAACGAAGGGAGAAAAATAATGCCGTTTCTTTTCCCATCCCGTCCCACAGTTCGCCTTTTCCACTTTTTTCCCCCTCGTTTCGATAACGTTCGCGTTATCGTTCGCGACACGGTGGAACACAGCGGGCCTTATCTTCAACGCAACGAAATTCTTTCTTCTGTTCGAAGAACTACAGACCAGACGGTTGTTTCTCTGTCAATCCCTCGCACAGCGCTGCGCAATAATAATTTATTTTCATTCGATACCTATTTTTCGTTATTAAGGATGAATCACGGATGAAGCGGTAACCGGCACGCGACCATCGCAAATCCCAGAGGGCCCATAAATACCGCTCAAGTCGCCGGGAGTGCATCCAAACTTTGCAATATAAAATTCCGTGCCAATATGTTACCATCTGATATAAATCAGCGGTGTAAATCCAAATTTGTCGAACGAAGTGCTATACATTTTAATATGTAATAATAATAATAATAATAATGCTACAATGTTATAAATATTATACAGAAACCAGAAAATGGGTGTTTTGAAAAATTTCGATTCAGATAACATTGCTTCCAAATTACTTTTTATTATATTATATTTTTTTATATTATATACCAAGTTATTTCAGAAGCAATCTATTTGTGAAATACCGAAATTATGTTATTGAGTATTTCATGTGAGAATTAAATTAATTTATTTCCGATTGAATGATTTATTTGTTACCTCGTGAAATAAATTATTTACCATTTATCAGGATCTTTATTTGTTGTTCGATTTTGATGAAATTGTCTCCTTTCTCAAGATACAATGTCCAAAGTTTGTATTTACTATTTCTTATTCTGCGATTATGCTCGTCTATCAGACGGAAGCTGAAATGGGTATCGTTCGATTTTTTGATGACGATAAAAGAAATTTAGTTACGATTGTGTATTAGTAAAACGAGTATTTGTATACCCGTCTACGTCATCAGTGGAAAGACTATTTTCATTTGCTTCAGCTACTTTAACAGATGTCCCCAAATTTCGTTCGTCAACGGACCAAATGTTCGAGAAACGAGTCCCATTGAGTGCTAACAATAGGACAAATTTCTACCGTGATAACACACACACAGACACTAGTAAATTATCTTGATTTTCATTGATTATTCCTTTTTTTTTCATTTAAGTATCTTGGTTCAATTGATATTTATTCCGAATGTTATTTTAAAGAGAAATTGTCAAAAACAAAAAAAATTATTTGTTAGAATAATCAGTCTTCTCTTCAATTTATTATTTTCACAGTTTCAAATTCCTTCAAACTGACCAAACGAGCAACGACATTCAATTTCAAAAATTTATTCGCAAATTATCATTCGAGATAAATTCGCGGGAATCTTGTGAATGATTGAAGCTTAAGAAGCTTTATAATAATAAAGAGTATGTAAGGAATAAGACCAAGTATTTAACGGAGGGTTAAAACAGCGGAGGCTGCTAAGCGAATCGATACAGTTTGGAAAGTTTTACCTCCCCTTTGGTGGAAGTATATGCGAGGAAACTCACCGAGTTGTGACTGATGCGTCGGCGTCGGAGCGGGTCTAACCTTGTCTGGAGGACATCTCCTGGTGGCAGCCACGGTGGCGGGCAAGGGTATGCTCGTGGTCCCAGCGCCGGGTCCGCCACCTGCACCGCCGACTGCCGACTGCTTATTGTACGGAGACGGCAATCTGGAACGAAGGGATCAATTTAAAACGAAGTCGTCCCAACAGAGTCGTTATTGTTGTTCAGACCAAAATGTCTGTTTCTTTGCAAACAGTTCTTCTCTCGCAATTTGGTTATAGTATAGCATGCATGTATTTAGAATAGTATGTTATTCTTCTTTCTGCTGTGCTGTTTGTACATTTCTTCTCTCACAATTTAGTTATAGTATAGTATGTTATGTTATAGTACAATATGTACATTATTTAGTAGAGTATGTATGTATTTAGGATAGTATGTTATTCTTTTTTCTGCTGTGAAAAAATTATGTGTGCTGTTTGTACATTTTTTCTCTCACAATTTAGTTATAATATAGTATGTTATATTGTAGTACAATATGTACATTATTTAGTAGAGTATGTTACTCTTCTGTCTGCTGTATAAAAATTATGTGTGCTGTTTGTACATTTCTTCTCTCTCGCAATTTACTTATAGTACAGTATGTTATGTTATAGTATAATATGTATATTATTTAGTAGAGTATGTATGTATTTAGTATAGTATGTTAGTCTTCTTTCTGCTGTGTAAAAATTATATGTACTGTTCGTACATTTCTTCTTTCCTAATCTAGTTATAGTATAGTATGGTATCTTATGTTGTAATATGTTATTTGGTACAGTATGTATGTATTTAGAATAGTATGTTATTCTTCTTTCTGCTGTGCAAAAATTATGTGTGCTGTTTGTACATTTCTTCTTTCCTAATTTAGTTATAGTATAGTATGGTATGTTATGTTGTAATATGTTATTGGTACAGTATGTATGTATTTAGAATAGTATGTTATTCTTCTTTCTGCTGTGTAAAAATTATGTGTGCTGTTTGTACATTTTTTCTCTCGCAATTTAGTTATAGTACAATATATATTTTATTTGGTATATTGGCTATTTGTACACATAATTCACATCGATCCTTGATGGTAAGCTAAACGAAAAAATATTCCGTCTCAAATACAGAGCACTCAAAGAGTTAACAGAGCTCGCCAAACTGACGATCAAAGATTCCTCCTCAGTTTGTAGCTCGTGCAACCGAATCTCGCACTGAAATCGCGTATTTTCTCTCAAAGTCAAAAGACGGGAGCAACGGGAAGAAAGAGCGAAGAGAGAAAGAGAGAGGAAAAAGAAAGAAAACTCGACGAGGGCGTTAACGTGGCCAAGAGGAAAACGCTGGCAAACGAAAACGCAGCGAAGAGGGAGAGTCTCGCGTTGGTGGTCGTTCCCTTCTCGACTCGAATCTCTCTCTTTCTCTCTCTTTCTCTTTCTCTCACCCTCTGACTGGTTGGGGTGCCGTGAAATCGGTACCGCGGAACTTCTTTGAATCCGCCATCCGGTGACGAGAGGGCGATACAAATTTTAATAAGCGAGCCATCTCGAACAGTAATGCGGAAAAAAATCATTTTCATCTTCTCGCGTACGTGCATACATGTACACCGCGCTCCCGTTAGTTTGTCACACTTGCAATTTCTTCTGCCTCTATCGCGAGAACAATCGACATCTGCATTTCAAAGGAGCGTGTCGGAATTTTAAATAGACTGTTGAGCACAGCTTTGCCATATTCAAACATTTCCATAGTTACGCGTATCGATATACGAAAGAATGAATTAAAAATTACACACAGAGTCGAAGAACTATAGAATCCTCTTGTGGGGGGAAAAAATATGAAAGGCAAAACGAACGAGAGAGGAACGAAGACGGAGGGAGGGGGCGCGCCATAAGTTCGCGAAACTGAGAAATAACTTGTGAAAACGGTTCCCTTCGCAACAAGTTAACAAGTCGACAACTCTGGCTGCGCGTCGCGTCACCACTGAACGGTAAATATTTGGTTGAAACGACGTGGTACATAGGTGCTCAAAGGAGCCCCCTTTTTTCTCCCACGCGGGTTCTCCTACGCGCGCCATTATTCGACGACCAGATTTCGCGTCCCCTTTGCCGATGAATCAACCAACGAGGAGAGCCAGCTTTCCTGGAAAACCAGCGCCAAAAGAATTCGGTCGTTCTCGTTTTGGAATGTTTTCATTGATACGTCAGCGAGCGCGCCGTAGTCTTCTTTTCGGAAACCGAAACATAGACGTAGAGAGGGCATCGTCTAAGTTTATCGCCTCCGATATTTCCGTCGTTTCCGTTCTCGGAGGTGCGAGAAAGTGCACAGTGATTTTTCTTGTAAATGAAAAGATCACACCTCCGCTTTTTTGACGCTCTGGAACTGTCAAAATGGTCAAAATGACCGATCTGTAATTTTAGATTTCTCGTAAAATATGTGAAAAGCGCAATAAAGTGTGTTATAAAGTTTTCCTATTTTATTTTTTTTTATTTTTTATTTTAATGTCTCTGATGGAAATTTTGTAGTTTCAGTGTTGAATGGAATGATGTACTTTTTGATTCGCTACTCGACGATATTCGATAATTTTTGTAAAGAAGTATTTGTATTTATACCTGAAATTATTATAAATTTAGAAGATACTCTAACTTTGTAAAGTAGTATTCACTGATTCGTATGTCTGAAATTATTAGTTTTAGGTCCTATTCTCCCCACTCTCTCATGCGCGGCGGGGAAATTTCAATGTAATGGAGGGGGTAGCACTAGCGATCTGGAAAGTGGGGGGTTCGCGGGCCGCCAGTTAACCACCTTTAGTTTAAAACTTAATTCCGTAAAATCTATTACATGAAAAGATACAAAGAAAAAACACAAACGCAATTTTTATAAAATTGAAACCAAAGTTTTATATTTGTATTATTAATTACATTATTTTATATTGTTTGAGTTTTATAAAGTTTTACGACTTTCGTCCCAAATTAATAATTTTTCATACACATATCACATACACAGATCAACAGAAAGTTTTACAAGTTTAGGATAGCTCTCGTTCTAAATTAATAACTTCTTCGACATGCACAGATTATCATAAACATTAAATCAATAGAAAAAAAAAATTTTATAAAATTGAAACTAACTAAGAATTTTAGGACCTTTATCCTAAACTAATATACTATAAATGTCAAATGCAAACATTCCACGTCGTTTGTTATAAAATTTCAAGGATGTAAAAATCGCAATTCGGAACGCGGACGTCTGGAACAATTCCGACGACGTTCAGGCGTCCAGCCCTTGACACGTAACGCGTGCGTTTTTAAATGAAACGTCCGTTCATGGTACACGGACAGGCACCGTGGATTAATACGCGCGATATGCATATGCATGGGGCGTTCTTGATATCCTGAGCTCCGCGGGATAAGCCGCGATTATTTCCGAGCCTAAGGGCAAATCGCACGAAACGAGACGCGTTAATGGTCGACCTCCTTTTACGACTCGAAGGGGGCGGGGGGGCAGGAAGAGAAAAATATCGAAACGCGCGTATTATAACGTGCAAAGGACGGCCAGGCGTTTATTGTGGCGCCGATAAGCGAGACACGTCCCGGTGGTTCCCTCAGGATACGCGTACGTACATACGAGGATACCATCGAGAATCGACGCGAGGATCGGGGCCGGTTATTCCGTTTAAAAACGAATCACCCGCCCACGCGGGTTCGAAACTCCAACGCCGAGATAACGCGTAAATACGAGTGTCGCGGATCGTTGGTTCAGCGTTTGATACCAAATTGGATAGCGCTAGTTACACGCGTAGTTGGATAATCCGCGAGGAAACGAGCAACCACGCGCGAGGTCTGCGGTGTAAGCGGCTCCGCTCGGACTCTATAATCTTTGTCTTTTGCTTTTATCTGTCCGCGCGTAACACGCTCGTTCCGTTTTCCATCCAGTACGCGCGCGTTCGTCGAAGATAAGACGCGAGGGTCAATATTTCTCGTCGCGGTGTTTAAAATATCATCGCTCCTACGTTTCAGCTAATGGGTTTTGCCTGTATCCCCGAGGAAAGAATGATTACACACCTTTCATGTTGGCAGGCGAATTTTTCGAAAGGAAATTCATCCTCCAGAGTTGTTATCGGGTGTGTGTGTGTGTGTGTGTGTGTGTGTGCACTTAATTACATATTATGTAAATGAAATTTTCTTCGGTTAAGAGTTTCTCCTACGGCACGTAGTACCGCAATTACCGTTTGACCGATAAGTCTTTGCTGTAGATCCATTCGGATATCGGTCGAACGTGGTACAAACTCGTCAAGAGTTTTCCTGCTCTCCTTATCTTACTCCTTATAATTATAAGTGTTGTTGATATTACGAGAGAGCGAGTGGTGATTGCTTTAAACGATAATAATGCCATTTAAACAAGATGATTATTTTCAATGCTGTGTTATTTTATTTCAAGTGAATATCAATACTTCAATCTCACCAAATTTTCTTCGTAAATAAATTGCTGGTACAAGATGATACGTACGAAAAATGCTTCCGAGGGCGAAAAGTTGAAAACTAATTTGAATAAGAAGTTGACGTATCGAGTGCTCTTCCGTAACGGTATCGAGAACACCGGCTGATATTTATCAGAGCGGATGTTCTGCGAATCGTTCGTATTCCGCGAAAGAGAAATCGACGGCTCGTCCCGAGATTTACGGGTCTCTGCTCTCCTCTCCTCGCGCAGCGTATATTTGCAGCGTGATGCATGGGAGAGGCGAAAGGTCGCCTGACAAAAAAAGAAAAAAAAGAAAAAATTCAAAGTCGCCGAAAGGGAGGCAGTTGCGGCGGCAGCGTTCGCATCGAGCGGAAGAAAGAAGCGTTTCAATCTTTTGAAGCGTGTGCGTGAGGAAGGGCACGAGCGAGGGGGGGGGGCAGAGTGCGTTTCGCGAATATTTACGAGGGCAATATCAGGAATTAATGTCCCCGGCCGGTGTTGCGAGCGGCAGCCGCCATCGGTCTCTCGTCGCGTTTCGCAATTTCTGCCACGGGTCCTTTGCGCTCCACCGGCCCGACGTATTAATACGGCGGCAGATATGACGTGCCCCGGCTGTAAACGTCCTCTTTACGACGCCTTTGCCCTTCGTTTGTAAGCAAACGACGTTTCTTCGAGTGGCAGCGCGCCACTGTCGAAGGTGTTATTAAGCTCGGGACATCGGAGGAATTAGACGTTTAAAGGGTGTAAAGCCCCCAAGGTCGCGGCTCTGCGGATCTCGTCTCCCATCATTTCCCATCGTTCGAACCACTCCCCCTAACGAGCGTGGAATATCACTTCTTCGAGGCTCTGATAAGCATTGGTTGAATTCGATTTGACCTTTTAACTGTGACAATTAATCGCAGCGTAGATCTTTGAATAATTTATAATTTCCAGCTTGGCTAACAGATCCTACAAATTTCGGGAGTAGCATTGCGAAGAGCTTCAGAATGGATATCGCGATTCAATGATATAACGTAGTTTTGCCATAAAATTTTATTGATGTGCAAACATTTGAATCGACACAAAACAAATTACAGGCAACGCCACTCCTACTCGGGATCTACTCCACGCCCCCTCACGAATCACGTGACTCAAATCAACCAATCGCTAATTTTCGTTGCATCAGCGTTGCACCTGAAGAGGCCCGATTTTCTGGCTTAGCCCCGCTAAAATCACTTTCAGTGATAATAAAATACTGTGCATTGATGAAACGAAAGAAACCTTCTGGGACTATTTGACACATAAAACGATGGACGTAGCGCGTAAAAAGAATTTGTCAAAACTGTCAGTTCGACAACTGGCTAGATACACGCGTGACAACGAAGACGAATCGTTGCTGTACATACATACCGAGATAAAAGTTGTTATTATGCACTCGCCAGTTTGACGGATTTCTGACTTTACGAGCGAAACTTGAAAAATTTTTACGATCTTTTTCTGACAATGGTGATTTCAGTGTTTATCCTACTTCGTCAGAAGTATAATGAACTTTTGACGTATGTCAATATAATATGATTTTATAACTATAATATAATATGGTATAATTATCGTATTATTATTATAATTATTAAATGTTATTAATAGTAATAATAATATAATTTATAATAATAAAATAATGTAATAAATTCATGAGTTAACACTGCGCAATTACCTCTGTTCCCGAAATATTCGAATCGATTTGGTGAGGAATATGCCGTGCGTCCGTAACGACAAGTAAACAAGAAATGCCTGTGAATCTAGTGTCAATCGTCAAAGTTGTTACCTGATTCGTAAGTCCAGAGGTCACCGCTTATTTGGCTCTACAAACGTTATTAACGCGAATGATCGATCACGTTTCGAGAATTTCACACTGGCGCGCGTGTTGCCGATTGTTGTGTCGCGTGCAGCGCGCAGACCCGCGATATTAACACGTCGCGGAGACAATTAATGCGGACACAAGCGTGCACGTACGCTATGTGGCAAAGGGGAGGGAGGTTCTGTTAATTACTCAAGCTTCTGGCTTCCATATCTGATGGGTGGCCCCCCTGGATGAGGATCGATATCCGATTTCCCATTCCTGTTGTTTCGATCACGCACTTTTAAAATTCAAATAGCCTTAAGTAACTTCTATTGCACGGGATCCAAATACGATTAACGATTGTATTTCATACAGTCCCTCTTTATCATTATTTCATATACACGAATAATATCGTTTCATTAAGAAACACTAGTTGACAACATTGTTGCTGTCTAAGATTTGCATAATAAATGTCACACTTTCTTTCAAATAATACCGCGCGATAATTGGAAAACCGGATTCTTATCACGTGTGATACGCTGCACACGTTGTTTCGATGTCACCACAACAGCTGCGCTGTGTGCGTGCGTACAGAAAGTTGATTGGCTGATTAACAGTTAGACTAATCGATCTTTGTACATGTTTCGAATACGAAGAAACATGTTTATTATTCGCGTGTATTATACGTATGTATTTAAATTTCATTGCGCATATGTTTCAATTTCTCGAGGAAGTTCAAGGTTTTAGGTTAGGTTTGGACAATGGAATTTCCCTTCAAAATCTACGAAGTCTGTCGCGAGATTTCACGCAACAGATGCTGACGAGAGTTAAAAATTATAAATATTTATTTATAAATATTTATTTTACATAAATATATATGTTTGTATGTTTTATAAATATAAATATCGTATTTTACATTAAGAGATTTGTTTTATTTTATTTTCTCTCTCGCAAGAATCTGTAGCAATATTTATATTTATTAACTTTCACGAGAATATTTATATTCTTGTAAAATTATATTCATACAATGTTTCATGAGAATATAAATATAAATATTTCGTAAAAGATTTATTTTATTCTACTTTTTCTCACAAGAATTTACAGGAATATATTTATAAATTATTATAAAAGTATTTATATTCTCCTATGTTTTGTAAATATATAAATATAAATATTATATTTCATATAAATACTTTATTCTATTTTCTTTCTCAGAAGACTCTACAGGAATACTTGCATTTATGAATTTTCATAAACATTTATATTCTTATAAAATCATGCATGTTTGCATTCGTCAGTTTTTCGTAAAAATATTTATTCTCAGATTTTCCTTTTTTAGAGAAATTATAACGTCAATGGCACTTTAACGACAGCACATAACGCTTGAAACGTTTGCTCTTCTAAATTTCCCGTGTTCTAACTATAAAAAATATATACTGCTCATAAAAATTAGAGGATGTTTCAAAAATGAATGTGAAGCGATAAAAAAAAGAAACATGTTTTTTTTATTAAACAAGAATATCAGAAAAGCAAACGGCAAGTCAAACGTCCGATGTTCTCGTTTAATAAAAAAAAATCAAGTGCTTCTTCTTTCATTTCGAAATATCCCCTATAATAATTTTTGTGAGCAGTATAATTCCGTCTCGGAAGCTGTGCTCGTCGACGGAGGGAACATCGCTTCGCGAGCAAATAGTTTTCACCCAACGTCGTCGATCACCCGAAAAAACAAAAAAAAAAAAAAAAGAAAAATGGGGATCGTTAACGAGCTAACGGCGATAAACAACAGCGTCGAAACGCGTAAAATCATGGTTTTCCAACGGGAACGAGACGAGTGGTCTAGGAGAGGCGTAGCTAGCTGCGAGGTGAGTTCGTGAAAGCGCCAGCGACGCACGGCGAGCGGGAGGGGGGGCCCACCTCTCTCGACCGGCTCGAGATCGTGTCCTCGTGGCTGGATCTAATTGGTCGGCCGATTTCGAAAAATCGGCGCGGAGAACCGAGCCCGCTAGTTTCGAAGCAATTAGAAGGAATGTCGCCGGGTGCCGTGGCAATTCGATAAGGCATCTGGCCACGGCTTTTACCTGCCACGGTTCAACCTAACCCCGAGAGCGCGCGCTTAGACAGAGGGAAGTGCCGTTAGAAACTTCTCCTCTGCTTTGTGCTTAACTATACCCGACTACAGCGTGCCGTTTACGTGCATAGTTCTGCAGATAACCGCGTGGAGCCAGAGGTCGGTCCGAACCGATCCCGCGGACTGATTCTACTAATTGCCGTACTTTCAACCGATTGTGTTTTTCTCTCTACTCTTTTTTTTTTTTTTTTAAAATCGAAGTCAAACAAAAGTTTAAGAGCGGATTTTTTTTTAACTTAAATCTCGCAATGACGAAGAATGAAATATAGTACTTTTCTTTTTATGGAAAATTGCTGATAGTTACGTTATCTAGAAATATAAATATTCTACGAAAAAATATTTATATGTTGAAATATTCAATTATTTTGTAAGAATATAAATATATTATATTTTGTATAAATACTTTTTTCATTATTCTATTCTATTTCTATTTTTTCACAAGAATTTATAGGATATTTATCTGTAAATTTTCATCAGAATGTTTCTACTTTCATAAAATTATATTTACATTTTCAACTATAAATATTTATAATGTTTCATGCGAATATGAATGTAAATGTTATATTTTATATAAATATTTTATGAGAGACTTTCTTTTCGCGAAAATTAATAGGATATTTATCTGTAAATTTTCATCAGAATGTTTCTACTTTCATAAAATTATATTTACATTTATAAATATTTATAATGTTTCATGTGAATATGAATGTAAATATTACATTTTATATGAGAGACTTTCTTTTCGCAAAAATTTATAGAAACATTGATATTTATCAATATTTATATTCTTATAAAATTATATTTGTACAATGTTTCATGAGAATATAAATAGAAATATTACTTTATAAGAGATTTATTTTATTCCACTCTTTTTTTCACAAAAATTTATATTCTTCTAAAATTAGATAAAATTTATACTTACAATTGTACACATTTGTGTTTGTAAATTTCCAGTAAGAATATTTATATTTCTCTTCTTTTTAGAGAAATTACGAACAGCATAAATGGCATTTAAGCGGCAGTGGTTTATTCGTGACTCTAAATCTCGACAGTGGATTGAACCGGTTCGGGTCAGACGCACCCACTGCACGCAGCAACTCGAGAATGAATTAACCTTTTTTGCTTTTCCCTTTTTTTTCTTTCGTAATTAAGGTATCGCGTTGAACAGGATTTCGTTTCGCCGACGTCGCTTGCGCGGTGCACGCGGTTCTTTCTTGGTACAACGCGAGACCTTTTCGCGAAAAGAACCAGCGAACTCGCGCGATCAACTCGGTCGAATATTTCGCGTGAATGAACTCTGGCAATTTATACACGGTATGTAGCTAGGAATATAATTGCGCGCTTAACCAGTTCTTTTGAGGACCAGTTTGCGGGAGCCCCGAACGCAGAGAGACGGAGAAGCTCGGCTCGCTGGAGAAGCTGCCGCGATCTCTCAGGCGGATGATCTCTCAGCCGCGCGGAAACCGCGCCGAACCGTATACAAATGCAAATTGCGATAACGTGCTTGGAGATTCCGATGCTACTGTCGCGCTTCTACTCTCTCGCGTAATTTCGTTAAAGAAAAGTAGCCTAAAATTGAAGGAACCGATGGCAGATTGCTAGAAGCCCCGGTAACTTTTGAATAATTACGCTCAAGTTCGACTCTGTTTCGAATGTCCTGCAGATGTATTATAAATATATAAAATAAAAATAACAGAAATGCCCTACTGAATGAAAAATACAAGCCCGTGGACTTGTTTTCGAAGAAGAAGGACAGATAGGTATAGCTACAAGTTAATGCGAGACAAAGATTCAATTTCAAGGTCAAATTTTTTTTTCTTTTTCGTTTTGCATCGTCTTCTACTCATCACGAAGGTAAAACTGTTCCAAGGAACCTAATAGTTGTTTTGAGAAATGGGAAAAAATTTGGTTCATCATTTAACACTACGGACGCGTGGGTTCTAACAGCGACTTTATGCTTAATGTTCGTATTTCGAATAATATAACAGTTTGTTTGAATATTTGGACTCACACTGATGCCACTGCCACGATAAATCAAACGTTAGTGAAACTTAATGCGAGAACTACGTAAAATAGACAAGCACGTGTCCAGAATCCTAAAGTCGCTGTTAGCACTCGCGCGTAAAATAATTGAGAAACCTTTTTCAAGAGAACTCTTAGGTTGCGACCTATGGTTCCTTGGAAAAGTTTTACCTTCGTCATGAGTAGAGTACAATGCTCAAAAAAAGAATATTTTTTGACCTTGAAATTCAATTCTGCGGCAGTATCTCCATCAGGGGTATAAAATTTATCCGCAACAACCGCGGATAAACTGTTCCTTCCACCCTGTACGTGGCTGCTTCGGAGAATTTCCATGAGAATGTAGCCAAACTGAACATCTCGGCGGGAAGGTCTCGCTCGAAATCTTGTAAAAGATTCTCACATATTCACGCAACAATGGACGCACCGGGGCACTTATATATACAGAGCTGTTGCGTTTGAATGAAATTACCGTGCCGAAATAAATAAATTATACAACAAAAGTTAATTGTCAGAGGAACAAGAGACAGAAAAGTTGCAAAAATGACGGACGCTTAATCATCCGTTGCTGAACGACTCAGCCGCGGTTAAATAAACGCAAGGGAGGCCAAACGTTGCACGAAACGTTTCTGGTATAAATCTGCGTCAACCGGCAACCGAGTGCAACGCGAGTGAGGGAGAGAGGCCGACGTCGCGTGACGAGCGTGTTACTCGAATGCTTCGCGTGAATAGCTAATTCATTCGCGGTATAGAGTGGATACATTTCGCGTGTCATCCGAATCTAGAGTCACTTTGGAATTAACTGAACGGGCCCACCTCCCGCAAAGGATTGCGCATTTACGTTTACGACCACTCCAACCTGCAACGATTTAATGAAACGGTGTGATTACGAGGGAAACGTGCGATAACAATGAGATGATAAAATCTGCTGATTTCGGAAGCGTCAATAGCGGTAACAACGGAAATGAAATACGACACGCACGGCGATTAAAACGTAAAATTTCCATCGGAAATATATACGTTGTCGGTGAAGTAAAAAAAAAGAAAGAAAATAGAAAACTTTATAATACTTGTATGATATACATTTCGTTTAAACACATAAATTGTATATATATATAAAATTAATTTCCCAGAATATTATATTATGTAATTATATATCTCAAGTTTAATAAATATATATTGTATGAGTAATATCTTTGTATAATATATAATTGTACTTTAATATTTTATTTCTTTTCTATAATATTTCTTTTCTATAATATAGATGTATATATTGAAAATTGAATTTTGTATTTAACAATTTATTTACATAAATCATACACATCCGTGTAAAATATCCAACAAAAATACCAAATTGATCATTTCGACGATCTTGGTAAATTCCGGCGTTAAGCTTGAGATTTCCGCGTATCGGGAGCGTGGATCTCGGGATCCGAACGATTTACGAGGGAAAAGGGCCGACGATTAATTCGCGCGCGGTGGCGAGACAGGCCGCGGATTCCCGAGTGGTTGAAAGAGTCACGAGAGAGGAGAAAGTCGGCGCGAGTCGACAAGCCGGGAAGAAGGAGCCGGTCGCGCGTTGTTCCAGAGCGCGAGATAAATTTAGACAATCTCTCGGGGAAAAAGGACGGTGTTCTACCAGGAAGGGCGACTCACTATTCCGCGCGAACGATATTATTATCGCGAGCGTTTCGTTGCGCGCACCGCTTATTATTTCCCCGTTTCTATTCAGAAACGCAAGGACGCGGGACAAGCGTTTATTACGCGCCCGGTGTATTCAACCTACGGCGATGATTAACCGTTGCTTGATATATCTCTTCGTTTCGATAAAGAACTGCCTCTCGATTGGATTTTTTTCTAGGCAAGGCTGCGTAAATCGAACCTGAACTCGACTTTCTCCAGGAATCGTTCCGTGTTCAACTCAGCTTTACATTGTTAGAACACGAATTTGTCCAAAAATCGACAGTCTCGTTTATTTATCAAACTTTCATTGAGTTGGCCGAAAATAAGATACACACGTATTTTAAAAGCTGCACGATTTGTACTACAGTACGATTCGTCTCACTGAAAGGCCCAGAAGCAACGAGGTCTATCCCACGCCCCTCATGAATCACGTGACCCGAATCAACCAATCGCTAATTTTCGTTGCATCAGCGTTGCACCTGAAGAGGTGCCCGATTTTCTGGGTTATCCCCGCTAAAATCACTTTCAGCGATAAAATGTAATTAATTTCATTTAAAACCACGAATTTGTTCTGCAATCTGATGGCTGTCGTGACATTGTCGCATTTTCATCGTGGCCACGACGAAATACTTTCGAACGAGCTGAGGAACGTAGGTGAATTTCGTCGAGAGAGATCGCCGGTGGTGGGCGATTTTTTTCAACACGTAAGAGAATGCAACAAGAACAGGCTTCGATTCGAGGAACCTGTATAGCCAAGTGAACCTCGGCGAACAAAAAGGTTGGCCGCGGAATTCTCAGGGCACGACCGGATCTTCGCTTCGAAACGATCGAAACGGGCTGCTCTTTGTTCGGGACAAGAGACCGTCGAAAGGTTACACTTAATTATGACAGTCGGGGAGGCACGTTTCACCAGCGGGAACTCACTTTCCCCCACGAGTGTTTGTGTTCCTCGAAGAATACACTCGAGCGATCGACGAGTCCGTGTTTGCGAGAGTTTGACGACATCCACACGTTTGATTCGTTCGGCAAACGAGTAATAAAATATCACACGTTTACGTTATGTGTAATTATATATATAAAATACGTATTATTATACAATAGTGTACAAAAATGTACAATAATTATAATTATATGTATACGCACACTTTAGTCAAAAATTTCATAGTTTGCCTCGGTTTTGAAAATTTGAATGTAATATTGTAACTACTATTTTATTGAAACGTATTAATTGTAATCTAGTTACAATGAAACCACAAACGTTAAGCTACAAGTTCTCGGTCTCTTCGTCAAATGACCTCTCTTCGATTTTTCAATCTCATCGAGCTCTCTCTCTCTTCGAACTCGTCGCGGAGAGCGGGAAAAGTCCAATGGCAACAAACTCCATGGCAATAAAGTCAACATGGACGAACGAATTTCGCATGGAGCGCGTCATCGATCGGCGATCGATCATCCGATTGGTCTATGGACTACGCGCTTTTGCCAGCCGATCGCCGACAGTACCGCGAACGTACATTACGTAGGTACTTGAGAGTCTATTTCTGCGAGAGAGCGCGTTCGCATCGAGAACGCGGGCTCTCGGGATGTCTTTGAACTCGTTCGCTAAATAAAGAGAATTTCAGCGAGCGAACGAAGGGAAAGGGAGACGGCTGAAACCGTCTGAGAGGGGGAGGGGGGAGAGAGAGGAACGATGGCCCCCGCGTGAAATAATCGCACGAGTCGAGAATAATAAATCAAACGGCTCGACCTACGGGCGTGAGAGAGAAAAAAAGAGAGAGAGAGACAGAGAGAAGAAACAGTACGAGAAAGAAAGAGAAAGTAATCCGTGCTCTGTGCCACGTGCCTCGCAAACAACCCACCCCGTCCTCGGCTTTTTTCCTCCCTTTTGTCCTCTCCCTACCCCCCTCCTCCTCTCTTCCTCTGATTTCTTCCGTTTCTTCTTTCCGACACGCCACGATGCGCCTCGATCCTCTCTGATATTTCTTCGCGGATGATTGATCTCCCGATTGGTCTCCAAGCCTCGCGTTTCTTACCATTCGCCGAGCATCGGAGAGAGCTTTGCTCCAAAATCGAACGATTCCTCCGTTCGGTAAGGGAAACGAGACGGGAGATTGTTGTTGATCTCTGGTTTTCTGCAGGGTGCGCCAAAAGTTTCTTCCCATCGCATTTTTTAAAAATAAAACATCAAAATATGAGGAAACACTAATTTCGTCAATTTTAAATTGCATTTAAGTTCAAACATTGATTTTTTTCTCATTATGTTTTAAAAATTATATTTTTCGAATGTTGAAATGTTATGTATAATGAAAAAAATTACAATAGTACGGAGTAACTTTTGGCCCACTCTGTAGAATCGCGTCAATTCCTTTAACAGCGACTTAAACGTGATGTTTATATTTCAAGTAATGTTAACAGTTAGTTTTATCATTTAATTATTTAGACTCACACACTGATGCTACAACTATGACAAGTCAAATGTTAGCGAAACCTAATACGGAAATTACGTAATATAGACATCCACGCGCCCAGAATCATAAAGTCGCTGTTAGAACCCACGCGTCGTCAAGAGAACTATTAGGTTCCTTGGAAAAGTGTTTCCTCCGTGATGAGTAGAATACAATGCAAGAAGAAAAGAAAAATTTTGTTGACCTTGAAATTCAAAGTCGAGATCAATTTTTGTCACTGAAAGTGATTTTAGCGGGGGTCACCTCTTCAGGTGCAACGCTAATGCAACGAAAATTAGCGATTGGTCCATTTGGGTCACGTGATTCGCGAGGGGGCGTGGGATAGACCTCGAGTAGGAGTGGCGTTGTCTGGTAGATCTACTGAGCGATCGCGTCTGTAATTTGTTTTCTATCGATTCAAATGTTTGCGTATCAATAAAATTTTATGGCAAAAAATCTTCAGTCTTCATTTCCTAGCCAGAACGGTTGCTCCTGAGCCTTTCAGTGGGGTACAAGTCGTGCAGTTTTTCTTTACATGCATCCCCATCAAATCGAAAATCGTAGAATTCATCTGTGATAGGGCAAACTTTTCTTTCCACCCGTGCACGTTGGCGAGAACGCGAATTTTTCGACGCGGGCGTAATTGCACGGTCGTTACGGTTGTTATGGCGGTTCGCGGTTGCACAACGCGCGGCGGTCGCGGTTACGAAACGTGGAACACACCATCGAACTCCTTCTTCATCGCGCGAGCCAGAACAAAGCAAGCCCAGTTCAGCAAGGAGCCGAGCCGAGGAGCCGATGCGTTTGAATTGCACAGAAATCGAGTCGATCCGCGTCTCGAGCGAGGTTCGTTCGAAAGGCGTCCGGTGCTGAACAAGACCGGTTCTCCCACGGAGAGACAGTTCGTTTACGACAGAATTTCGCAAAACTGACTTTTCCCTTCGCTTCATTGTGCGACACGCACACACACACACACACACACATACGGGTGGAGCACAAGTTGGCTCGTTGGCTCGCTTCATCTGGCAAAAATGTTATAAATACACCGTTTGTCTATGCCTTTCGCTCTTTAAAAGGAAGCCTTCGGTCTTCGTCGATCGAACGCCAGGTGCGTACGACACGCACGAGGGTTCGTGGGTTCGCTGGACCCTGAAAATTATTAGAACCGCTCCCCAAACTACGGGCGAGTTCCCCTCCTAATCCCACCTAAACCTCTCTCTTCTTTCGCTTCTCCGAGAAATTTGACGAAATGGCGAGTATTAAAATTACAAGTTTGATTACATTATTAAACAGTCTGCAGAATGAAATCATTTTATCGGAGAGTGTAAATAGTTGTTTGTAATTTTAATTTGTTTGTGTGTAATTTAGTTGTTTGTAAAATTAAATTAAATAATATTAAAATGTATAAAATTTAAATTCATTATTTATTTTTGACAGATTAATTAAACGATTATAACAATGAGAATGATGGTTTAGTCACGTGGATATTATTTGATGCAAAAGTCACGAAGAAAACAAACCCCCGAATTCGACTCGATTTTGCTGATTTCTAACGTTAAAAACGTGCAACTTTATCTGCGGAAATATTATCGTTTGTTACAGTGTTTCTTGAGCTTTTGAGATTTTTCTTCCCTTTTTTTCAAGCAAATGCAACAACGGACTGGGGTGCAGTTACCACGCGCGCCGTATGCACAAAAGCAAGCGAGAGCTGCACAAAAGTTGCGAATAGATAACGGGACATTATCTCGGACGCGCGATTTGTTATACGTATGACAGAAGGCGTTTCGCACGTGTCACGGAATAAATAGCTTTTCTCGTTGATCGATGTAGCTGAAAATACCGACGCAGCTACAGTTAAAAAAAGGAAAAAAGACTGGAACTACCGCGACGATTAAAGCGTGGAATTTCCATTGGAGACATTAAAGTCGAAAGAGGTAGAAAAACACCATAATTACAATATGTACAAGCTTCAATTTCCAGTTTTTTGACACTACAATTATTGGCGATTAAAGCATAAAATTTCCATTGGAGACAAAGTCAAAAGAGATAAAAAAAACACTATAATTACAATATATACAAGCTTCAATTTCTAGTTTTTTGACACTACAATTACTGGCCATTAAAGCATAAAATTTCTATTGAAAACAAAATCAAAAGAGATAGAAAAACACCATAATTACAATATATACAAGCTTCAATTCCTAGTTTTTTGACACTAGAATTACTGGCACAAAATTTCCATTGGAGACAAAGTCAAAAGAAATAGAAAAACACCATAATTACAATATATACAAGCTTTAATTTCTAGTTTTTTGGCACTACAATTACTGGCCATTAAAGCATAAAATTTCTATTGAAGACAAAATCAAAAGAGATAGAAAAACACCATAATTACAATATATACAAGCTTCAATTCCTAGTTTTTTGACACTAGAATTACTGGCACAAAATTTCCGTTGGAGACAAAGTCAAAAGAAATAGAAAAACACCATAATTACAATATATACAAGCTTCAATTTCTAGTTTTTTGGCAGTACAGTTACTGGCCATTAAAGCATAAAATTTCTATTGAAGACAAAATCAAAAGAGATAGAAAAACACCATAATTACAATATATACAAGCTTCAATTCCTAGTTTTTTGACACTAGAATTACTGGCATAAAATTTCCATTGGAGACAAAGTCAAAAGAAATAAAAAAACACTATAATGCAACATATACAAGTCACAATTTCTAGTTTTTTGACACTAGAACTACTGGCGATTACAGTGTACAATTTCCATTAAAAATTTATTCTAAAATTATTTATTATCTATTTAATTCTATTGTCCATTGAACTTGAAAGAAATTGAAAAACACTATATAATAAAATTTATAATTTTTTAGCTAGAACTACTGACTGAATTAAAACACAAGAATTAAATTTAATAATAGAATTTATAATTTTTTAACTAGAACTACTGACTGAATTAAAACATAAGAATCAAATTTAACAATAAAATTTATAATTTTTTAACACTAGAACTACTGACTGAATTAAAACACAAGAATTTTCATCAAGATAGAAACCTTCGATTCAAGCTTCAATTCATGTTTCTGTAGGAAATTACTTAAGTCTTCAAACAATCTTAAATTTCTACAAATGCCGTCATACATCTGCAAAATTTCCAATGAAAATAATCAAGAATCGGTCGTCTTTTAGAATTTGGTAACGTCAAAAACGCGTGATTGCTATCCGAATGCGCGGCATGAGCACTTTCAATCCAGAATCAAAGAAACTGGAATTTCACGTTTCGAGTATCGCCCGGTAGGATATTCAAGATTCCTTTCAAATATTCGTGGCTCGATAATTCGCGAGCAAACGTTAAGAGCTGAAAATTAAGAGTAATTTTCTTTTTTTTCGTCCCTTTCGACTGGAAGATCCAGTCGGCGACGGACGATTGTAGGAGGAGAACGCGTGACAGAATGTTCTCATCGCGTGTCCGCGTCGGAGGTTCACGGGAGAGGTGTCGAGGTGTCGACCTGCAGCCAAGGCCTAACCGGTCTGCAGGGGCCCCGTGGCGATGGCCATTCGGAGCACGAGGCGGGGGGGATCTGGTTTTGAATTTTTCCTCTCTCGATATAGATCGTGACCGAGCGCGTCTTGTTCGTCCGTGCCGTGTAAATTACACGCTCCTCGCTCTTCCCTCGAAAAATCACTTTGTGCCTCCACCGATCGCCAATTTCCCCTCTTTCTTCAATCTCCGATACTTCCGCGTCCGCAACAGATTGGATCTCCTCTCTCGCGAACGGAAAAGTCCATATTGATCGCCACAGCGTGTCCTCGAACACGCGAGGAGAAGACCAACGACCCAATTTGTCTTCCGGCGAGTCAGAAACAAATGGAATTCCATCGCGTCGTTTCCCTTCTTGTCGCAATAAATCCACCCGGTCTCGCGCAAACGCCGGTTCCCATGGACGATCGCGAAAACACGGACCACGCTGCAGTTTGCAAGATCAAGACGTGAAAGTCTCGATCCGCGCTCTTCGTTTCGAAGCTTCGCGCTTCGTTTGGAATCCGGAAGGCAGGAGAAAAATCGACGAAAAATTCGCCGATTCGAGTTCAGAAACGACGACAATTTCGTTCGTTAGGAGGAGGAAGAAACGGGGGGAGAGACGGAGGGATCTACCTGTGCGCTTCCGGCGAATTTGGCAAGCTGCGTGCCTTCCTGCTGGCACCGCCGCTGCTTCCGCTGTTCCCCATTTCGCTGCGATTTCCAGGCTGGCTGGCTGGCTGTGGCTGGCTCCGCGTCTCTCCGCGCCAGAGATCCGAAATAGTAGTAGCGCTCCTCTTCAGCGTGCGCTGACACTTCTGACACGGTCAAAAGTGTCCCGGTGAATCAACCGGTAGACGCGAACTCGCGTCGCAGCCTCGCTCCTCTCGCCGTGGTGTGTGGTAAATAAACAAATAGGCGGGACGGCCTTTAGCCGGCGAGAGTTTCGAAGTAAAAACCCTCCCCCCAAAAAAAGAAAGAAAGAAAGAAAGAAAGAAAAAAAAAGAAAGAAAAGGACGAACGTTCGCTCGCTTTCGTTTGCCAAATTCTCCTTCGCCGGGCTCGTCGCTGGTAGCGTGTCCCGATCGACGCGGATCGGAGGAACAACAGTGATTCATTCGCTCGGCTCGTCGTCCGGCACCGCGAGCGACGTCGTCCGCTTTCGACCTTCGATCCTCGAGATCGTTGGACCGGTCATTACGCTTGCAATCGAAATTGGAAGACTCACGCGTCGCGTGAAGCGATCGTGACCGATTTTACTCTGCCGGCGCGCGAGTAATTTGTTTTTAATTACGCGATCGGTCTGCTGGAAACACCGGCATCGTGTGCATCTACCGATTTCACGAACTCAATTTCTTTTCTCAGCGGAGCAGCGACGATCGAAGGAAATCGTTGTTTGTTGCACGCGCGTCAGTTTGAGATTTCTAGAAGAACGATCTCTCTCTCTTTCTCTCTGTCATTTCTCTCCGATTCTCCGCTAGTCGAGCCGCTACGAAACGATCGCCGAGCCGTCGATCTCGTCGTCTCGATCCAACCGCGAGAACCGCGAGCGAGTCACCACGTACGCGGACTCTGCGTGACTTTCCAAACGAATCGACGTACGTCGCGGCATTGTTTACGCTCGTTTACTTTCGGGGGAAGCGAGTTTTCTTCTACCGATTCCGCAAGATCGGCTCCGCGTATTTCACTGCACTGCACGTCCACCGACAAGCAACGACGACGATGCCTTATGGCGAGACTGTTCCACGGTCATGCTGTGGCCATGGTGTGCAGGCATCGTTGATGGCCCGTTTCAAACTGAGGCCCGCCGAGAGAGAACCATTCCTGTTCCCATAGCACGTGGCTTCTCTCTTTCGCTCTCTCCCTCTCTCGCCCTTGCCCCCACCATCCATACTCGTACAATCCCCATTACTCTCTCTCTCTCTCTCTCTCTCTGACTCGTTTTGTGTCCTTCTTGCTCTCAGGTCACCCCAAACTGTCTCTCTCTCTTTCTCTTCCCTTTCTCTTCTCTTTTCTTCTCTTCTCGATCCCCATGCAGATGCGATATATACCTTCCCTTTAGCAGGGTCTGCGCTACGCGTTTCATCTCTCCTTCGCAATATTCCCATCTATCCGTTTCTCCTTCCTTCGTCCATCCAAGGAAGCTTCGTCGTTCCCTCTCTTTCCCTCGTCGTCCGTTCGCGTTCCACCCCCATGAACCCCTCTTCGTTCATCGCCCTCGGAGCTCACAACAATCGCGTTTCAGTGTCTCTTTCTCTCTCTTCCTTTGTCACCTACACGCAAACAAACACATCGGTACCCCACAGCCTCCGTGGATTTCCCCACTGCACCCGGAGTGACCAATCACGGCGCTCCCCTTCCGCCAGAGCCGGCCAATCGCTGGCCCGGCGTTTGTCCATTCTACGTTTTTAAATCATATTCACGATAACGCGTGCATACCGCGAGCACGTGCACGCCGCGGTGGGGTATTGTCGCACCGAGACGCAACAATGCGAGGCCCGTGTGCTGCTGCACGCCAGTGCGAGTCTCGTACTCGCGGCGAGTTCAGCGCGCGTGTCTCTTCCGCTCGCGTGCTAAGCGTGTGTACAAATTGTAGAAACGGTGCTCCTTCTATACGGTGGCGCGAGGAAATCCGTCTTCGACGCTTTGGTACTGTCCTTGATCGAGTCGTCTACTCCTCGAGAATGTAGAATTATACACGTATACACGTGAATAGTCAGTTTGCACCAAGTTGCAAATTTGAGAAAGTATAGTATCAAGTTTGGAGAAATATGTATCGAGGCATTTCTTTAAAGCCCTTTAAATATAAATAACGTTTGAAATCGAACCAAACTGAAACCAAAACTTGCGTGAATAAGAAATGTAGCTATATACAGGGTGTCCTGTAAGTGGCGGGTTACAACCGAGTAGAACGTGATTCTAAAGGTTGTAAAAAAAAAAGGAAAGAGTTTGAAAATTTGAAAGAAAGGTAGAATAAAAAAATATAAAAATAGGCTTTAAATATTTTTTGTTAAGACTGGTGTTATTCTGATAAATATTCAAACTTGATCTTCTCGAAAACGAAACAATTTCATTCTACATTTTTTATTAATTCTCATACGTAGAATAACCTTTTGTCAATTATTCTACTCTATCGCCGGAATTAACCAAAATCGAGTATACTTGATAAATTTTCAAACTCAATTTTCTCGAAAATGGAGACATTGATGGAAAAATTTTATTGTTCCTTTTCGACTCGTTTTTTCACGCAGAATCACGGGACACCCTATATGTGGAATTTAATCTGAGCTTTCATTCAAAGTTTGTGCTAAAGGCTGTCTTATTAAATAGACGGATGAAAGAAGACATTGGCGTACCTAGTTTTTTCATATTAGCAAAATCTGTTTTCACAAATTCCGCAAAGTTCACTATGCGCAGAAGTAAAAAAAGTGCGCAGTAGCGATTTTTAGTAACTACAGTTATACAACAATAATGCAAGAAATGTCAAAATTCTATATATAGTTATATAGAAACTATATATATAAAACTATATATATATATATATATAACTGTACATTATATATATATTTTTTATTATTATTATTTATTACAATTTTATACATATGAAAACACAAATTATCCCAAAACCATCGCGCTATTCAAAAAACTCGGTTGCATCATTAATTTCAGGTCACCCTGTATTTCCTCCACGCGAGTCTCGCATCGTATCTCGCGCGTTTGAAAAGCGGTAGTACACATGTACACTAGAGAGATCGGATAGCAACGCGAAAGATACGATCCCCCGTGGTTCGAGGACCCGTTCGTATGGATAATTCATTAGGTTAGGAGAAAATATGGAGCAGAATTTTCGGAGTACCCGTTATATACCCTGGCCATATACGGGCCAGAGCGACAATACACCCACGTTGGCTGCGTTGCGACGGTAAGGGGGTGGGGAGAGTTTCGATGTATACGCGCGGTTATATTGTGCGGCGAGCGTAACACACCGACCACCGTCTGCAACCGAGTCGTGGGCATAATGGAGCATTGTTAATATGTTAATGTCGTGAGCGTTCCTAAAGGTTCCGACGGTTCACGTTCCTCCGTTTCACTCGAGGAATCGTTACACGGTCCATTAGACGGCGGACCTTGAATTTCCCCGCAGGATTCTCCTCCTTTCTCTCTCTCTCTCTCTCTCTCTCATCCCCCCTACTCCGCGATTTTCCATTAAAATTCGATCGCGAACAAAACCGCGCGAACGCGAATGGAAAGAGCAAACGAACGAGCGAACGAATTCCGAGCGCTGTCTATCGATTTTCCGAGAACCACTACGGGGAGAACACGCCGGTGCAAATTGCGGCTGGCGAGATGAACTTCTCTAACGATCGTTTCGAAATGGCCGGGCAATTCCGGGTGAAAGTCTCGTCTAGCGCGGCGGTTTAACGAAGATTAATATCGTCTCTCGTTCGCTCGGCGAGTCCCACGCGAGAACGCCGCCCGGTGTGTTTAAAAATAACGACCTTGACAGCCGTGACTCGCGGGGAAACTCGCGAATTAAGGAGAAGCAGAGTTGGTGGCGAGCCTGGAGCAGGGTGGTTCCTTGGCTGGCCGCGAGAGCAATTAACCGCGGACCGCGCGGCAGTAATTAAAATATTTGAAGCTCCGAGGCTTCCGTGGCACGCGGAACGCAACACAACGCGGCGTGTACACGCACGTACACGATGGCGCGATATTCACTCGGCGCGAGGCACGCGTGCAGCGTTGATTAACGCGGACGTTAATGAGCACACCGTCGGGTCGTTCGTCTGACGGGACGTCGGTATCGATTCGAACCTGCCAGGAATAAAACCTACCACGGAGATCTAAGTACGCGAAAATTCTTCCGTAATGAATATCGAGGGAAACCAGACCCCGAACGTTCATTCGTCGCGATGTGTGCCGATCGATGTCGACGAGACTGAGATTAATATCGAGACGACGATGAACGCTGTTGAACATCTTAGGTAGATGTGAGATACATAGTTCGATTTAAGGAGTTTTTCTTTCTTCTTCTTTTTGTGCTGATCGAACACCTTTTTCCGATGTATGGAATAAATTGTAAGTATCAAATATACAACTATTGTAATGTATAACGTGTAAGAAATTTTTGATAGTTTGGTGTTGGGATATGAAAATATTTTTAAAGTTTCTTTTCACTGATCAAAAACGAAAGAAAGAAGGCCACTCTGTGTTACGATTCTAGAAGTACTCGCTCGACTTAAATTAAAGAATTCTTGGAGTACAAACGTACAGTTTATTCTTTTAAATGAAATAAAAAAGGCCCTACAACTGAAATGTAATCGAAATGACAAAAATTGATTATGTACTTGTATTGTCCTTTCTGAAAAATAATCTTCCTTCGTACTCGATCGGTACGACGTTCCAGTAATCCCTGATTTATCTCCAATCGGCACGTCATTCAGTTATCAACTGTTAGTATCAACCTGACGTATCCGCGGCAGATACGTTAGCAGCCTACATTGGCAATCGTCGGTAAGAAGGGATTTGAACTTACCTTGGCATGTCTTGCAGCTGCTTGGCTCTCTGCTTGTATCGCGAGAGGGCGAAAAGAAGGGCGAGGATCGGCCAGAGGGTTGATCCCGCGGCCAACTCGCTAGGATTCACGGAGCCGACGTCCGCCCCAAGAGCTCGGAGCGCTCCTACGCACAGGCTCACGTTCTCGACCTGCGCAACACACGGAAAACCTCGTCATCGATCACGCTATGAAACGATGTACACTCGATGTTGTGTGTGCACCGGGCGAATCGATCGAAAATTCCCTTTTTCTTTTTTTTCTTCTTATATATCTCCTGTCGACCGATCCCCAAGGATACACACACACACTCTTGATTAATATTGGCATAGCGTTACGTAACGTGTTCATTTTTATTTAGTTTTAGCGCCATGCAGCGCGATCGCGCTCTTCGGATTTCGTCTTAAAACCTAAACCTAACCTAAACCCTAAACCACGTGGATATAGACAGGCAGTGTTTACTTTATCCTACTTTTTATCGCGGTTACATCGAGGAAGCGCTACAAACGCGGCCAAACTTGCCAAGTTTGAACGAGTTGCTATTGTCGCAATGCAGAGTTCGATCAACTCGGCGTTAAAATACCAACACTACGTTGATTCAACAGCTAAGGAGCAAAGCTCCTTACTCGAAGGAGGCCACGGAACTTTTCGGCGACTTTAAGACTTTAATTGCAAAAGCATTGGACGGAAAGTGCAAAGAGGAGAGAGGAAAGGTCTGTTGGCGCGGTTGGGACGAGTCGAAGTCGGGAATCCAAGAGACGGTGGACGCGTATCGAGGTGACTGGTGCACACATAGTTTCGAGGGACATAGAGCAACGCCGAGGAAGGCACACGGGAGGCATGGGTGTAGGTGTATGCATAAAGGACGCGCGCGGCCAGCAGCACGGTGTACATATACGACACGACATTCTACGAAACGTGACCGCCGTGACCATGGCTACCTTGTGCCAGCACGCGTGCCGGCCTGCCTCTTTTGTTTCCATTGTTCTTAAGAGCCACGGCGGCTCCGGCTTTTACCCAGAAAACAAACCGCGGCTGTACACGCTGCACACGCTGCACACACACGGGGTGGTGAGAGGTGTACACGAGCCAGCACCGCTAGAGAGAGAGATGACTCACCCGACAATACCCTGGTTGCCCACGCGTAGGTAACAACTAGATTGCCTGTGTGTTCGTTCGAGTTACACGCGAGCGACGATGGGGTGGTGCTGCTGGTGCACGCCCGCGACAGAGAAACAGAAGACTCAGGAAAACTGTGGAAACGTGCGTCGGGTAATCGACGGGACGTGCTCTCACTTGCAACTACCCTCTCCTCTATTTCTCTCTCTCTTTCTTTCTTTCTTTAGTTGCTTCTCATCTACTAGTTCTTAGTTCTTATCAACGTTATTATTTTCAGCGGGCTGTTTCGGATCACATCTCGTCTAACGCGAATTTCTGGTTTGACGAGATTCTGAAGATCGAATTATACTTTTGATTGTTTTTTACAGCGTTTTCGTCAATAATCTTACCGCGAGAGGTAAATTCTCCTTGCAAAAGACAATTTTTACCTAAAAATAATTTTGTGCACGGTTTAAGAAAAGGCTTTGCAAGTTCACAAAGCAAAGATGAAACTTTCTAACAATTTGCTCAGTACCAGACAACGCCACTCCTACTCGACGAATCACGTGACCCAAATCAACCAATCGCTAATTTTCGTTGCATCAGCGTTGCACCTGAAGAGGCCCGATTTTGTTTCGTCGTTGTGTGATATCGCTCAAAATATTTGCAAATACGAAATACTTGCACAAAATAACATATTTAAATCTAATACTGGTTCATCTAATACCGTTTTGTGATATCGCTCTTGCAAATACAACAGTAGAGTGTATTTCCAGATTTCAACTTTTTCACGGTTCTCAGTCAGCAGAAACAGAGGTGAGTCGACAATCCTCTAAAGTAACGAACAAATCGAACATCGACCCCGATCGATGGTGAGTAACTTATTGGAACTCTGCGTCCGTTTCACTCAAAGAGAGAGAGCGTAAGAGCCGAAACGCTTATCAGAGTCCATTAACGACGAAGCTTTGAAACGAGATACGTAAGAGTCGAAAATAAGACGCGACGCGATAAAAGGTTCGTCGAGCTTCCGCGCGAGGTTCGCGCGGAGCTTTGTGAAAGCAAAGCACGCTACGGGGGCAGGTTGTCGCAGGTTGTCCGTGCCCGGTGCTTGCAGCGCGACACCAGCATCTCCGGACAACTCTCACCGCCGCGAGAGCACTCACTCGACTCGGTTATCCAGATACGCGAGATGACAGCCGTAAATGGCGATGGGGCGCTTTTTAATGCGTTCCTCTGTCTACGCGTCTCGATTGTCCCCGCTGAGAGAGAAGATGACGCGCGCGCCTCGCGCCGATCTCTGCCCGCGAAAAAACAAGACCTTGCTCTTACGGGAGACGTCGCGCTTCCTAATAAAGGAACTCTGCCAACGTGCATCCAACAGGTTGCTCTATTCTCTCCCCCGTGGCCACCGATCGGTCCGAATTCTTTCGATTCTCCTTTCGCGTTTTACAATTTCTCTCGCTCGAACGCGATGTTCTATAGGAACGGAGGAAAGTGGAGAAAAGCGTAGACGAGTGGATGCACGTGTCACTGTGAAATTACTGCTACTTTTTTGCTACGGTTGAACGCTGTTTGTTACTGTTTGCGCTCTCTGCTATTGTCGCGATCGGAGAGGGGCTACTCTGATGACTCGACACGTAGCTCTCGAATAGCTGACGTATCTTTGGACGTGGTTGTCTCCAACTGTAAGCCGTGAAATGTTAACACAGTGGTTTAGGCGTCCATAGTCGAGACCGAGAGTGGGATGTTTAAGACGCGTAGCGTATTCTGTGAATTGAAGGAACGACGAGCGTCAATTGTTATACCGATACTAGGCACGTGCAACGAATCCCAATATTGTTTACTACGTTATCCGATTGTAAAGAAATTTAACATTTTAACATTTTACTAGTTAAAACTGAATACGTTTTTTCAACTATTTTAAATTTAATACATGCATACTTTTGAACTAAATGAAGCAATAATTATCGAATGATTGTAATTGATCTCTCGAAAAATTATTATATTGTATTATATATACTATAAAATAATATAATTAAATAATATAATATGATATAACTTGTAATATAGGTTATATTATATCTTATATTATAGGTTATGTTATATCTCATATTATAGGTTATGTTATAACAAGTTAAATTAAATATATATTATATATTATTAATTATATTATATATATATAAGTTGGTATAAAATTATAAATTTATTTATTAAAACAATTTATATATATATATATATATGTTTCATTTTTCATGAAGTTCAACTTTTTTGTAAATAAAATTTACAAAACTTTTTATTTTTGTTAGTTTCAAGCAAGAAATATTTATTTTTCTGTCGAATAAAGGCATTTATAAAAAATTACCACGTATATTTTCTTCCAATAGATCTTGGCGATAGAAAATCAACGTTATCGATAAGGTGTTAATGTCTCTGACGAGGAAATTTTCAGCGTCGGTAGTTGTAGCGTTGAGAAGAGCTTGCGCGGCGCTCGTGCGACGAACGTCGGCGAGCAGAAGTCAGGATTCCCATCGAATCGCGAGTATCCAATTAACCAAATCCATCGGCGAGATGCAATCAACAGATCGGCGAGGGTACTACGTGTCCCTCGAATGGCCCCTATCGAACGCGTACGCATCGAATCAGGTTTGTAATTCAGAAACCGTGCTGCTCCTCGGGCAGAGGAGAACGTCCGCAGAGCCAAAGATGGCAAGAGATGCCTCCTTATGGTAACGTCCTCGCCTCTCCGCCACGCAACGAAGAAAAGAAGAAAAAAAGAAAAAACCCAAGAAACATCCTCGATACCCCCCTCTCTCTCTCTCTCTCTCTCTCTCTCTCTCTATCTCTCCTTGACTTTCGATTTCGTGCGTATCGAGCGAGAACCCGCTTGCTCGCTCGAAATTCTCGTTTCGTTTCATTTTCTAGTTTGTTCGTTCGTTTGTTACTCGAAAGAGAGGTCAGAGCTATGAATCTATCGACCCTTGATATTGAAAGATTGACCCTTGGAACTCGATTTATCTTCAATACTGTTGCGTGTATCGCGTTTGAGATAAATTAAGTGAATTGACGCACAACCATGTAGAATTCGACGTTTTTCAATTTATTTATTTATTATCATCGTTATTATTATATAGTTTGTTTGCCATCTCTAGCGTGGCACGTAAGAGTTTATTTATCGAATTTATTTATTTTTATCATTATTATTATGATTATTATAATTTTTCTATAATTTCTTGAAACGTGATAATTTTTGAAACAATTTCCAAATTTGTACTGACACCTGCAGCTCGTGTGACACACGAAATGTTAAACGTCGCGTTTATTTATTTATTATTATTATACAACTTATTTTCTACAATTTCTCAAAATTTGACAATTTTTAGCACAACTTCCAAATTTGTACCGTCATTTCCAGGGTGGCGCGCGAGCTCAAAGGGTTAAACGAGAGTCGCGCTCGTTCAGAACGTGTCTCACGTACCTCGCGAGATTTCTTATCGCGGAACAGCAAGAAGCCGGCGCAACGAATTTTCAAACCGACTTCTTTTTCGGCTTCTTGCCGCTCGTTACACGCTTCAAATATGGGTTTGCCTCGAACGACACACGCGCGACCGCACGAGAGAAAAGTGCAAAGTGGTCGAAGGAGAGCCGATTGCGCAAGAAACCGGCGAGGAGGATCCGATATCCGACGATGGAGAACCGGAACTCGAAGAAAGGCACCGGCGCTTCAGAAATCGAGACTCGCGGAGAGATCATTTCATTTTTCTTTTCCCTGATCCTTCTTTTTCTTCTTTTCTTTTCTTTTCTTTTTTTTTTCTCCTTTCGTCGAACACGTCTCGCAGATACGTGAGCGGAATGAAGATGCACGCACGCGGGCACGACGAGATAAACGGGTGGCTCGTACGAAGTGGAAAAATCAGATTTACACGGATGATCGGCCAGCCCCGCAGCCGTGCCGACAGTTCGATTTCCATTGAATTCTTCCCTTCGCTGATTTAATTGCGAATTCATACCCGTTCCGTTCCCACGATTACCGCCGCTGCGACTCGTCGAGCGTGCACAAGAGTTACGTAAACGAGCAATTACAGATATTACTGTGTTGTATCGGCTTGTCGAGAAAAAAAAGAACGCGCTGTACGAACGAGGGACATGTCATAGCGGCGCGCGCACTTTTCAAACAAGAGGAACAGTGGAAAAAATGGTGTAAAAGCGCTTCTTTGATGTAACTGCGAGAAGTGCCAAGCAACGCAATAAATAAGTAGATACAGTAAAAAATATTATGCCTATTTATGCACATTTAGGTTTAACTGAAAAGAAAGTTGAATCTTAAAGTCAAAAAATTTTTTTTTATCACTGTAAGTGATTTTAGGGGTAACCCACAAAATCGGGCCTCTTCAGGTGCAACGCTGATGCAACGAAAATTAGCGATTGGTTGATTTGAGTCACGTGATTCGTGAGGGGGCGTGGGGTAGATCTCGAGTGGGAGTGGCGTTGTCTGATACTGAGCGATCGCGCCTGTAATTTGTTTTGTATCGAATCAAATGTTTGCATATCAATAAAATTTTATGGCAAAAAAGTCGTCTTCATTTCCTAGTCGGAACAGTTGCTTCTGGGCCTTTCAGTGAGACGAGTCGTACTGGGGTACAAGTCGTGCAGTTTTTTTCTTTGTGCATTGTATTCTATTCATCACGAAGATAATTCATTTCTTCGCCAGAAGAAAAACTACATCTCCGAGCCGATAGAACAAAACGCGAGTCAAACGCGATTGTATCCGATTTATTTGTCAGTTGTTGCACGACGTTAACACGCGCGACCACTTCGTAGCTGTTAAGCGGAGGAGATTGAAACGAGAATTCTTTTTCACGCGATCTCTGAATTACGAACCGCGCCCAACTAGGTTTTGACGCTGTCCGGAGCAACAGGATTTCAACGATGAATTGCGCCGACAAGGCTCACGCCGTTGGCTGATCTCTCTACTCTCGCGATATCGCCTAAAGGTACACGTCACTTTCGAGGTCTCTTTGGTTCCGGATCAGAACACCCGTCACTACCTGGTTATTAGTGATGTGCGTGGTCCAATAGTAGCGTGACTTCGATCGCGTTTCCTACGTAAAGACTTATTGTATTATATTACAGCGTTACTGCTGTAATCGTATTTGACACGCACTCGGGAGTCCTGGGACAAGTACTGTATTTACGTCAAAAGTGGGAAAAATTAACACGTTGACAACCACAAGCGAGTTTTATATATTACAATTTCAAATACGTTACACTGTCGTTTGTATTACACTTGCAATCTCAAATATACTACGTTTAATCTTTCGCGTTGCTGGCAATTTTATAGCGCGTGAAATTCACTGGTTCGTTAGTTTTCCAATTTTTTATTTTAATTCTTCAATTTTTTGATACTCTTGGTACTATTTAAAAAGTAACGTGGGTCATCGTGGCAATCAACGCGTTAAACGATACTTTGTGCAACGAAGAATCTGTGGAGTGTTGATACACAGTAGATGCGGAGGATATTTGAAGATTTGACGGAAAATTGTCGGTACTCAAAACTCTCACAGCTTTGTGAGAAGAAATCGTACAATAAATTTTAACACGTTGGTTGCCACGTCGGTCATCCGTGACCGGAGATTGTTTCCTCGATGGGGCCATGGCGGTCACCGGCGAGCGGAGTTCCCCGAATGTTTCGAATAAGTAAAACGAAATGAATATCGTCGACTGTAATAAAAAATCTTGAACGTAGCTAACTAGACAATATTATGAAATAAGAAATGCACTGCTCAACGGTTAAAAATTTTAATTAGAACATTGCATATTGTGTTACGAAAAATTATATGCTTGAGAGAATAATGACGATTCTCTTTTACCGCCCACATTCTGAGAGTATCGTGTAAACTTGGCGTGGCAGTCAATGTGTTGGAGGATTTTTATATAAAAATATTATTTTAGGTGTGTACCTAATATTATTTTAGGTACACCTTACATAAAGTACACCTAATATTATTTCAGGTACACCTTACATAAAGTACACCTAATACTATTTTAGGTACACCTTACATAAAGTACACCCAACATTATTTCAGGTACACCTTACATAAAGTACACCTAATATTATTTTAGGTACACCTTACATAAAGTACACTTAATATTATTTTAGGTACACCTTACATAAAGTACACCTAATACTATTTTAGGTACACCTTACATAAAGTACACCTAATACTATTTCAGGTACACCTTACATAAATATTTTCTCAATCTGCAAAACTATCTCTGGAAGAAACGAACTCAGCACTGTGAAGGTAGAGGTTTCACACTTAAAAATGAATCTAGATAGTCTATAAATACTTTCTGTATCTATTGTATATATTTCACAGAGTCTTTTGAGTTCAAATTTTACGAGAGATTTAAAAAATGTATACTATTTTATCAAGGGTTTCATAAAGTACATTATACACTTTTCTCTATTTCCATATTTCTCTGCTTTTTTTGTGCAATTGATTAATTTCGTAAACGAGCAACCCAAATGCTGAATATTGAAACCGGAAAGTGTCTGAAAACTCTTAAGCGGCAGTACAGTTTCATCGAACAAGGCCAAGCGTGATTTCACGCGTCTTTTACACTTGTAATAAAACAGCAAACGGCTGTACCGTTCTGTAGTTAACACTGCGAATCTGTGAATATTTTTAACTTTTTACAGCTTGCAAATTTCATGCCAGTTCTTCCCAGAGACGACAGCCTTTCAATTTCACCAGAGCATATGTACGTACCTAGGCACGTGTGACACTAACGACTGAAAATTACCAGAACCGACTGTTTCTTATTAGACGTAACGCCATCGCCGTTCCCAGAAGTTAAAACACAATGAACCGTCTGGATTCACGGCGTTCAGTTAACGCGATTAAATCGCGCGACGAATCGCTGAACAAGAAAACGCCCGGAATAGAACTGCTAGAACTCGTAGAAAACGAAACGGAATAGAACTACTTGTAACGTAATTTAATGACGCTTGCTGTCAGTGCCGTGGTGAGTCTTCTCTCTCCGTGAGGATAGTGCAATTCACGTGCGGCTTGTCTCGAGATACAGAGACACGTTTCGCTATGAAAAAAGCATGTTTTGGCAGTGTACAAAAAAAACCAATTAACTGCTACAGAGAGAGAGAGATTCTACGAAATGCTTGAAGAACAAGCCAACTTCTTGGAACACATAAATTTGTGTCAATTTTTCATACGTTAAATAATTTATGATATAAATTGTAAATAAATTTACTGATATAAATTGTAAATAATTTACTGTGATAAATTGTAAATAAATTTACTGATATAAATTGTAAATAATTTACTGTGATAAATTGTAAATAAATTTACTGTTATAAATTGTAAATAATAAATTAATTTGAATGATTTAACTTTGTGGACTTGTTTTTGGTATTCCGTTGATAAATAATTTAACTGTAATGGTGAAATCAATATTGGTATTCCGTTAATAAATGATTTAACACTAGAGCAACTGAACTTCGATACGTATCAAAATATTCTGCGTATAAATAATTATAATAATTCAAATATGTCTCTGTTGGAACAAAAATCAATGTTAATCTTGACAAAAATACCAGTGTCTCTTTCGAGCAATTGTAAAGAAAGGAAGTCTGGGATCACGTTGACGCAGTAACATTTCGTTAAAGCAAAAATTTTTTGATACGACGCAACTTTCTTGATCCCAAAAATCCGTCGAGTACCTAAAGGAGATCTGTTTATCGTCGAAATCTCTCGTTTTTCGCGTTATCGTTTCAACCGATTGACCTCAAGGCACATTGACAAGACGAGACAGTGCCGTTAAATATCGTACGCGATTGCAGCGCCAGCGGTCATCGAGATGCAAAAGACGCTCGTTGTCGTTGGCGTAACGAGTTCTTCTCGTAATAACCATCGGCATTCGATGCGGTTGCCTTTTGAAGCGTTCTGCGCTTTTAATCAAACTATAAATCACTCGTCTCGCCGTGTGACACAATTACGTCTTACGCAATCCCGTATTAACGGTACACGTTTGCATGTGTAAAAGAAAAAGAAAAAGAGAAAGAAAAAAAGAAAAGAAGAAGAGGAAAAGAAAAACGTTTATGGACAGGAGGCGTTGTGCATATAGGTGCTCGTGCAATTTGAAACAACAGTTACCGAGCCGCTTAAATTAACGACGAATCGACGACTAAAAGCAATATCTGTCGTCTTTTCATTACAGTCGTAATTTCAATTATTCGCTCAAAAATTTACTACGTATTCGTCTTGCTTAACGACACGTGTCAGAGAGTTGATTAGCTGCAAGATGATTTCCCGTTTATACAGTGTGTTTGATAAGAACGTGCACGCAATTTCTCCGGTAGAGAACATTCTTTTCGCGAAAAATTTGGCACAGATAGAAAGCACAACTAAAATAATATTAGGTGTACTTTATGTAAGGTGTACCTAACATAATATTGGGTGTACTTCATGTAAGGTGTACCTAAAATAATATTAAATGTACTTTATGTAAGGTGTACCTAAAATAATGTTAGGTGTATTTTATGTAAGATGTACCTAAAATAATATCAGGTGTACTTTATATAAGGTACCTGAAATAATATTAAATGTACTTTATGTAAGGTGCACCTAAAATAATATTAGGTATACTTTATGTAAGGTGTACCTAAAATAATATTGAGTGTACTTTATGTAAGGTTTACCTGAAATAATATTAGATGTACTTTATGTAAGGTGTACCTAAAATAATGTTAGGTGTACTTTATGTAAGGTGTACCTAAAATAATATTAGGTGTACACCTATAATATTACGCATTAATAGCAGCAATAATCGCTAGTGATGGAGATTGGACACACGTTTCAGATTAATTGTATTTAGATTCGTGCAAAATTTTTCACCAAAAAATGGCAGAGATTGGATACACTATTAATTGATTTTAGTCGATTCGTGTAGAATTTTTCACGAAAAGAATATCTTTCCTTTTATTAAACGCGCTGTATCGTTGTCCCTCTTTGCTTATCGAAGAGATTGGCCGTAACTCGCGCTCAACGATCGCGAAGACGAAAAAACAACATTATAAAGCCGGGCTGGTTGTAACTCCTCCGTTTTATTGACTCCATAAACGGCAGAAAAAGTTGAGGATGACGCGCAGGGATTACTCCCCTAATCTCGGTTGCCCGTAATACACAAGAAGCCGATAGTCCAATTATTTTTAGAGACGGCTCGTGCCTTCGGGACTTTCCTCGGTGTTAAACAGCCATCGCATTTATCTGTCGGATATAGGCCGGCTTTTCTTGTCCCGGGCCATGTGCTTCTTCGAGTCGTCGTTGCACACGCAGACCTTGTTTCGTAATTATCGCCGAGAGTGAGGGAAGTGAAACGCGACGATCACGAGGCTACTTCCTCCTTTTTGAAAATGTAATCGTTTCGGTGAGCCTGTGACTCGTTAACTGCAACAACGACGATGAAATATTTCGAACTGACGTAATGATTTCTTTCGTAAAAGAAAGACCCGCCTTGGCCTCGTTTTTTTTTAATGCATAAAAGCTTCTACTTTGACAACCGTGATTTTGCTTTTTTTTTTTTTTTTTTGAAAGATGATTTTACTTTAGTCGTTATAAAAATTCAAACACACGTGGAAATTCTTTTCATAGCTAAATCCAACGTGGCTTAGGAAGATTGAAATTTCCTCGAAACTCGCTGTACAATTTACATTTTGCCGTTTTATCGAACTCGGAACGTTAAGGTTAGATGACGAAATTTTAGAATCTTTTGAACATTTTTGTCTTTCAGAGTTCAATAAGATGACAAGGAAAAATTATATGCAGCAAATTTCAAGGGATTTCAATCTTCAAAATAACGATAGATTCAGTTACCAAAAAAAAAATATTCGAAAAGCGTCCTCACTATTAAAGTAGAAGCTTCATGCATTAAAATCAAAATAAGTATCATTTTTTATCATTTTTACTGAAAGTGATTTTAGCGAGGGTAACCCTGAAAATCGGGCCTCTTCGGGTGCAACGCTGATGCAACGAAAATTAGCGATTGGTTGATTTGGGTCACGTGATTCGCGAGGGGGCGTGGCGTAGACCTCAAGTAGGAGTGACGTTGTCTGCTACTGAGCGCTCGCGCCTGTAATTTATTTTGTGTCGATTCAAATGTTTGCATATCAATAAAATTTTGCTTCTGGGCTTTTCAGTGAGACGAATCGTACTGGGATACAAGTCGTGCAGTTTTTCATTGTCATTGGCTCTCTTCAGCATAGGTGAAAATTTAACCCTAAAGAATTAAATGAAAGAAGTATTTACCAACGTATAAATTTGTCACTGTAACAATAGGTAATAATTTGCAAACTCTGCTGTCTCGTAAATAGTTTCACGAATATCTCAGCGATGAAACGATCGCTTGCCTCCATTTGCATAAGCCGTTCGACCGGAAGTTCAAAGCTTGAACGACAGAATTTCACGGGTGAAAATACCGACGAAGAATATCGAGAGATGCGAACACGCGGGGAGAATAACGCATCGCTCGGGAAATTACCACTGACATTTACTTTGTTTCTCTATCGAGCGACATTTCGCCACGCTCGGAAATTTTCGAAACGTTGAATTCGTTTCACGTTGGCACGAATACTCAAAAAATTCAACTTGTGAAGTGTGAAACACGTGGGTGTCTCTCTCTCTTTCTCCGCAGAACAATAACCTCTCCGAGTGACACTCCGAGAGGTGAACGTTCTCGCGAGTCAAGAGAACGCATCGAAACGCGTAATTTGATTAAACGGACGAAGGAGTGATAATTACACTGGAACGAATGCGAGGCGGTACTGGAGAATTGCAATTCAGGTTGAGTTTCCTCCAACTCTTTGCCAGACGATCTCGCGAACACGAGTTGCATTCGAGCGACCAGCAGATTCCTAACAAATCTAACCCATTTCCCGAGACAATGCCTGCGTGTAAATTTCCGATATGGAAGATCGAATGATTCAACGATAACTTTCTTAGTTAAAAAGTTAGAAATACTCAGGTATTATTTTTGTGAGATACATCGAGATCGAAACATTATCAATTTGGTGAATTATTATTTTGTAGGAATTAGATATGTCTCATCTAAATTATTTCATCATGATATAAGCTATGAGAGTGTTGCACGAGTTAGTCAATAAATTTGACTCGAGTAAAGTTTTATCAATTATGTTACTAAATCACGTACTCTGCGCGTGTTTTGAGAGATACATTTAATTGCATTCTAAGTATGTTCCAAGTTTATCAAGTTGGCAATCGTGCCGCAGGAAACGCCATTGGCAAGCAATAGTAAGCAGGCACGGTTGCACAGTTTGTCACCGTTCAGGGTTCAAATATTTCGTATTTAAGTAGAAAATTTTTTTATTCAGAATGAGAAGATTGTTGTTCGTTGAAGTGACTTTCTAAATCGATAAAGAACGATAGAAATCGAGCTCGATGGCGGCGTTCGATTTTTCCTTCGTCTAAATAGCTCTGCGGTTGTTGCAATTTTTACGTTCAAACGGTCGCAACGCAACGCGAGACACGTACATCTTGCGAAACACTTGCGTATTCTGCATTGAATTTCTTACGGTTAAATTTTTCTGGAGCTTACAACCGCCGGGTGTCACTGTCATAAGTTACATTACCTCGCGTTCGTCGCGTTTCGTCTATCCGAGATTCAGTCCAGAGAAACAATGGCTACTCTTCCACGCTAGATTTCGTCTCGTTTAGAATTTCTTTGTTTTCTCGACACGATTTCTGACGGAAGGAAGCCGAGAGAAAGGGCGTTTAATGGTCCCAATGACCCGGGGAATTCACGGAATGTGTGCATAACGGTGATGGCGTAATCTGCGAAAGGGAAAAAAAAAAATGGGCGGCTCGGCGGCGAAAAAAAAAAGGAATATCGGAGCGGCGGCTAATAATCGCCTTGGGCCTCGGTTGGGCCTTCTTGGACGGCTCGCGTTACTTTATCAGGTTTTCCTGGAGCAGTCGGCGGCCGCATTCGCGCGAATTCAATTCACCTTGGCCGGGGCTCGGAACGATACCGAGAAATGACTGCAGGGAGAACCCTCGCGGATTGCAAAGCGACTTCAACTTCTCGAGAGAGAGAGAAGAGTTGCAATCGTTTTTTACACCTGTGTGAACCATTCCGCGAACTTCGGAGCAGGGGACGTTCCATATAAATCTTGATCAGACCGTGTGACTCTTCCATCTCGTATTGTAATTGTTATATATTTTACATATTATTATATGTTATACATACACACGCACGTATATGTATTATCACTGAAAGTGATTTTAGCGGGGGTAACCCAGAAAATCGGGCCTCTTCAAGTGCAACGCTGATGCAACGAAAATTAGCGATTGGTTGATTCGGGTCACGTGATTCGCAAGGGGGCGTGGTGTAGACCTCGAGTAGGAGTGGCGTTGTCTGGTAGATCTACTTGCTTCTGGGCTTTTCAGTGAGACGAATCGTACTGGGGTACAAGTCGTGCAGGTTTTTTTATGTACAGTTATGTGTATATTATTAAAGCACAATTATAATATTCAATAGATATATATTCTGATTAAAGTTATAATATTATATCTTACATTACAATCTTAATCAGAACAAGGTTATAACATTACGTATACTTGTCTCATATTATATTCTTGATCAAAATATATATATAAATCTTACTTCAGAACAAGCGAGTATTTAATAACAGTATTTAATCGAAGATTGAACATTTCAGGGAATTACAACGAGAATAAAAGATCAAGCAGCTTTATCACGCGATGTTTCTTTCGAGGATGACCGTAATCACGAAATTGTTGTTGTTATTCGTTCGACGGTTCGTCAGCGCAGTTTACGCATATCATTCAATCCTGTTAATGTCCCTGTGGTTACGCACACGCAAGCTTGAAACCGCTTGATTCGCGCGGGATATGCAAACGCGCCCAAACGATTGTTCACACAACGGGATTGCGCAATCGGTCGGTTGAATCATATCGAGCGCGTTTCGCGAGCAGATTAAACTTTCACATTTCCATTAGCGAAAAGCGAAAAAAGAAAAAGCTCCGTCCGTTCCTTCCGAATGGCATTGTCCCGTTTACCTCTGAATCATTCGTGCCGCGAACTTTGACACGTCTATTTATACCGTCAACTGCTACGAGATTCTCAAAACTTAAATTTTGCTCCTTTCGTTCAAAATTATTTGCAGAAAATAATTCCAAGAGACTTTTTTTTTTGGTATTTAGTAATTATCCGACGATTGAAATTATGGTATTTTCAAAATATCTGTCATCTGAAAATTACTGTTAAAAAATGTATGGTGATTACCGACGATTGTTTAACAACGTTCTTCCACGAAGCGTACCATTACGTACAATCACACTCGCGCGTTATCGTATCGAGCTGATCTCGATAGGACGATGAATTTCGTTCAGACTTTAACCAGCGTCGTTCGCGAGGAGTCATAAAACCACCCTTTTATTATCCTCTTTTCCGTATTGTCAACGATAAAGAATGATTACACGATTCCGCGAATTTGTCACCTTAATAGTTCGTATTAAGCAGCTTTGCGAACTGGCTGACCATCCGGACGAAGCTTTCTTTTTTTCTCGGACTCGTTGGTCGGCTTCGCGTGTGAATTTTTCAGCGTACGTTCAATAAAATTAAAAAAAAAAAGAGAGAAAGAGAGAGAGGCGAAAAGAGGAACGAAGAGAGAACGAAAGATGGAGAGAGGAGAGTAACGGGACCGAAAATGGGGATGCGTGCGCGATATAAGGAACGATTATGCGGAATCTCGATTGATTGGTTGAATCGTTAAGCGCGACGCTGAAAGAAACGGGACCGAAACGGACGTGCGTGCGCGTATGCGTGTGTACACGCGCGTACGCGTAATAGCTAAAAGATCTGATATACCGTGTGAATAACAGCGACGGACGATACGTATCTCGGCAACGTTTCTCTCCGCGCGACATGGAAATATTTCTTCGTACGCGACTATTAACGCCTCGAGCTTCCAGGCATTTGAGCGTGCCGCGCTGCCACCCGACAGCTCGCGACAGTCGTCGGCTTAAAGAGCACACGGCAGAACGTAACTTTGTCAGTTTATTGCGTCCGTGGCCAAGTTCAGGAGGGTCGGGAACTTTCAGTCAGCCCTTTGGCAACGATCGACGCTGCGAAAGCATTTCTGCCATTATTTCCGCTCGAGAATTTTAGGGCAGGCACCGTACTTGTCTCAAAAGCGAGACAATATATTTTCCTTTAGGAACGATTATAATTTCAATTTGTATTACACTTGTAATCTATCTCAAATATAAGATAGTATTTGAAGATTTGACGGAAAATTGTCGGTACTCAAAACTCTCACAGCTTTGTGAGAAGAAATCGTACAATAAATTTTAACACGTTGGCTGCCACGTCGGTCATCCGTGACCGGAGATTGTTTCCTCGATGAGGCCATGGCGGTCACCGGCGAGCGGAGTTCCCCGAATGTTTCGAATAAGTAAAACGAAATGAATATCGTCGACTGTAATAAAAAATCTTGAACGTAGCTAACTAGACAATATTACGAAATAAGAAATGCACTGCTCAACGGTTAAAAATTTTAATTAGAACATTGTATATTGTGTTACGAAAAATTATATGCTTAAGAGAATAATGACGATTCTCTTTTACCGCCCACATTCTGAGAGTATCGTGCAAACTTGGCGTGGCAGTCAATGTGTTGGAGGATTTTTATATAAAAATATTATTTTATGTGTGTACCTAATATTATTTTAGGTACACCTTACATAAAGTACACCCAACATTATTTCAGGTACACATTACATAAAGTACACCTAATATTATTTTAGGTACACCTTACATAAAGTACCCCTAATATTATTTCAGGTACCTTATATAAAGTACACCTGATATTATTTTAGGTACATCTTACATAAAATACACCTAACATTATTTTAGGTACACCTTTACATAAAGTACCCCTAATATTATTTCAGGTACACCTTACATAAAGTACACCTAATACTATGTTAGGTACACCTTACATAAAGTACATTGTAAAGTATATTGTAATCAATTTCCTCTACTTCTTTTTTCTGTGCAATTAATTGATTTGGTGAATGAGCATCTGAAATACTGAATATCAAAACCAAAGAGTGTCTTGAGCAACAGTGTACGTTTAGTTTTCGTTCAAACAAAACGAAATCGAGAAATTTGGAAGAATCTTATTTTTCAAATTGAAAATGTACAACAAAGAACTGGCGCTACTGTCATACTTTATGATTCGGGGGAAGAACGTGCATCGAGACGCATTTTCCTCTCTCTTTCACTGAGATTTAAAACGCTCGTACGCACTCGATGGAGCAGAGGCGAGAAGTATGTATGTCGGGACCGCTTCGTTCTCTCCTCTCCTCTTTTCTTTTTCGTTCGCGTTTCCCCGTCACCGGGGTTCACAGCCTTTCTTTCTCATTCGTCAACGACGTCACAGCGTTTTTCCTACAGCGCTTTCAACCCGTGACGACAACAACAATGCACGTAAAAAGCACGCGCGAGCATTGTTACCACGCGACACCGGATTTTCCTTTTCTTTTCTTCTTTTTTTTCCCTTTTTTTTTTGCGGTATCACCCAGCTACGGCTGCTTAACACGTATACGAATATCCTGTAAAGCCATTGTCTACGTCCTTTTTACACGCCTCCTCGAAAAATTTTACCTCGCACTCTACCCTCTAATAGGGTGTCGTGATTACGCTTCATTCGGTTTAACAAACTACGTGCTTCCACAGATTCTCTTCCACATCTCTTCTTGAAGCAGAATTACCAATTCATGCATTTGTATTAACGGGTATCCATAAGTAATGTCGTTTCTTTCAAATTTAATAAACATTGCCAATTAGTGAGAATAATTTAACTTGTTACAACATAACCTATAATATAACCTATATTATAGGTTATGTTATATTATATTATATTATATTATATTATTATTATATAATATAAGATATAATATAACCTATATTATAGGTCATAACATATTACAGATTATATTACAGATTAAAACTGTATTAACTTTTAAATAAAATAAAATTTTGCACAGTATCAAAAAACGATATTACTACACACCTAATATCTATACGTTCGATTATATTCCCTATCGATATTCGGTCATTTAAATATTTCGGACACTAAATATCGAAACTGTACTTTTGTGAAATACTAAACTAAACTAAACTTGAATAGAATATTGAAACTATAATTTTGTGAGAAAAGAAAGTATTAGGAAATAAATCTGGACTAACTTTAAAGCATGGAGCTTCTATTTTCAAAACGTGCATCACGTAACAAGTGTGTGTGTGAGTAAAGACCCTGGAAAATTTAGCGTGCGATCTTTGAATTTCGCTTAACATTGAATTTTCAATGTTAAGCAAAAATTCAGTTCGTTCTCGCCTGATACTCAAAGTTTCATCGACAAATCGACGAGTGAATCTTCTCGAGGAATCGTTGCAAAGAGGAATTAACGGGAATCATCGCGTCGCAAAAAGACGCTGGTCAAACAATAATGTTATTTCCATCGAACGCAACGATTTGTCGGAACGCTGGCAGCTCTTTTGTTGTTTCTGCCACGTTGTTAGCACGCTTCTGCCCGCGTTAAAACGATATTTCAGCGAGATAGCGGCAATTTCGCGGGGCATTTTTCCGCAGGGTCTCGGTACGGAACGTAACGAGCGCGAACAATAGCGCGTTGCAGGCGCAAGGACACAACAGCTAACGCGAACACGATGCGCCGTGTTAACGAGATACTAATTCGTTGGTAACGCGAAGGCGGGAGTCGCGTTTTCGTTGAAAACGCAAAGGGGAGAGAGAAAGAGAGGAGGAGAAGAGGAGATTCAGCGATCATACATCGGTGCACACGCCGCGCCGCGCCGCAATTCCGCGTACGTGCACACGTGTGTAAAATACCGCGAGTCGATGAGCCATGGCCTGACTAATTGCACTCGAGTTTCGCTTCTGTCCGCGATCCCGGGCGTCGATCTGACGAAAAATTTGCAACCGGCCTACCCAGCAACAAATTTCAATGAATTCGCGTCGCGCACAAAACGCGTTTTAAACTGGCCGCGATCCCGCGAACCCATTGTGAAATAACGCGTATTTTCTGTTTCCATCGTTATCGTTCAACTTCAATTTCACGTTGTTTAACTGCAGTATTTAGGAATAACTGATATTCGAGTCTTTAGGTTTCTTCTTCTTCTGTGAATGATAATTGCAATTTGTCACTTGAAATTAAAATTAAATTCTTTGCGGAAAATGAAATGTATCTGTAAGTTTCAGCCGTTTTAGGTTAGGTTTAGGTTAGGTTTAGGTTAGGTTTGGATTAGATTTAGTTAGGTTTATATTCCGAGACTAGATTTGACTAGTTTCGTTTCTTTCAAAATTAATAAACATCTAGCGACTAGTAATTTAGAAAAAATTATTTAAAATTTTGTAAAAAACGACATTACTTATGGGTAATAGATACACACTTTTCGTTATTTCTATATATTAGATTTTTTCAACTGACCAGAAAATTATGAATGTCCAAGTTATGTAAAAATAATGTTAATCAAGTCCAACGATAAAATTATTAATTTTTCAAAAAAGGAAAAAGCTAGCGTTACTTTCCTTGTAATTTAACATGATTTTAGAATCAACAACTGCACGTACTCTGTCTCTGACGAGTGCATAATCGTCATTCAGCGTCGTTCTACCGACGTACATACTTTTGAAAGCGGCGCCACAGCTAAGAGCTTGATATCATTTAACGTGAAAGTTATTTTCACTTGCGGGGGATCGCTTTTTGCGCGCGTGTACAGAGTTATCGCGCGTAAATTTACCTCGGGAGAACAACGGCGTTCACGTAGAACGGCCGAGTAACGAACGCGCCATCTCTCTAAAGCCCGTAATATCATATTCCACACCACGCGTACATGTTGGCACATATTCCGGCATACGCGGGAATCAAAGGGGGACACGCTGCGCAGCCGGTTAGACGAATATTCAGAGATACGGGTAATACGCGATACGACACAATAGAATCGTTTCGAAAGAGCTGATCCAAAGGAACGTGACTGTGTTTCACACGTAGCTGGAAACCGTTGTGTGTCGTTTGGCGCGAGCGTTTCCCCTCTCGAGAATACCGGAAGCGCTGGAATTCGTTTCGAACGCGACCGGGATTTCTGAAGGCCGTCGGTCGGCTCTTGCAACAACGTGAAAAGCAAAACCGCGGCCTAACCGAGTAAAAGTTCGCGCCTCGTTCATCCACGTGTCAGTCGTAACCTTCTCTACGTTTTTACACTCGTTTACGTCTTTTTTTTCTCTTTTCGTCCTTCTTCTTCTTCTTTTCTCAGTGTGTTTTTTTTCTATGACTGTTGCAAAATAATCGCGATCACGCTGTACGAACAACGAGGTTAGATACCGCGATACATCTTCTAGGATTTCTCTCGTACCTTTCTAGTTACTTGGTACGTATATATATGCACGAGCGTCTCCAAGAAACTGTAGATCTTTTGTTTCTGACTTTAAATTAAATAGACGCGGTATTTAGAGAAGCAAAATTGAACGAATTGTACAGTAAATCTTTCAAACTGATGTAACTAAAAAAAAAAAAACTGCACGACTTGTACCCCAGTACGATTCGTCTCGCTGAAAGACCCAGAAGCAACTGTTCCGACTAGGAAATGAAGACGACCTTTTTCCCATAAAATTTTATCGATATGCAAACATTTGAATCGGTACAAAACAAATTACAGGCGCGATCGCTCAGTACCAGACAACGCCACTCCTACTCGAGGTCTACGCCACGCCCTCTCTCGAATCACGTGACCCAAATCAACCAATCGCTAATTTTCGTTGCATCAGCGTTGCACCTGAAGAGGCCCGATTTTCTGCGTTACCGCTAAAATCACTTTCAGTGATATATAATCACATAGTCCATTTCATCTCATTTTAAAGAGTCAAGGTACAAGCTTCATGCTTTAAAATGAGACCAAGTGGATCATTATACGATCTTTCTTTGCGAAGTTATATCAGTTTAAATTATCGACAATTTTTCATTGTCGTTGATGTAGTTATGCTCTTCACTGTAAATACGTATTTCCCTGATCGACAATTTGATGCGGTGTGATTTTTACACAAATATGCTCGCGACTCAATTTTGCACCGTTGCAAAACACGCTGGAAACTAATAAACTTAAACAAATATTTCGTCCATCGGTTCAGTATTTACCTACTTGCCAAGCCACTCGAGCTTCTCGTTCGAAGTTTACGTCGAATTGCGAACTTCAGCTATCGCGAAAGGTTAAACGCGAACCTTAAGAATATTCCGCGATCGGAGGAAACGATATTACGCTTTATTCTGTACACAGCGTTAAATCCTTGGAACGACGGCGACGGAAGTAGGATCATTTACGTAAGGTCGTACAAGTGCGACAGGTATGCCAGTCCTCCGACGACGAGCACGAACATACAAGCAGATTATCATTCGCACGATTGACGCGGTTATGTAATTTATTTTATGTTCGTTTCAACGGGCAATTCAACGCAATGCAGAGATCCCGATCGCTCCCACGTCTGCTACCGACCATCAAATCCCAAATAATGTGACGTCCTATACATTTTTCGAGTGAACTTTAAACACGACGAGAACGGGTTTCTCACAATGATCGACATTGCTCTTTTTGGAACAAAAAAATTGAAAAAAACTAAAATTAAAATTGAAAATCTAACAGATTAAAGTAACGTCAATTTTATGGATAGTTTTTCTATTTCCTATTAAATTATAAAATTTATATTTATATGAAAATAAATGATCTATACATATATGAATCACTTATTTTATATTTACATATGTATATCCATTTATTTTCTATCTTCTATTTCCTATTAAATTACGAAATCAAACTAACGAACCTTGACGCAAAATTTTCACTCATCAAAAGTTTCAAAACTAAGATTCATTTTCACGAAGAAACGTATTCGCGTTACGTCGCATTATTTCGTTCGCCACGAGATTCCGAGCCTCTCTCTCTCTCTCTCTCTCTCTCTCTCGAGTCTCGTCCGCGGTCATGCGGCATAGAGATTTAAATTGAAATTACGCTCTCGACGACGCTAATTATTTCTATTACCAGCGGAATTAAAATTGCACGGCCGGCTCGATGACGCGGAGCGTGTGCACGTTCTTGTCAGTCAACTGCTGGCGCATGCGATCGCGCGAGATGCCCGAGGTCGACAGACGGAGACAGCGAGAGCGAGAGCCTCGAACCATGAATCGTCTCATTATCGTCCACGACAAATACAACGTTACCCGACCACAGTGTAACAGTGTAATTCTATTTTGGTGAGTTTACTTTTCCCCAATAACACACTGTGCATCGTTTACGATTTAGCTGACGTCGGCAGAAGCAATTGTTTTATATATATATACACACACAAACACGAAATGTTTCACCGAAATTGCAAGATCTACAGAAAAGTCGAAATAATTGTCGATCTAAAGTTGCGAAACGCAAGTTGTAACTATTACTTCAGCACATCGCGTGTAATTGTTAGTTTCGATGAATGTCGCGATTACGATCGGAAATCGGCGATTTAGCCGACGTCGGCAGAATTAATTGTTACATATATTCGATATCAGAGCTCGAACGTGAGAAAAAGCTTACCTTCTACCTCGGAAGAGATCGAACTCTCGCCTGTTCGCGCTCGATTCGCGCGCAAAATCTCTCCAGGCTCCATCGGGCGTGCATCGGTGACGACAATGGAAACATTTACCAAGATCAAAGTCTATTTCCGATCCGGCGAAGCTGCTCGCGTTCGCGCACTGTCAAAACAACTTGCAACTATTGCCCCGCTCTCCGGACCAGATGAAATAAATTTCAGCTCGGCGACTCTTTCGCAACAGCGGGCTTCGACGAGGCGAAAAGAAGGAGCGTCGTCTCGTGGCACGCACTTTGAAGCTCGAATCTTGCTACAAAGTAACCTACGAGGGGCATTCATCGTCGCAGTGGCCGCGATCAATTCATTGTCGCTTCTCACCGAGAGAGAGAACGAAAATATCGCTTCGACTGGCCGCGCGCCTATTTATAAACCTTCTTAAGGAGATTCTCCGATGTTTCGCTTCCTTCTCTCTTCCTCTTTCGCGGCGATAGCGAGGCTCTGGAGCGAGCGAGAGACCGAGTGGCCCCTTAAACAGAGTTCCTCGTCGAGAGATCGAACAAGGTGGCGGAGGAGCGATCGATCGATCGTATCGGTTTCAAAGTATCCTTTACTCCGCGAGCCTCGACTGTATTTTTCTCCGTTTGCTCTCGCAACGACGCTTTATTTTCACGAAGTTGACGAATTTGGAGTTTCAAATTTTCAGCTCATTTCTTTTTTCAACGAATAGTAACGCTGAGACGTTGCGCGTGCCGTTTGTAAATTTTTTTTTTGGAGAGTGAGTTTGGCATTTAATTTATTTGTGCGACATTTTCATTCACTCCGGCGGGGTCCATTCAGTCCCGAATACTTCGAGACGCGCGTGTGTTTACCGACACCGGCGCGAAAATACAAGCCGGGAAAACTGTGGCGGCATCCGTACTAACAGACCACCGCTCGATGATAGACAGAAGGCATACAACGTAGCTCACTGACTTCGGGTATATTTTTACTATTTGCTCTCGCTGTCACCGTCCATCTTTCGTGTCTTGCGGGAATACCTTGCAAAATTCGCGAACCTTCGGTTTTTGCGAAAACTTTCAGTCGCGGAACACGCAATCTCAACTGTCTCGCGAGATTTTAAGTCAAAGATCGCTGTGTAACTGACGAAAATTGTCTCGCGAAATTTTAACCATCGATCACTCAAAGATCACTGTGAAATTGAAAAAAACTGTATCGCGAAATTTTAATCATCGATCACTCAGAGATCGCTGTATAATTGACAAAAATTTTATCGCAAAATTTTAACCATCGATCACTCAAAGATCGCTGTGAAATTGTAAAAAAAACTGTTTCACGAAATTTTAACCATCGATCACTGAAAGATCACTGTGAAATTGAAAAAAATTCTCTCGCGAAATTTTAATCATCGAGCACTCGAAGATCACTGTGAAATTGAAAAAAACTGTATCGCGAAATTTTAACTATCGACCTTTAACCACTCGAAGATCGCTGTGAAATTGAAAAAAAATTGTTTCGCGAAATTGATAACAAAATAAAACAAAAAAGAAAAAAAAGAGCATTGGTTCCACCAACCCAAAAAAAAGAACGCAAACTCGGGAGAAATTGCGCGCGTTTGGCGAAACTGTGTCGCGTCGCTTCAGACCTCTTCAAAGATACGCGGACGTTGTATCGCGAGCGCGAGTCAAAGTTCGGAGCACGATCGGCAAGAACGATCCACGCCACCGGATCACTCGTGAGACACTAACCGACGAGAGACAGAGAACGCAGACACGAGGTAGAGGTAAGCCACACCGCAATTGGTCGTGGTTGGGAGATGGAGGAGCGTGTGCTGGCAGGGTGCAGAGAAAGAAAGAGACGACGGGTAAAAGTGGACAGGGTGGGAAGTGGAAGTAAGCAAGTAGTGGGAGTACGAGTAGTAGCTGGTTGCGTGTACGAGCCTTAAAAGCAGGTATCCACGTGGCCGGTGCTCGTAACGTGGGGTCAGTTCGTACCGCGGATGAAGCAGTTTCCCGGGGAGATAACGACCGAGAAACTTTTGCCTTCTTCCTCTCTCTCGCCTTCTTTTTTCTTTATTTTCTTTATTTTCTTTTTTCATCGTCGAAATCTTGGACGGTGAAAATTTTCGAAAGTGAACTTGCTTCCACTTTGGTTTCTAAAGCTTCTTCGATACGGAAGTAACACATAGAAAACAATCATAGATTCTCAATAGAGCTCAAACCTAGAGTTAGAATCTCCTCAAGTGGTTCTAGATAGAGTACCTCTAGCTTAAAATTGAGCAGAATATTTGAAGAACGATTAATAGATTAATATTCTGCTTCTATGTTATTAATTATTAATCGACGCCACTCCCACTCGAGGTCTACCCCACGCCCTCTTACAAATCACGTGACCCAAATCAACCAATCGCTAATTTTCGTTGCATCAGCGTTGCACTTTCTGGGTTATCCCCGCTAAAATCACTGTCAATGACAAAAGGAAAACCGCAGTCAATCGTCGATTTGCCGCGCGCTGAGGAATTCGTGGGAAATTGTGTCTTCCGTGAGACCCAACAATGTAATATACCTAGGTTCCTTCTTCGCAATATTTCACTAATTGATAATTAGATCCGTTACTGCAGAAATGATATTGCGGCGATCCTTTGCAGTAGGAGATTGTTTCAGTGTTAACGGAATAGCTGGAAAATTACCCTGAATTCCGACAAGTGGCTCTCGTTCGTTCGTACCGGCTCCAGCGTAACGCGCGTCGACGATTCGGAATGGCAAAATGAGGTTTACATTTCGCTGGATCGTTTCTCAGTTCTCGTTTCGAAGGATTCCCTAATTTGACGCGTTGTACTTTCACGTTACGGAGAGAAACAGAACTAACCTTAAGAAGTACATGTAATTTCTAGGAGTTAGGCACAATAACCAAGTAAATTGGATGGAAATTCGCGAGCCTCCGGGAGGAGTCGACGCATGTTTTCCAGCCCGCGTGAATTTTACACGAATCGGAGAACAATTTCAACCGCCGCCTCCTGATTATTTCATTCGTAATTATTCTGCCGCGCCAATTAAACTTTTTAACGACGGTCGTGAAAGTTTGACAACGAGCAACAACGAAATTCACACGCTAAACTGAAATTGTCAATTCTGACGATTTTTATACCTTTAAATTCCCCCGAGAATGCTCGTTGTTATCGAAATTTCTTATCTCTGATCTTATCGCGAATCAACACATGAGAATCGAATTCGAAAAGCCACGAGAAATCTCGTTGTACACTGATTAATCAAAGAACGAGAGATAAAGACGACAAGAAGAATTCGCTCGAAATTGCCATTCCTCTCTCCACGTTTCTCCGTAATGATCAGCTAGCTATCAGTACACGCAAAAACAGCCAAGACTCGCAATCAATCGAAAAGCAGATACGAATTCAAAGTCGAGTGTCGCTCGAAAAATGTAACGAGCTGTTATCGAGTAAATACGCGTATTCGTTTGAAAGGAAAAGGAAAGAGGAAGAGGCATTCCCAACGAGAGTTTCTTACCAGGAAACCACACCTATGTTTCCCTGCTGTTCTCCCGGTCCCTCTTTCAACCTGCCGTGTAAATACCCCGTCTATAACTGGGACACCTGTAGCGAGCATTTTCGTGGACTTGCTAGGCAAGGATACATCGCCGAGTGACTGTTTGCTCTTTGACCATTTCCGCAACGAAATAGCTCGACCGACTATTATTTCAATCAAGAAACAATGTTTGTCGATTTAAGTGTGATTTTTCGAAAATTAACAACTTTTGTACTATTTTTTTTTAGAACTGCTCTTTGATAATTTCTATAACAAAATGGCCATAGTTGGACCGACTATTATTTACGAAATATTAATGTTTATTAATTCAACTGAAAATTAATAACTTTTGTGCTACGTTTTTCAGAATAAAATAACTATAGTTTGATCGACTTGCTCTTTGACCATTTCCGTAACAAAATGACCATAGTTCGATCATTATCACTATTATTTCAATCAAGAATCAATGTTTGTCAATTTAACTGTAATTTTTCGAAAATTAACAATTTTTGTACTATTTTTTTTAGAATAAAATGTCTACAATTCGATCGACTGCTCTTTGATAATTTCTATAACAAAATGGCCATAGTTGGACTGACTATTATTTACGAAATATTAATGTTTATCAATTTAACTGAAAATTAATAACTTTTGTGCTATTTTTTTTACAACAAAATAACTACAGTTTGATCGACTGCTCTTTGACCATTTCCGTAACAAAATGACCACAGTTCGATCATTATCACTATTATTTCAATCACGAAATAATGTAATCAATTTAATCGATTTAACTGTGTAATCTTTCAAGAATTAACAACTTTTGCAACAATTTCCTTCAAAAACCATTTACGATCGATCTGTTTCCAGTTGAGCTTGGAGTCCCACCATAAACGAGCGAAGCTCTTTCTCAGGAGAGAAAGACGGAGAACAGCGCAGTGTAGATAAGGTAGAGAACTTTAATTATCAATAACCTTTAATCAACGCGAGGTCGCAACACACGAGTACACGAAAGAAAGAAAGAAAGAAAGAAAGAAAGCGAAGCCAGTGTTTCTCTGACAGAATTCTCCCGTTATGTATTTATTTCTAAATCATCGCTCGCTGGTGGCGTACGATTTATTACCGCGTAATTGTTGAAAGACGGTCGGTTGACTAATAACATATACATCGAATGAGTCACTCTCGCGGGAGTGGACTCTCTCCGTGAAATAGAAATAGATCTCGATGGACCGGCTCGGACGGTCAGAGATGCGACGGCGCTGGCCACCGATTCCGGTTTGGTCGATGACTCTTTTAAAAACAACAGGCCTCCCCCTCCGCTCGAACGACGCGGTCGCGGTGGAAAAAGGAAACGGCGAGTCCTCGCGAGAAAATAAATTCGTTCCTTTTGTAAACACCAACCCCTACGTAGCAGCATTTAGTTTGACAAACTTTCCCTTTTCGTATTTATCTTCTACGATACGATCCTTGCCTTGGACAATGTCAGGTCTGTGTCTTTTCACGGATATAATTTGTAAAAAAAAAAAAAAAAAGACGAAAGAGAAATATATAAGATTACTTTTCTAATTAAACTATTCCTCCCTTTTGCAAACACCAATCCCTACGTAGCATTTAATTTAAGTTGACAAACTTTTCCTTTTGTTACTATTTATCTTGTACGATACGATCCTTGCTTTGGACAATATTAAGTCTCTTCACGAATATAATTTGTGAAAAAAAGAAGAAAAAGGAAGATATCAGATTACTAATTAACTAATTAATCTATTAATTAAACTATTTTTCTATTATCTGTGTAATAGACGATTTAGACATGCTTTCTTCTCTTAAGTAACTAATTCCTCTCCCTTCTTACTATCTCTTTATATTATTTATACTATATATTATATTATATTATATTTAATATATTATTACTATATATTATATTATATTATATTTAATATATTATTATTATATTGTATTTATATTTATTCGTTTTTGTAGTCTATACTGTTTGGTTGCATAATGCTATATTTTCTACAGTCTACCTTTTATTCTATTTTTCTTCTTATTCGTTCATTTATGCGTTGCTATGCATGGATTACTTTTATATCAGTCACTGTTATTGAATTGATGACAATAACGAGTCGTATGTAGTCCAAAGCAGCAATTTCACGAAGGCTACGCAAAAGCGCAGCTGACAAGCATCAGCGACGATTTTTGGAGCGATCGAGGACTTCCTGTTTGCCTCTGGAAAAAGGTTGGGGAGTACTAAAGTTCCCTTTAGTTTACGAAAGGAACGTGTCGCGAGTGTAGCTATGGAAGAGGTAACGTGCCGGTAAGTCGCGTGCTGCGTACGCGAACCTCGAAGGAAAAACACGTGATTCGAGCTTCGCGGTGCATATATCTCAGCGCTATGTGTGTGTGTGTGTATGTGTGTACGCGTGGGACACGGTTTCTGTGCGTGCACCCGCACAGACGCAGCCGCGTCGCTTTAATTATAGACCGGGGGGGCCCCTCTTCTTTCCTTCGTCCACCCTCGACACCGCGAAATTGGAAAGCGAACGCGTCTACCACGGATCGCGCGCTCGTTTCGTCTAACGAAGGGTAGCAAAATTTTCGACAAACAGCTTTTCGAAGCAGCTCCACCGGTTTCTCAGATCTTTGCAGGAGTGAATAAATTGCTCTTCCTTTTTTTTTCTCTTTTTTTGTTATCGTTAGTTAAATTTCCACGACGCTGTCCTCGATAAAACTTAGGCTAAACGTCACAACGTTGGCTAAAAGTCTTTTAGAGGGATTGTTCTAGAGAGCCTCGCTCGAAAACCTTTAAGGAAACTCGCTGCAACTTTACTAGGTCATCGAGGAATTAAGCGATTTTAATGCGTTTAACGTCAAACTACTTTGCTACTGAACGAAACTTTTAATGCCACCCACAGACGAAACGCGTTTGAGCGAGATGTAAAATTCAACTTTCGAACCTTCTGCTCTTATGTTTTTTGACAAGGGCCATTTTTAAAAATACCACTTTGTTACTGAACGAAACTTTTAATGCCACCCACAGACGAAACGCGTTTGAGCGAGATGTAAAATTCAACTTTCGAACCTTTTGCTCTTATGTTTTTTGACAAGGGCCATTTTTAAAAATACCACATTGCTATTGAACGAAACTTTTAATGCTACCAACAAACAAAACGCGTTTGAGCGAGATGTAAGATTCAACTAAGGGCCAAGGGCCATTTTAAAAATACTTTCAACCGTACAATAAGATGTGACCAATTCTGTCCCCTTCCCCATTACACGCTGAATCGCTTCTTGTTCGGTTATGTATTAGAAAATCACGTACGAATTAAAGATCGGACACGCTCGCACGCGTTGCCAATTAGATACGCCCACACACCTACGCGAACGTTACTGCATTGCTACGTGATCGCATCGCGAAGACCCCTGTCCCTGTCTCTGTCGTCGAACGAGCGTGTAACAGTTGTTAGGAAATAAAATTCATTAACCACGAAACTATGCGAGATGCTTAGGTGTTCAAAACAACAAGCCATTCAAGATATCAAACCGACTCTGATTATGAAAGCGAGAAATGGACCCGAGCCGAGTCACAAATTTCAGTCCGTCGCAGAATTGTGAAGAATCGTTCAACGTTTCAACGTTTCTCCTTGTCTTCTCGTCGTCGAGAGACGATAACTCGTGAATATCATCCCTATTTCTGTCGTCGAACGAGTACCATCTGTTGGAAACAAAATTCATTAACCACGAAATTACACGAGCCATTTTAGACATCAAACTACATCAAACAACGACTCTGGTTGTGAAAATGAGAAACGGACCCGAGTCGAGTCACAAATTTCAGTCCGTCGCAGAATTGTGAAGAGTCGTTCGACGTTTAATCGAATCACACTGCGAACACTGTACTTTCTCCGTTTCTCTTTGCCTTCTCGTCGTCGAGAGACGATAGCCGGTGTAATTGTAGTCGCGGCAAATCGGATTAGAAACACAACCCTCTCGAGGTACGTGGTTACGTGCTACTTTAACGTTACGGGCGTTATCTTCGGTCATCTTCGATCGGCATCGCGTCCTATCGAGATTATGCAAATGGAGAACACGAGGAGGCGTTGTCGCGCAAAGTGTAACTCGACTTGGTCGATCTCTATCCGGATATGACGCAGCTCATTTTCACCGGGATGCAGTTGGAATCCATAAAACGCTCGCCCGTCCCACCCCTCTCCCTGTTTCGCGTTCCTCCTTTTTCTCACGACTTCGAGATTAGAATCGAAAAGTGACAAGATCCGAGACGCAACGGGGAATCCACTGCGTCTAGGTGGACGTCGCGTCAACGTTTTCCCTCGTTCGACGAGATAATCGCATTGCGCATTCTCGTCGCGAAACGTATATTTGTTGCAGACGATACGTGATTATGCTACGTTGTGAATTTAGAAAGAGAGAAAGATTGAAAGGTGACAATTTTTAATACTAATATTCAATTGTGTAAGAAATTACAATACTTAAAGAATCGATCAGATCTCTGCTTTGCGAAGCTCCGTTTGGAAATCGTATCTGAGACCAGAACGTTCGTTTCTCTCAGATTTCTCGATCGAGTGAAATATATAAGTGAAAGTGGTAAAAGTGGAAGGATTTTAAATAACAACAGGATGATTCGAATAACTGTAAAATATTATTAAAGTAAGAAACAAGTATGAAATATTATTGAAGCAACAAAACGGAGGTACGGTACGGAGCACGACACGTTCGTCTAGATTTCATCTATACACCCCGAATGCAGTCATAGGCTTTCTATTTTTAAAAGACAACCCGTAAACGTCTGCAAGCTATGGCGATCGAGTCTCGCCGCCGCGAGACTGAAGATTTTTATACACACTTCCTCTCACTACGTACGAGTTCCGTTTAAAAAACAACTCTTTGATGTTCTTCGATAAATGTCAGTTTATATCGATAATATCAATAAAGAACTATTCGTTTTATTAAGAAAAAAAAAAGTAGATGGGAAGAAACTTTTGGCCTACCCTGTATATGCCGAAACAGCGACAAATGACAAAACAACAAGTGAAAATCGGAAATCACAAATTAATAAAGAACTCACGAAATCTTAGTGGTATCTCATCTGCAATAAAAGTCGATACTCGTTCGAAAATGTCAAATTCTATAGGGTAGGCCAAAAATCACTTCCTACTAAAATAAATTTATAATTTTAAATTTAATTTAAAATTAATAAAATTCGTTTTTTCTTATATCTTGATGTTTCATCAAATATCATTAAATAATATTATATTACGAAATATCGTGATATAAGTGAAAATCAGAAATCACAAATGAATAAAGAACTCACGAAATCTCAGTGATGTCTGTAATAAACTCGTCGATACTTATTTAAATGTCAAACTCTTACTTATTCAAAAACGTCAAATGTCGAAACAACGAAATTAACGTAACATAAGCAGATCATTCGAAAATTTGAATTCCACGACACTACGATACAACTGTGAGACTAACTCACAAAGTCTCGTTTTAATCTTTGTGAACTCAGCCCGCAGACACACATGATCAGCGAATTTGCAAAAGAGAACTCACCATTTGTTGAGCGTTCTTCGGCTTCCTGTTCACGTCGATCACCTTCTGATTGGCTGCAACGAAAAAATAAAAAAATAATTAACGCACAATGATACCTTCGTTTGTCAGCTAACGGCGAGCAAATCGTGAATTTATCGAGGCGCGTGCATTACATATGGCGTGCGCGTACAGCACGTGACCACGTTACCCCGCGGACTAACGACTTTACTGACGATTTATGTGTTATGGCTAACTGTCCAATACCATAAACGATTCGGCCATTGAGTACTGTTATTTGGCCACTTTATTATCGACGCCTGTTTCATTCACTTCGAGAGAAGAAAAATAACAAAAATGAAAAAAGAACGCGCATGCGATGATCGAAATTTAATATACTCACTGACTGCCTCGACTAGGTCAGCGAGAAGGACACCGTCGCAGAGGTCCGACTGAAGGTCTGTCACCCTTCTCTTGCACCCGCCTCGCTCCAAGTAGTAGTTTGCCCAATCGGTATAGATCTGCAATAGAAACGTCGTTAACTCTTTGCATCCATAAATTTAAATTTAAATTTATATATTTTAATATTATCCTTTAAAAGATACAGGGTGGGCCGAAAGTGATTTTAGCAAGGGTAACCCAGAAAATCGGGCCTCTTTAGGTGCAACGCTGATGCAACGAAAATTAGCGATTGGTTGATTTGGGTCACGTGATTCGCGAGGTAGACCTCGAGTAGGAGTGGCGTTGTCTGGTAGATCTGCTGAGTGATCGCGCCTGTAATTTGTTTTGTATCGATTCAAATGTTTACATATCAATAAAATTCTTTATTCAGGGCCATTTTATTTCAGCAAGCTTTACCGAAAATTGTTAAAAACATCACGTGTAACCTCCATTTCTGAGGTTCCTCTCTTCATTTAATCGAAGAAACTTTGTCGGGCCAAAGGAAGAAAGATTAATTTTGACGAAGATGATCAACAGAGTTTCAATCAGAGCTATATAAAGTTATTAGCTGACAAGTGACAGTAATTTCCAGCAAACAAGGACGCACCATCAGTCGGACTTGCTACCCTCTAAATCGAATTTATAGCGCGGTGACAGGTGTTCGACGTCGAAATTGAACGTTCGTAGATTTTCGTCATTACCGTCGACAAAACGGGCACGCCGTTTGTTTCATTCGCATTTTAATCACGCGTTCCACTAGCGTCAGCCAATACAGGAACGTTATCTCTTCTGCCTCTGTTGCAATCGTACAGGCACACTTACGTTTATTAACTGCGGTGCACGCGAGGCCTACGCGGCCCCCCTGTGCAACCTTCGCATAGCTTTATCGTTTCTGTCTGCTGTACGCGTTCTGTCTATCAAAGACATTACGATTAGATCAACTTCTCCTGTACTTAATGACGACAATCGAGTTTATTCGAATTTCGTGGAACCGGAAAATTGCAATTGCATCGTTAATACGAGTGCTGCGCGGCAAATTGAAAAAGTCGTTTATCACGTCACGTGGGATTAAATTTTAATTGGAACTAATACGGTGATTAAAATTTCCATCAGAGATGTTAAAGCAAAAAAAAGCAAAAAGGAATAGGAAACTTTACGGTACGATGGAGTACGTAAGCTTTCATTTATACATTATACTGTAATATATATATCTCGATTCAAATGTTTGCGTATCAATAAAATTTTATGGCAAAAAAGTCGTCTTCGTTTCCTAGTCAGTTGCTTCTGGGCATTTCAGTGAGACGAATCGTACTGGGGTACAAGTCGTATAGTTTTTTTAGAGTTTTTCTATTTTCTTTGTTTTATGTCAGTTCCAACTTGTTAAACACCCAATGCAAATGATACAAATCGTTCGTTCGATGAGATGCCGAGCGAAAACGAGTAACCAATCCAAAACTAAATATAAAAGTTCTCCCGCGAGATCTCTGGTTCTCGTAACCAACGGAAAAGTTATCAATTATGTCCGTTTATCATTTTCCTATTACTTTAACGAAGGCCACTCGAAACAGTCAATTAACGCTTCCTTCGGCCGCTCGAGACACGCGCGCTCTTCCTAATCACCTCGAGCGACCGGAAGACGCTCGTTCCTCCGCCAAGAGAACGAGAAGCTACGCTCGGTCGAGTTTCTTTCCTCGGTAAATAGGCAAAGAGATTCGTCGCGAACACGCGTTCACCTCCGGGACGTTATTGTTTTGGATAAACGCCAATATTTTTCGCATGTCAAATCTTTTTCTCTCTCTCTCGAGAGAGAGAGAGAGAGCGGAGAGAATGAAGAGGCGAATCGGAAGAATAGAACGCACACGAGGAGACACAGGTCGAGAGAGGATTGGAGCTTGACGGTAGAAAGGAATTAGTCACCGTGCGTACCGAATCATGCTACGTACGTATGCTCGCGTACGAACGCACACGCTCGTCATCTCTTCCGTTAGCACGCGTAAATGAACTCGTTTGTGCCCTAAACACACACACACAGAATCTGTGTTTCTCTGTTTGCACGTGTGTGCGTGCATTCGTATTCCACGGAGGCACGCGTGTATTTACGTACACGATTCGTCCACGTTCGTCTACAGTCGCGCGCGCGCGCGCGTGTGTGTGTGTGTGTGTGTGTGTGTGTGTGTGTGTGTGTGTGTGTGTGAGACCAACGAGAAGACTTTTCACGTGTGCTTTGAGCGCGAGACACACACACGCGCGCGCGCGTTAACCCCGGACCGGTCGAGACACCGTACTATTTTTGAGCGCGGCAAAGAGAGAAGCAGGACGAACTTCCTTCATAATTTCGGGTCACCACGCGCAGATTCTAATTTTCATTATTACACGGGGCCGCGAAGCAGAGCGAGCTTCGTGTTCATAGCTTTGCGAGAAGGGGCCCTCGTTTCGCGAGTATCGCACGCGCGAGCAATTCCGCGGCACGCTGAACCAGACGCGACCACGTGTCTTTCGCGCGTTCTAATTAGCGCAGGTATGAACGATTCTTCGCGCTAACGTTCTTGCTAGTTGCGAGGACGTCCCTTCATTTACGCGGTACTTTTTATACATCTGAATTGATGCGGCCGGAAAATATATTTTTCTAAAAGTAACAATAACAGCAACGTTACAGATGAAAAAATTCACAGTGTTTGTTTTCTACGAGTCAATGAAAACGCAGCGAAAGATACGTTTGAAAACAAATCGTCCGAAGAAACGAATATTATCAATGAAAATGAAGTCGAACTTGCAAATATGTTATTTCAAGCGACAAGGATAATAAGTTTGTTAATAAGTCAATTGAAAAGAAAAGGTTAAAGATAGGTTTTGAATTACAAGTAGCGACAGTGACACGTCGACTAAAATTTACTTTTTTCTCTGAAATGTTATTATTGTTATTTCACTTTTCGTTGATCTACGTGAAATAAATATGTATTTCTATAACTAGTACCAGCTTTTTATCACTGAAAGTGATGGGGCCTCTTCAGGTGCAACGCTGATGCAACGAAAATTAGCGATTGGTTGATTTGGGTCACGTGATTCGTGAGGGGGCGTGGGATAGACCTCAAGTAGGAGTGGCGTTGTCTGGTACTGAGCAATCGCGCCTGTAATTAGCAGGTCGTGCAGTTTTTTTCCTTTCTATATTTTGTTTTCTTTTGTACCGACAGGCTCTATTTACAAAAGAGTTGGAAGATACACTGGATGTTAATTGGAAGAAAAATGAAAAGAAATTTTACAAGAGCACAAACGCTCCACGACTCAGTTCCTACTAAAATAAATCTATAACTTTTTTTTAATTTTATAATCATACCAACATTCGCGAGAAACAATTTAACTTGAGTTTAAAATGAATAAAATTAGAAGTTTCTTCACATTTTATTTAAAAAAAAGGGGGGGGGGGGAAGAAACTTTTGGCCCAACCTATATTACAAACTCTTTTCTGTTCCCTGCATCTTAATCTCTCTGCCACAAATTTTACAGTTCCAGTGTTCGCCCTCGGAAACTATTTTTTCAGAATAGAATTTAGCGACAGGCTTTGAAAATTCGTAGCTCGATCGAGTGGACATTGGCATGCGCGCCGGATAACAAAAAGGCCCCCCGTACCTGTATGACGTTCCGAGTCGAATCGGCCTTGATATCGTCGCTCGATCCGCACACGGATCTCGGTGCTCTGATACACGCCATGACGTCGATACCAGCGGTCGTTAACGTCATCCAAGTCGCATTAATTCACGGCACTTCACGGAGGAATCGCTAATTATCGCGACTTGGCGTGGAACCACCACTGCCCCTAATTACACTCGACTCTCAGTTCCTCGCTGGAACCGATCTTTATCGCGAGACGCGATATAACTTCCTGTATATATCTTCCCGACTAACGGGACACTCGAATTACGATTTATCGGCGTAACGCAATTAGTTTTCGCAAATTTCGTCAGGACGAAGCTGGAATCACTAGCGCGTCGATAGGAGCCTCGTTTGCGCAAACACTCCTCTCGTTCTTCTTTTCCACCTTTCACGATCGCGAAACTAACGTTTGACCCGCAGCACAAGTCGAGCTTTCAATCACACGATAATTAACTTTCCTCTCAAGAGCACTTTGTGGAAAATAAATTCGACCGATCGCGATCTGCGTTCGTTCGTTCCTTCGTCCATCAAACGGAACGATCTTGCTGCACAGCCCGATGCACGTGCTCGCCCCAGCCGCGTCGTCACGTTCCCTTCGACTCGTACTTACGTTAGAAGCGCGTCGGACGTGCAACAACCGACGTGTAACAATGTGAGACGTACTCGAGTTCGAAGCTCCGTTCGATCCTCTTTCTTCGCGAAAGCGAAAGGAGCATGAACGCGAGTGGAAACGGTTCCCATCGGCGCAGCTTCAAGCTTTCGTCCAAATTCTCTCGAGGGAACTTTGACGAGCTTGACCACTTTGCAACCACGATCGACCGTCTTGTCGTTGGGCAAGTCTCGAGGAACTCAACAAAATTCGAATCTTCGGAAATTCTTCGTCGCGACATTCATAATCGTTCGATCCTGTTGTTTCTTCACTGTGTTCTTCTACGAAGAACAGGAGACACCGGCGGAGGTTGATGAAACTCGGCGGGGTTCGATCGGTTCTCCACTCGCGGGGAAGGCATCGAGAGATTCTTGCGAAGAACCGGACGATCGATCACGCTCCTCAAGTGGCGGCAACCGAGTCGCGGAGAGAGACTCCGGCCACTCGAAACTTGTCCCGTTCCGCATTATCCAATTATTCAATTTCGCCGGGCGTCGCCACCCCACACTGTGTAAACAGAAACGGCGATCCACCTCTCTCCTTCTCTCTTTCCTTTCTCACCGCGTGCATATTATTGCCCAATCGTTCTTGAAATCAACGAAAGACAGCGTTGTTGCGACAATTTCGGGAATTTTCATTCATCGAAAAACTATCGGTTGCCAACAATGTTCGACTCGAAACACTCTTCAACGATCACTGAATCCTTTTTTGTTTCTGTTTTTCTCTCCGTGCTTTCTCGAAGAAGTTGGAGCGGGGACATGCGTGGGGACACATCGCGAAGGCGAAACTTGTTGCCGAAACAGCGCGTCTCGACGGCGCGACGCACCGGACGTAACTGAATACGCGCGTCGCGCACGCTTCTCCACGCGTACGTACTCTCGCTCCTTCTCCTTCCATCCTCCTCTCCTCACACCCTTTTATCCGTCGCCCGTTTTCTTCCTCCGCTTATTTTTTCATTCTTTCATCCTTTTTTTTTTTCGTTTTTGTTCTTTTTTTTTTATGCTCGTCGATTCTATCTCGTTGCGTCTCTCCCGTCTCTCTCTTCCGACCGAACGAAGAATTGGTGCATTCGGTGCATTCGGTTCGACGCGACACCGGCGTTTCCTGTGCAATTGTCCGCTGGCGAGCAGTTTCCAATCAGGAAACCACCTTTTGTACGTACGTTGAAAGAAATACTTTTGACCTCTTCAACTGCGAACGACAAATGTACTATTTGGGGTGCAAGGAAAGTAATTACTTAATTCGTTGCTTGAATTAAATTTCGTCGTGGGAACGTGTTTGTAAATCTTGGACGTTTAGAGACTAGGCTCGACTAGTTCCTTTTACGTCATTTCTAATATTCTGATATTAGATATTATAGTATTTTAATATGATACAATATTTATTATAATAATATTATATCTATGTAACATTTTAATATAATATAATATTTATTACAATATTATAATAATATTATATCTATGTAACATTTTAATATAATATAATATTTATTACAATATTATTATAATATTTTCTATATATTATTATAGAAAATTATAGAAAATATTATATTAATATTATTCCAATATTTCCTAAATATTTTCTTGCCACGATCGCCATTTTACGCGACTTGTATCATGCAAAAGTGATCTGAATATGCATATAATTTCTGTGCATATATATATCATCTAGCGACGTTCTAGCGGCACAAGTGTGGATTCACACTTTCAAAAGCTAAGGCATCACAGCCAAGAGGTTAAACGCGTGAATGTTCGACTGGTTTCGATCGGTGAGTAATTTGAAAAAAGGATCGTTTGACGCATGGCAGCGAAGCAACGTTGATCGAAATGTTGCAATTAATTTTAGCTGCGCCCTGTATTCCCCGAAGTCGGAATGAACGGATCACGTCGCGACCTCACCGTTCGACTTCATCTACGATTTCTGGATTATCCGATTTGGATCGTTTAATTAGCCGAGATATTTTTAACAAAATCATTAAAATGGCCAATTGATAATTTTTGTTTAGATATTTTATAGATGTGAAACAGTAGGGATAGATATAATATAATATAATATAATAATAACATAATACATATGACAGAATATAGATATAATAATATGACATAAAACAATAAAAATAAATATAATATGTAGATAGATATAGTAATATAATATATAAAACAGTTAGGGACTTGAATGATTCTTAAATGATTCGTAAAATACATAAATAAATAAAAGCTTGCATACCATATTTACAAGATTTTCTACTTCTTCTCACTTTAACGTCTCTGATGGAAGTTTCGCTCTTTAATCATCGGTAATTCTACTCTGTTAAGATTCAAAGCGTAACTTCGTCGACTCGGAAATGGAAAATTGATACGAAATTACGACACGGGGAAGTCGAAATTAATGTTAATAAAAAAGGAGGGAAAATTGATCGAAATTAAGAAGGTAATGAAAAATTGCTGCGCGACTCGTCTTCTCTCCTCTCGTGAAGATAATATCTTTTCTCCTCGAGCGAAAATAACGCGACGCGGTCGAGGGATGAAAATAGGAACGAAAGTGGCTAGAGAGTGAAAAAGGAAGAGGAGAAAGGCAGGAAAGGGAGGACCTCGAGACGGGAGGAGCTCGATTGTAAGTCGTTTTAATTCAACTTAACTGGAAACACAAGAGCACAATGAGCGGAACGACGCTGCGCGGCCATTGTTCCGCAAATTAACAGGATCGAGGAAAGTGTATCTATAAATTCGTCAATAAGCGATGTTGGATCGTCGATTGCTATACTTGGTCGTGGAAGCTATCGAAAAGATTCCCGACTTGCGCCCAATTTGCCGCAATTCATTTGCAATTGCACTTTATTCGAAGAAAGAAAGCATCAAATAACGTTAAATAATTATTTATTCAGGCATTCATACTTCGACACGTGTGAATGATGAAAATATTTTTATTCTAATTTTTCAATAAATGTTCAATGTGTCGATATGACTTCTTAGTAGCTCACAATAGAAAAGCTAGAAAATAGAAAATAAATCGCAAATCGCATTTTACTTACTTTCTTACAGCACCGTCCCCATTAAATAACCATTTTCGTGTTATTTATGATTTATTATCTGAACTTAGTGTTATTTTTCGATCGTGGCCTCCCTTTGGTAGCTCGCGCAGCTAAATGCGAAATAATCAGGTGAACCTTAGGCGAATATCACCGTTAGCCGCGAGGCGTACGTCAAACGTCTCATTTTAATTTCCAAACTAGCGAAACCCATTAAATGCAAATGGGCATCGCCGGTTGTTTTGTCGGCGGACGGCTGAAAAAGAGGAGGACCAGCGCGAACCCGGCGGGAATTTCGCCTCCCCCGCCCCGCTATCACTCGGTGGAGAATGACAGCGATGAGGGTAACCATGAGCATTCTTGACAGGTGCTGCACTATCGATTGCTATTCCGAACGATTCACCGTACGAGCACCATCATTAATTGTAATGCCGGCCATCGTGTCGCCTTTTAACGCAGCTATACGCACCTACCCGCAGTGAACCTGCACGATAATCGACGCCAAGTCGAATATCGATCAGCCGCTGCCTACGCTGCCTACGTTCGTTCCCAGGCTTCCCGTCCACATAATTGCTCGTCCGTTTCTGCCTTTAAAGATTTCTCGGCCAGCGATCGACTCCGCTTCAACGACAAGCAACAACGACCTGCGTGTGTGTGCGCGAGCGTGTGTGTCGATGCACTCGATCCTCTCTCGTTTATTCCCGTGACTCACTCCTCCGTCATACGTGCCGTCTGATTTACGATCCATCCGTGATCAACTCGCCACGCGTTTTCGTAAAAAAAGGAAAAAGAACAAAAAACGAAGAGCGACATAAATTTCCCTTTTTTCGACGTCGATTTTGTTTGGGAGAGGTAATTTGTAACTTTTTACACTCGGCGAAGAATAACGGGACAGGTGCGAAAGGCAATTTTTCGTTAATAATTTTCAGTTGCTATTGAACGAAAGATAACTGAAAAATGAAATCAAAGCTCCGATTTGAAACGTAGGTCCCTCGGCGTACGTGGAAATAATAATTCGAAACGGAGTTTTGAAGTGTCAGCCCGACGATTAAATAAATTTTAATTTCAATTTCGACACGGTCGATTGTATCAGAGTGCGTACGGACGACACCTCCTCCAACGATTTCAAGGATCGTGACTGGCGAATGGAATCGTTAAAATACAAAAGTGGCGGAACCGTGATTCCCTCGAAATTTAGGGAGATACCGGTGTACGCCACATTTGCAAAAATGGACAGAGGGAGTGAAAGAGGAAAGTGAAAGTCTAAAGAGAGAGAAAGAGAGAGAGAGAGAGAGAGATATTGAAAGGCGGAAAAGGGGTGGCTGCGCCTTTGTCGTCCGATTATGAAGGGGCTACTCGATGGGCGCCAAGAGAATGGGGCGATGAAATTAGGTTTGCCTTGGCCACGATATCGAGACGGGCCAGTCGGTCGAAATGAAAAAGACGCGGAAAAGCGACAAGGGTGGCAGCAAGCCGGAGTAACGATCGCGAGCAAATAATCCTCCGAACGAGATGAAATTATCCTCTTTGTTCGGACGGGGCGAGTCGATTGTCCAGCATTGGGAAAAATGTTTATCGAGCGAACGTCGATAATGTAGAACGCGGAAGCAATTTGCACTCGTGGACGAGTGTGAGTTGGCGTAAAAGAGATTTGTTTTGGCATCCGTAGAAGACACTATATATATATATATATATGTATGTATCACAGATTGGATTACATTTTGTACTAGATACTGCACAGGCTGTCTCAGTGTCGATAATATTCTGTATGAAGAAACGAGTCGAAAAGAAGGAATAAAATCTTTTTTAAAAAATCGAGTTTTTTTATCGAGAAGAAATTTATCGAGAATATGCAGTATAGATTTAATATACTGGAACACTCTGTATATCGAGACTTTGAAAATTTCTACTATTTTACTTTGTAATTTCAACTATCGTCTCGAACAATCTTTATGATTTCTTCGTAACTTCAACTATTATTTCAAACACAAAATCCCTGTTTCATTCAACTGCTTCATAATTTTAATTATCTTGAACATCTATATAACTCCTTTATAAGGATTTCAACTATTATTTTAAACACAAAATCCCTATTTCATTCAACTGTTTTATTTTATAATTTCAATTATTTTTAACATCTATATAACTCCTTCATAAGGAACATGCACACGAACAAGACGAAACGTTGACAGAGATTTTTCGTGTTATATTGTAACAATTTATATCGTTATTTATACCAAGCTGTAGCGAGCGAAAATATTCGACCCAACGATGTACACTTCTTTGGTCCACGCGTTCGAGTACGCGAAAGGAGAGACAGTCAAAGGTACGTCGATCGCGAAAATTCTATTTGGACGACAAACCCGCGCGGACGTAAAAATTTATACGCGCGCGAAAGCTGCACTTGGTGCGCTCGTTGCTCTCTTTGTTTCTCCCGACGGTCATCGCCCTGAATTTTTCTTCCTCTGCGAAGCGCCCGTTGCGAACGAACCACCCCTCTGTCCGTGTCCATTTTTCCCTTCCGTTCTACCTTTCTATTTCTACATTTGCCATTTCTCTTTGTGAGAACGTTGCCGCGTACATTCGCGGGGGGGGGGGGGGGGGCTCGGTCGTATTTGGAAATCAAAATAGCCAACAAATTTGAAAATTGTCCTCGATACACGATTTTCTGGCGAGAATTTTGTTTGCGAAAATTTATTTAAGGACGAGTTGGTCGTGATATTTCTTTGCTATATCCGATAAAAACAAAAGTTGCCAGAGTTGAGAACCTTCGTAACCGAGTTATCGTCCCCCAAGAACGAACGAACGAACGGAGGATGCACCCTCTTCCCTCAGGATGAGAAGCGTACGTGTCCTGCAGCGAGGGTACGGGACGTGTCGTACCCTCTCGAGATTCGAGGAAACTCGTTGTCATGGCTACGAAAATCCTCGGAAGAACAAGTTATTTTAACGCGGAAGCTACTTTCGCGGCAACCCGTATCCGAATTGTCGCCGGTTTTTACGACTTACTTTCGTGGCTCCTCGTGGTCCACCTTACGGGACAATCCCGCAAGAATTATAACCCTCTGCGAGCAAGATCGCGCGTGTATTCATACGTCTTGCGTTCCTCTCGTGAAGCTGTCTTCTTCACGCGCGAGGAGAATACACGAAGAGAATATCGAGAGTTCAAGCTCGCTGTGCATTACCTCGGGCAAATTAATTATACAAAACGATAGTTTGTGTTTTAAATTTTTTTTCTTTTTTTTACTAATTACAGATTAAAGTACATGAAAAGCAAAATTACGTTTGAAACTTGAGTTTAATTTAAAATTAGTAAAATTAGTTTTTTTTTCGTATCTCAATGTTTTGTTAAAAAAGAAAAGAAACAGGTGGGAAGAAATTTTTGCAAATTTCCCTTCAATTTTGACTAAAAGTTAAAAGAAGAAACTTTTGACTAAATTTTTCTTTACTTTTGAGAATTGAGAATTTTGACCCACCTTACACAGGTAAGTATCACCGTTTATAAATTATAAAGTAACAAGGGATTAATATGATGCGAAAAATTTTCGAAAATCGCTCATTTCGATCTTCCTTTTAATTATGAACAAAAATTGTTGAGATTACAAAGTGAAATACTTGAATAAAATAGCAGAAATTTTATCGAAATCGAATCGAAGATTTTGAATAAAAAAAATAGTTATAGATAGTTAACACATTCCAATAACGGATTAATTAAGGCTGCCACTGTGCAACACTAATTTACCGAAATTATGCGGTATAACTTTCGAATATAACTATATACGGGGCGCACTGTTCGCCATTAATTATAACTTTGGGGTAGCTTTCAAAGACGTGAACTTGGAGAAGTCGAGAGCCAGAGGAGCCACCCTTTGGAATCGCGATAACACTCGTTAACATCTCGTCTTAATTTCCCCGGAACAGGAGTGGAAACCAGTGTCCTCTCTCTCCTCGTCCCACCGCCCTGAACCGGCGCCACACCGGTTATGTTTTATGAATGAATTACGCCTACGCGTCATTACGATGCACGCGAGCTAAATATATGTGCGCACGTACGTACGTGGACCAGCGCGCAGGCTGCGGCCGACGATGCAACCGAGTGCCCTACCCTGCTATTGTGCGCATTGTGAGTGTCGTGTGGGCATCCCGCGCGAGAACTAGCCCACACGGGGCCTGGATCTTAACGATCCTTAAGCCGCTTCGTCGTACACGTGCACGCGTACGCGATACCTGCGAGAAACCACCGGCGACAATAATACTTTCGCTCGTGGGATGACTCCTCGGCTTGGTCGCTAACCTTTTCGCCACTTGTCCTAGATCCTGTTCCTATTATTCATCCGATCGTTCTTTGCGAGAAATCGACGTATCTCCTGTATCGGATGACCAAAAACAATTTTTGGAAAAGGTGGCTGCACGTGTATTTTCGTCGCTGTCGACGATTTTCACTTGTGAATGCAAAGTATCTGTTCAATTATTGGCATTTAATTATTGTCTGTTACGCGGGGAAAAATATTTGGAAATAGTGGAATTCTTTTGAAAAGAAAGCAAAAGTTTCAAGATCCCAATTTTATGTGTAATTTGGACTTGAATATATAGTTTTCATTAGAATTTAGTTGATAATTTTGAATAATATATTGTTTAAATAAGTATTCTTTTCGCAAAGTGGTATATACCATAAAAAAACACTAGTTTTATCAATTTACACAAAAATTGTGTCTTCAATAATTTCAGAGATATTTGACAAAATATGAGGATAATTTTCAAAGTTCCAGTAAGCAAATGAACGTAAATGAAATTTAATTGAAAATTCTAATCGCTGAAAATTGAATTTCCTCACAGTAAATAAATATTCAAGCGCAGATGTATTAACATTTTACCAAACATTTTACATTAAAAAAATACGATTTTACGGTTTGTTTCGCTGATCTTGCAAGTAAGAAACAAATCGATCCACAAGAATCATCCTGACTTAAATCACTGTTGTAAATCTCCTCGTCTTTCTTGGAACAACGTTCCAAATCATCTCAGGTAGTGGCACGACACCAGACAGCCGAAAAAATTGATATAAATTCTTCGTCGAGCGAGCCGGAGATCTCGAGTCGGACCCACTGTTCCACTGAAATCTGTACGACGGACGCGTGTCTCGCCCCGCGTTTCGCGGAAATTAGCCGCGTCACGGCATTGCGAATTCGCCGGACGTCCCGCCGAAATTGCAATAATTCTTTCGTCTCACGTATCGCCAGTTGCACGTACGGAGGACTCGCAAGCACGGACGGGCTTGCCAACTTACTCCAAAAAGCTTTAACGAGCTTCGACGTTTGTTGAGGGTTGCCGCGCTCCCGGGAACCGGCATCTAACGCTCGTGCCTGATTCGTGAGCAGCGCGCCGGCATTTCCCTGCGTTGTGCCCCCCTCTGCCCTCGGGGCACAACAGAAGAGGAAGGATCTTCCCTTCTGCGCCGACGAGCAAACGAACTCGTCATTCGGGGTAAAAGGACGTGTCACTCTTTAATTGTCGATTGACGACGCACCTCCCCCTCACTCTGATTCGTGTCTCAATCGCTGTAACTACGCGATTTACGTCGTCGACGGATCGGCCGATCGGTGGATTTTGTCACCCCCCGTGTAAATATTGTAGCTTTGCATTTTCTTCATTTTCTTTGCCACGGTGGGATAAATTGAGGAAAGAAATGTAGCAGTGTTTGATGGATTTGGAAATTCGCCGATTATTTTTGATGGGGTACGTTAAAAGATGAGGTATACAGTGAAACAAGCGTGTAGTGTATTTAGTGTACATTTGATTCCAAAATTTAATTACAAAATTATAATATATTATTAATATATAATATGTATAATACATAATTATATATAATTATGTAATAAAAAAATAATATATAATTAATATATTATATATAATATAAGTGTTAATGGACAGTATCGATCGCACCGACCGTAACGAAGCACTTGTTCAGTTTATTAAGATTCTTTGTTGCTTACTGCCGCAGAGCACGTGAGGTGTGGTACTTTCGTCGAGATCCAAGTAGCCGGGCAGAACTATCCGAGCGGGATATTTTCTTACCCCAAAGGAGGGAGGGAAAGGTCCCCTCTTCTGCTTGGCTACGTAAACGAAGGGAGTACTGTGACGTGAAACGGACGTTATATTCTCATCACGTGACACGTCACGACTCCCTGAGACGTGCCTCCGCTTTTCCAGGGATGTAAAATTGCTCTCGAGGAACAACCGCAATGGCACAAAGTGAAAACTACTCGTTGGGGGGGGATAGAGGCAGAGTCGCGCGTGAAACGCGATAAAAAACGTTCCATTTATAAAACGTTCCACAAAAAAAAAAATGTTACAACTTTCACAAGAAAATGAGGAAACACTTAAAAATAGTTGGAAAGGATCACGGCTAATAACGCTGGGCACCGACATCGTCGAGTTTTTATTTATCCCCTACGGGAAATTTATGCGGCGGTGTTATTAAGGGTCGTTATGATCCAACCGAGCAATCCGCTTACGAAGGTCGAATTTCAAAGATCGCGCGACGATTCAGCGGCTGACTGAAACTGGCTTCGGGCAGAGAGAAATCCGATCGCGTTGCTATTCCTCGTTCGGCGAAAACTAACCCTTTCGCTCGTCCAGTTTCACGGCGACACAAGTGCGCGTGACGAGACGGGAAAAGCAAAAAAGCCAAAAAAAGAAGGAGGAAACGGAAGGATGAAAAATCGTGACAACGAATGAGATACGATAGCCTAAAGGGACACTCGACACCGATGCGAAATTTGTAGACCGGAAGCCGTGCATACCTGCAGCGTATTTATTTCATCGGGACTTCCTCCGGCGCGAATATTTCTCGATTATTTTTTCCCCGAGTTTGTTGCCTCTGGAGAAATCTATCACGGGATAATACGCAGGGATTACGGATGTACGTACGAGCAGAGAGAGAGAGAGAGAGAGAGAAACATTGCACGTTACACGCATCGAATAAAAATAAAATGTTTTCGTTGGTTCAGTTTCATACATTTGTTACGAACTCTAGTGAAATATCGAGGAAGATGAATTCACAACAGGTGGAATTTAAAACACCGAAAGAGATATTTAAAGTATGGAATTTAAAATACTGAAAGACATAAAGTATTTAATCTTGAGATATTTAAAGTATGCCATCGACAAAAATTTACTCACTTTGTTTTGCTCTTAATTTCTTCGTGGAAACGGAAACCTCGTCGACTACTTTATACTATCTTATGAAACGAGTTTCACTGTGCAATCGTGTGCAGAGAAGTTTCGAACTTTGTGAAAATTCGCGAATAAAAAAATATGTAAAAATGTTCCGACGAACGACAGTTGGAAAAATCAAGGTGGACGAATGTGAAATTCCACGATGAAATGGGAAAGAGGAATAAAAGGAACGTGCACGCAGCAGCGCGCGGGAAGAGGGTGGACACCCTGTCAGGCAAAGCAATTTTCCTGGGGCTGCAAATTGGCAATTGGACGATAAATGATTTAGGTCGCGTAAGCGCGTACCGACGTGTAACTTTCGCTGAACTAGACGGGAGCGAGCCTACCCCAAGGCGAAGCGCATATCTCTGCCTGTTCGACTATCTTACCGACAAAATAGATCTTTAATTCAATCGCTGCCTCTCGCTGACTCACGCCCCTTCATAGTTGTAACTATAAATCGACACCGTGACTTTATCCGCAACATTTGTTTCTTTAGATTGAAAGAAAATGAAATGATTCGATTTTAATAATTTCATAGAGGGTGGAAAGAAAAGTTTGGTCAAAATTTTTTTCTTTTTTTTTTTTTGCATTGTATTCTACTTGTCACGAAGGTAAAACTTTTCCAAGGAACTATAGGTAATGATCTAATAGTTCTCTTGAAAAATGGTAGAAAAGTTTCTTAATCGTTTAACAGCACGCTTGTGTGCTAACAGCGACTTTATGATTCTGGATGTCTATGTTACGTAATGTTTATATTTGGTTTTTTATAAAACAGTTGGTTTTATCATTTGATCATTTAGATTCACATTGACGTTACAACTATGATAAGTTTTAGTGAAATTTAATCCATATCTGTAAAGTCACTGTCATCATTTAACATTGCGAACGCGTGCGTGCTAACAGCGACTTTATGATTCTGGACGCGTGGATGTCTATATTAAGTAATGTTTATATTTCGAAACAGTTGGTTTTATCATTTGATCATTTAGATTCACATTGATGCTACAACTATGATAAGTGTTAGTGAAACTTAATCTAGAATTGTAAAGTATCTGTCATCATTTAATATTGCTGACGCGTGCGTCGTAACAGCGACTTTATAGTTCTGGATTTGGTTTCACAATTGATTTATCATACTTGTAGCATCAGTGTGAATCTAAATAATCAAATGATGAGACTAATTGTTAACATTATTCGAAATATAAATATTACATAATATAGACATTATAAAGTCGCTGTTAGAACGCATTTTAAGTTTAACGCAAGTTAAGTTTTTTGCCATTTTCCAAGAGAACTGTTAGTTAAGTTACGACTTATGGTTCTTTGAAAAATTACCTCCGTGACAAGTAAAATATAAGAAAAAAAAATTTTTTGACTTTGAAATTCAAAGTTTTTTCCATCAAATCGAAGGTGTAGAGTTCATCTGTCACAGCCATGGAGAAATTTTTCTTTCCACTCTGTACATCTCGTGTCGTCGATAAAACGTTCTGGTCAGTTTTTTTCAAAAATATTCGTCGTTGGATTCTGCATGGTGCAATACTAACAGGGTTAGCACACGCGTTGTTACCTGCGGCTAGACGATATAAAGCGCAATCCGCTTTTCCCAGCGTGCGCTGAATTACATTGCCGTAAGTAACTGCGGCGATTAAATAGATACAGAAACAAGCATATTGTTAGGTGTAATCGACCGGAAGAGGCAGATATTCCAACTCTATACGCGACTCTATACCCTACAGTCTCCGCTCTTCCTCTTCCACCACCGGTAATTTACGTTTCGATGATCTGGCACTCCACCAACGTCGAACACACGCGCTTTATTTCTTTTTCCTTTCTCCTTTTTCGTTCCTTTTTATCCTAGCCCTTTCAGTCGCGCCTTTTTTCTCGACGTACACAGAGCGTACGTTACGTTACAGCGAAACACCTGTGTACCTTGCCGTGTAATTCCATCGTCGATCACTAAAGCCTGATCGCATATTTTTCTCACGGACTTGGGAATAAACGTCGTATAACCTTCAAACGTGAAATTTCACGTGAAAATAAAGCATCATCCGGATTGACGGATTGAAAAACTGAAGAGACAACAGTGAACCTAAAAGTTATTCGAATTGGCAAATATTATTGCAGATATCAAAATAAAAAGTTCCTAACTGCGATTCTACTTTACAATAACGAGTAATTTCACTGTTGTAATTAGCCTGCCATACTGCTAGTGAGACTTAAATTGACATACTAAGTATAGACAAGTATTAAAACCTCTGTAGAAATATTTATATTGTATGATATTATCACCATGATAAATATACAAAATGGTCAAAATGGACTAATTTATAATTTTCTGTTAAATTTTCTGCATATATTTATAGCAGTTATGCATTTTTAGATACTCGATTTTTAATAAAACATATTAACAGAAATATATGTATATGTATGTGTATATTTGTATGATTTATATATATATATGGAAATATATGTATATGAATGCGTATGTTTATACATATATGTTTATATATATTAACAGATTGTATATTATTAACTCTTTCTTTAATAATATCAATCTATTAATATATATATTAATATATATATTATATATCTATATACAATCTATTAATATATATATGTTTATATATATTAATAGATTGATATTATTAACTCTTTCTCATACCATGTATTTTGATTTCTTCGCTACGAACATGACACTTTAATCGTCGATAGTTCTAGCATTAATTTTCTCTGCACTGCAAAGTCTGTACCATAAGCACTCGGTATTACAGAATTTGCGTTGTCACCCTTAACGTTCCTTTGTAGCCGAAATCACGCCGTGATTTCCTCAATGTGTTTCGCACATATTCCGTTAATTACTTTAAAGCAGAGACCAAAGGGTCGTGACGGTTAATAAACAAAGTCAATCTCTCCTTTGATCGTAGAAACGATCCGGCTGTGAAACTACCCCGGCGTAATGAAAACAGCTCTGTCCTCCTCGTTCGTCGTACGACAGAGCGAAACAAAAGAGCGATTCCCTTGCAATATATATAAGGAGGAGAAGTGCAGGCCTTCTTCCTTCTAGCTGCCGAAAGATGCTGGTAGCTAGTGGCATCCCTTAAAGTAAACATCGCGGGAGAGCAAACCGAGACGCGAAACTCTGCTCCTTCTCGGGGGGGGCCGGGTGATCAAAGCGTCTTCACACCCCCGGGCAGCATATCTGATAACCTCGCCGACCGTTCCTCCTCGCAAAAATCTCCAACTGTTACTCATCGAAAAATTGCCAAAAGTCAGGAAAATTCATTGCTATCGACTTGCCGATCTACAAAAAATTCGTGTGAATATTTCAAAAAATGAATTTGCGCACACTGTTGTTCCTCCTCTCGAAAATCTCCAACTGCTCCTCGTTGAAAAAATTGCTAAAAAATAGCACCGATTTCGAGATTTAACTCAAAATTATACTTCTCTTGTCCATTTAACTTTATAAAAAGTTACATTCTTACATCATCTGATTAATTAGTTTTCAATTTTTCTTTGTCTTTTTGCTTAGTATTTCAAAAAATGACTGTTCCTCTTCTCGAGGACCTTCAACCAGAAAAATTAGTCGCTATCGACTTGTCGATCTACGTCAATCAATATTTCAAAAAGATGAATTTGTGGGAACTGCGAGCAAACGCATCTCGAACGAAGTCGAAGCAAGAAGATTGCTCGGTAAATTCGACGCGGCGGTTTGCTGGTCAAATATTTAAAATCGAAAACGGCAATCACGGGGCGCGGTAACCGGGGGGCTCGTAAATCGCCGAGATCGGGCGTCCCGTCACTTTTATCAATTCCAGGCCGAAAATGACCGAGGAATAAAAGCGCCGTCGCGCGGACCGCCCGCGGCAACTGAAGTGAAATGAAGTAAAACTCGATAGCGTCGTACCGCAAATTTGCAGCTCGGTTTCCGAAATTAGCTCGATGAGGGACGTGAAAATCGGCTCTCGCGCGATCGAAACCTGCCTCCGGGCACGAAGCGCAAAAGTGAGCCGGGGAGCCGACTGGCCAACGAGCAGAGCGGCGCAGGGAAAGAAAGGGTGCGAACAACCAATGAGCAGCCGTCCAACGGAAAGACGGAGGGAAAACCAACGGGAAAAAACAGAAAGCAGAGAAAAAGCAGGGAAAAAATAAAAACGAGAGGCAGGGGGAGTCGAAATCGAGGCGGAAGCGACGGAAAACGACGCGCGTAAATACAGATGAAATACCGAAACGTAGGCGAAAGAGAGGCGAAAGAGGAACGAGCGGAATAACGGAAGAGGAAGAGGCGACTCGCGTTAAACTCGAGTCGGCAATTCGAGCGCGAGCTTCCGTCGAAATTGCTTCCGTTTTTCAATTAATTCGTAACGCGACCCACGGCAAAAGCGATCTCGCGCCGAGGTATCAGCCTCTGGATATACGCGTACGCTCCTACCTGGCAAAGAGACAAACGACGACGTGTGCTCTTGACAGCTCATTTCCAATTCGAGAATCCGGCTAACCGCATCAATTACACCTTTCGACTTTCCGAGTCGAGCATTTTCGATGTAGAGACATGTGTAGATGGAAAGAGTATGTAGATTTATTTATCAAGAAGATAACTGGAGAACAAGCGACCTAAATATGCAACAGACAACTGTACGTTGTGCTATAAGTCATCCTACAATTGGCATCAAGGTACCAAGTTCTAACTCAGCTCGTTCTCGCAACGTGCAATCAATACTTTATATTATATTTATATTTACTTTATTTGTCAGAGTTTGAGTTTATCAAATTAAATATCCCTGAAGCTCCCCTCATTCACTACTTTGGGTAACGCGTGGCTGTCGATGTGTACTCGTGATTTGGAAAAGAGCTCGGTACCTGCTGCGTGGTTTTCCCCCGATTCTGCCACTGATAGAAGTGCTCGACGTTCAGGGACCACCCAGGTGCGAAGCTGAATCCCTCTGTCGGGACCTGGGACGACGCAGCGGCCGCGGCGATCGCTTGCTGGTACATCGGGTCGGGCAGCTCCGTGTAGAGACCCCGTCTACCGAACCACCCGCCAAACACGCACTTGTCGTCCGCTTGACCCACATCTTGTCGCGACTGCATCAACTCCTTCTCCAGCGTGTACAGCGACTCGAATTCCAGAAACGACATCCCCGGCTCGTTTCCACCGGCCGTCGACGAGATGCGAACCCCGAGACCCATCTCCTCTTGCAGAAAGTCCTCCTCGAACACCGATATGTATCTTCTTGGAGAACGTTTGGGGGAAGACTTGGGACAATGCTGTTGCTGCGCCTGCTGCCGCTCGTCCGGCTGTGAGTGTTTTCTCGGCGACTTTTTGCCGGTCTCGACGCTCTGAGCCACTCGACGAGGCGACGACGAAACGGAGGACTTGGCGGGACTCGACGAGGGCGAGTCCGTGGACGATTCCTGCGACTTGTTCCTAGACGAATTTCCAGTCAACGGGGAGGAGAGCGATTTTGGCGAGGTCAGTTTGCAGATTTTGCTCTTCGGCTTGGCGCCGTTGCTGCTTCTTGGGAATATCACGGATGGCTTGAGTCCCGGCGTGCCAGACATTGTGACCACATTTTCCGCGGCACCGTGGCAAAATCACTGAAAACTTCCCGATGAATCATCGATGCTTGCCGTTTGCTTCCTCAAGTTCGTCCCCTCGGACTCTTTTACTCGGCGTAAAAGTTTCTTTTTCGATAAATTTAATCAACGACACGTACAATCGCGTGTTATCGCGAATTAACGAGAAAGAAAGTAGGAAACTACTAGAAAAAGGAGAGCGAAGAAACGAAGGGAAATGGAAATCCGCGGACCGTTATTTTACCTCGAAATTACACCGCGCAATTGCCGCGTGTGGAGAGCGAGCACCCTTAGAAGGATCCTCGGCAGGACTGACGGTGTTTCAAAGCGTCCGATGCGCCACAGGACGACGTAGCCGCGGCGCGTTTGTGCGCGGGCGCACATCGCTTCGACGAATCTACAACAACGTTCGCACGGCCACGCGCGGCCAAATGAGAGGCGGCGAGAAGCCGCAATTATTTCACTTACGGCACTGCCTCGGAAATTTCCGACCAATTACTTTGCAAAGTTACTCCGACAGTGTTTTGCCGAATTTCGGCGCCCGCGCCGGTGACAAATCGTCCGTCGGCCAGCGTGCGAGTATTGTGGCACTCGTGGTATTCCCTGCAACGTGCAAGTTGCAAACCTACGTGTTTTTGTTATCACTGAGCGTAACCCAGAAAATCGAGCCTCTTCGGGTGCAACGCTGATGCAACGAAAATTAGCGAATGGTTGATTTGGGTCACGTGATTCGCGAGGGGGCGTGGCGTAGACCTCGAGTAGGAGTGGCGTCGTCTGGTACTGAACCATCGCGCTTATAATTTGTTTTGTATCGATTCAAATGTTTGCGTATCGATAAAATTTTATGGCAAAACAGTCGTCTTCGCTTCCTTTCAGTGAGACGAATCGTACTGGGTACAAGTCGAGCAGGTTTTTTGTTTGTTGTCGTTGTATTGTTGGATTTTATTGGCACCACGTGAGAAAGAAATATTAGTAACACACGTGCGCAACATTTCAAAAGAAAGTTTTTAAACTAATTATTAAAATTATTATATTCTTTGAATATATTGGAAATATATTGAAATTAAACCAACTGAAGTGTATCATCACTCCTTTGCACTCGTGTTAGTGCAAAATTTTGTTCATCAAATTTCGTGATACCAAACATTCCACGCTAATTCGTAAGGCTCCTTTCAGTTCTATCTAAAAAGTCGTTTCTCTGTTCGCGCTGGCACTCTTTATCGTATCAGCAGCGCCGTTAAACGGATCGAAAGATCAACGACTTGTTTGTAAGAAGGCGGCCGTTCTTGGGTGAGTACGTACTTATTTTTTGTGTCTCTTGTCGGCGAGAGGAGAAACCGCGATAAGGAGGCCGACAAAAGCTTCAAGGGTCAATATCGAAAGGTGGTTTTCCCTGATCTTCGATCGCTGGCGCGCATTTTCGAGAGGGGTTCGAGCAAGAAAAAATCACGAGCAAGGCGTGTGTACACGGGGGGTGAATATTATAAAAGCACTCGAGAAAGGAGAGAAAGCTGCCGGGCTGGTGATGACTGCGGAATCGGCGCGGCTATGGAAAAGGTACATGAAAATGTTCGACCCTCGGAGGAAGTTTTTCCCCCTCCCCCAACGATACGACAACGTGACGAGTGTCGGCACAGTGCAAGCATACCGTAACCCTGACTGGATCTACATATCGATAGTAAATGCTCAGCGCACCAGAAGATTTTTAATGCATGCTAAGTAACTCGTGGCCGTCTAATCAGATTTTCTGGCTACGAGGGTCGCGTTAATTAAACGACAGTGATTTACAGACTGCAATACGAATCGATATTGCGATACTTTTTAAACTACGTTCTGCTGCTTTTTTTTCGTCGGAATAATTTTATTTATTCGTTTAAGTTCTGCATCGTTAGAATTTTTTTAATATTATTTCAAAGATTCGACGTACTCGAAAGTACTTCTCTTCTAAAGGAATTCTTCGATGAGTGAACAAGGAAGATCGATACGTTCGCGTCTATATAGGCACACGTGCTGACGAAGGGGTGATTAGAGGGTCCTCGAAATAATTAATAAAGCCACACCGAGCTTATGCTTGTCTGCTTTCCGATTTCTCGTTTCCCATTCAACGGCCTTCCCGGCGACTTACTTTTCCGTTTCCACGAATTCAATATAATAATGCAGACCGACGACCCTGTGGCTTAGTCCTGTGGATCAGTGGCTCCCAATTATTTGGGTAAGAAAGCGCCGCCTGCGCACCGACGAAGAAACGTGGAAATTATCGAGAAGCCGATGACAACCGCTACAAACTTCCGACTACGCAAAGGGTGGCTTACGGAAAGCGTTATTGCCATGTCACTGGCTTCGGGATTATTACGAATCACTTTTTCCACATGAAAGTGAACCCCTCTGTACACGAAAAGCTCTCATATACGTTTCTCTTTCTCTTTTCTCGTTCGAATGAAACCTCCGTCGATTATACAGGTATCGATTATTTCATTGGTTTTTCTGCTTTAGATTTGCTAAACCTGCTAGGTCGATCAGTTCCAATGAACTACTTGTCATGGGTATCAGTGAAACCCATTCTTCAACTTATCAAGTCTCAAGTATGTGTCGAGTATGTCTCAAACGCATACATTGTTATTTTCTATAAATTATTTCATTATTTTCTATATTATTATTGTTAGATTATTTTCTACGATTTCAATCAGCAATTTGCTGTACTTGTATGTAATACAAATAACAATCTAACCAAAAAATATATAATACGAAGAAATTACATATTATATATAATATGAAAGAACCAAAAAAATATACAACATAAAACAGTTAATAATGCAAATATTTTTAACTCGAAATGTAAATGAAGATTTAACGCTTGAATATATAAAGTAAAGTGTGAGAATGAAAAGGAAGCTGAATAAACGTTTCGATGAAAACGCTTCCATAAAAATTCAAATATTTCTAGAATGCGCGCGCAGCCGACAACGGCCCATTCAATGCACGCATATTGCAATATGCAATAAAACTCTTGCATTTGAATCTGACCAACTATACACAAATATAACGCAAAATAGAGCAGATAACGTTCAAATTTCGAATAAATTCCATTGGCTTCGTGTAAATCAGCCAAATATAAATATTTTTCATATTAACAAGATTTGAAATTTGTCGAAATTAAAGGTTAGAAACTCGCACGCAATGTACAACGTATACATTTTCTCCATTGTTAACGATGAAAAATGAAAATCGTTAAATAACTATATAGATCAAAAATTGATTTAAAGGTTAATTCGTTATACAATTCGTTGTACAATGGCTTGAAAATGTACGAGTAAAAAAAAGGAATTCCCTTATGCAGAAAGCTCTTGTGACTCGTCTTACCTGTTTCAGCTCCGATATACGAAGGTTTCTCGTTATGATCGTCCTCACGATTTACCAAACACGGGACCGGATAAAGGATAAAAGAAACAGATTCACTTACAAAGTCAATATCACTGGAAAAAAAAAGAAAGACTCGACACATTCGAACGGAACTCGCGTAGCCGTGTTATATCCCCGCGCGCGGTTTCGCGACTGAGGGTGGTGAACGACGCGGAATAAATGGCGGATGAGTTCGATTCACCTAAGAAGGATATTCGAATTCCTTGCGAGTGAAACGGAATCTCTAGGAGGAAATTGCTTCCTTCCATATACTCGGCAAAAACCAATTTCTGTTACACGCCGTAACGTACAAAGACCCATTCGACTCGAAAGATATTAAATTCGCGGGAAATCATACAAAATTCGAATACAATATGCTTTAGGTAAGAAGACATTCAACCTGTTTCTATCTTAAATTGTAATTTCTTTTGCAAACATGCGAGAGTTTCGTAAGAAATAATTTATTTATTTATCGTTTAAACAATATATGCGTATGTGAAATAGATGTTAAATGTATAAATGTGATTTTCAAGAATACGTTAAACTGCTAGTGTATTTCCATCTACGAGGTATGAAGTGTCGCCATCCCTCGGTAAGGAACAACACCAATAGTCATTCTATTTCATGGTATGTAAGATTATAGACAAGTGTAGGACAAATTTATCACCATTGATTAAAAAATAGATATGAAATTATGTGAAAAACTTGGTCTGTTTTTCGTGTTACGTTCTTAAATACCGATTTTGAGAAAGAAGTCGAATCGTTTCTTACATTCTCTGCGATCTGTTACGATAGTCAACAAGAATGATAATTTCAAACGACATCTATAATAAAGAAATTTGCTTTGTTAAATCAATTGTCTTATTTTAGAATAAAAAAGCTTAGAGAATGGTTAAAGAAAGGGGTTCTTTACTTTCTGGACCAAATTAAAAAATATATAAAGTAGAGACTGCAGCGCCAATGGAACGGTGAAATATGTAATTAAAAAATGTATACTTCCCTATCTATAATACTGGAATACAGAGTATAAACGTCAGATTTAAGCGGGAAGTACAGCAAGAAGAAACATCCAAAAATTGTCAGGTAAAATTACAATCAAAGCTTTTAGATCGGCCACGATTCAGTACAGTGATTAGTTAAAAATATATACATATATTCAATGCAGTTCTTCGTTGGTTAGAAATGTATATATCCATTTCCATGTATGTATACCTACATGTACATACATATATATGCATTTCTGAATGTTGTCAGGAAAATAGTTAAATATTTAACGTAGGAAATTTTTATATCAATGTAAGTGTAACAATATTATTGGTAAAATTTTAAAGCAATCATGGAAATTCATGGTCACTCGTAGTGATTAAATTGTCGAGCCTAGTGGAATCTATACTTCAAATCGTGTATCAGAATGCTGTAAGTATAAAATTAAACATTCATGTTAATAATTAGATTGGTATGTACGGTTGTAATTATATCCCATAATTCTTTCCTTAAATCAGGTAGACTTTATTTGTGTATGCTCGGGCCCCCCCTCCACCGAATTAGTTCATGGCGCGAACCTGTTGCGCGGGGAGGGGTAGTCTAGTGTCGAAAATCATAGCGTACAGACGTATCACTTCGCGCGTGACATTTATTAAGAATGTAATCTTTCATCGTCATCTTTCCACTGGTCCTGCCCTACGCTACTCTTCATATTATTTAATCAACGTACGTTTTTATTTGATTTATCAAATATTATTGTAATTTATTCTCATTCTTTGGATCGTCTTTTTTGGTGGTTACATTTACTGGTAACTTGTAAACAATCAAAACAGCATTTGATCTTAGTCGTTGCGTCATTTTTAGTCACAATTTAGTCATTTATATATTTGTCTGACTAATAAAATCTTTCCTTTTTCAGGAAGATATGCTATCATGAATAGATTTGAACATATTCTGCGCTTACATCATCCGCGTGTATTGCGTAGCTTTGTTTAACTTCCAAGAAAAAGGCGCCATATTTGATTTACTGCAATGGCGGACATTCAAAAATCAAGGATGTAAGTAACTTTATACTTTATAAGTAACTTTGTATATTTATCATTATTTCAAACTTTTCAAATAATCAACACTGTAGAATAACCTTTAAGAATAAATTATAATACTTTATGCTTTATTATATACTTAATAATACTTTATGCTTTATTATAGATTTCTTTCAATCTTCACTTCTTCCATGAGATCTAATAATTTTTGTTTGACGACGGATTTGACAATGATTTGTCCTACGGTATAATTACACCGATAACAACGTTCTTCGCATCTTATGGTGAGTCGCATGCATTTTTATTTCTCTGATTAATCAATCATGTCGTAGAACAGAAGGATTGTATTACGTAGAATTTTTGACAAACAATAATTTCTTGTTTGTGTTATTATTTATTAGTTGTGTACGTAAATTTTTTGTGTTTCGAAATTATGGTTTTCTTTAGCGTGTCATAAAATATCACAATTGCCCTGGTATTTTTTAAAGAATCAATGGAAACACAGTGTTTCAAGATACACGATCAATTTATTATATTCTAAATTTTTACTCAATAGGCTAGATTCAACAATTGGTTGGATTATTTAAAGCTAAATTAGGTTAGCAAAAGCAACCTAGATTACACAATTACTGGCAGCGAGAAAGCGATCTCATGAATGAGAGAAACGCGCGCACTTTACACGCATGTGACCGCCGCCGTGCTTTGTGCAGAATCGTCGAAAGAGGGTGGAACGTAATTCCTTTGCACCACGTGGTTACACACCCACGGGACTTGCTCTACCCCCAGTGACTCATAAGATTTATTGCTTTCTCTGCAAGCACTACTAGACCTTCCCAATTTTTCATAATGTTAGGACAGACTAAACATTCGTAGATTCTCATTTCGTGGAATGTACGATTAGAATTTACTCCGTCTCTAGTTGCAAAAGTCAACGAACGACATTCAATGTGATTTAGCGTGTAACTTGCGAACAATTGTTACAGATGCGTACCTGAGCTTGTCGTTTCTCGCAGGTACAGTTCCGCAACTTTTTCAACTGCAACTCGATTAAGTAAAACGCAGTGTACTTCTGACTCTCCGGGGACAACGGTGAATCCGGTGATCCGAATCCGGAACTTTTGCTGCCACTGTTCTTGATCGAACTTCCCGATACGTCCTTCACGTTCGTCGACGTATCCTTCAACGGTGACAGAGGAGACAGGGGCGAACCGATGCCTGAACTCTCCGAACTAGAATTCACAAGGCCCCGCCCATTCGAGGCGTGCTTCGTCGCCTTTGGTCTTGGAATCAAACTCTTTTTCTTGATCGTGTCCAACTTTCGCGTAGCTCCGGGAACTTTCATAATTTTCGATGCCTTCGATCTCCATTCGAAGGATTCTCGGTACAATCTCAGACCAAAGTCTTTTCTCGTATTAACTTTTAGACTGTCTTTCGACAATTCTTGGCACGAATCGCGGGGTTTATCGTCGTTTGTCGTCAATTCGAATGATAAACCAGTCGAATTTCTCAATCTGGTCGTCTCAGTTTGACCAGTGCCGTCTTTTTGCCCTGTCTTGTCTTCCTGAGATTCCTCGCGTTTTTGCACTTTACTGGTAAATTCGTTGCCCTCTTCTTTTCCCGTGTCTTCGTCCGAGTGTTTTGGAATTGAATTACAGAACGTGAGAAATAGTCTCTCGTCCGAGCTGCGATCTAAATTTCGTTCCTCGTTGAAAGATCCTACGCTAGACGACAGATCTTTAAATTTTTTAGCGTCCTCGTTCTTTCCGCGTGTATCCTCTTCACGGGGGGTCGCGCAAGAGCGAGGGTGCTCTAAACCGTTTCCATTATCTTCAATGGCGGAATCTTCCATCTCGTTTGATCCACGCTTACTCGCGAGGAATTCGGGAACGACGTTCTCATATCCTAGCAATCGGCTATCGAACGATTTCAGAAGCCTCAGCCCGTAACCACCGGCACAATCTTTTACCTCGTAATATTCTACATTCTCGAAGGTATTGCCCGATATAGAAACTGACGTGTTCAGTGACGTGGGCCTTCTTTTCACGGTGCCGGTCTCGTGACTGGGAGAATCCCAGTCCACGTGGAACGTTCTTCTCTTATTGTTAGACATAGTAACACTCTGCTGCGTATGAACTATTTTACATCCGTGTCGAAACGGAAGTTTTGTCGACGCTTAGGCAACCTTATTTTCGATGAAAACACGTGTAAAGATAAATTGTGCGACGTTCGAGTAGCCATTGTGATTTCTTTTTTAAACTGTTACACTTTTAACACGAAAATAAATATAACAACAAAGTGAACAAATTGGTAATTAGAAAAGAATTTACGTCTATTTGATGTCGGTGTCGAAACGGAAATTCTGCCGGCACTTTTCCATTTTTAATCCTTTCCAGTAATCGCAATTACCGTGCACCTGTTATTTGTATCACTCGGATACACCAATTTTCACTTGACTTTTCACAGTTCTCTTTCTAGAAGTAAAATCACAGTGTCGGTATCCAATCACTCGGATTCACTTCGCCGAAGGTTTCTGGAAACTGAGGCGGTAAGAGGACAAAGTAATCCAAAGAGAAGAAGCGAAAGAGCGTGAAAGCTCGTCAACGCCAGAGGCGTTGAGAGAAAATCAGAAGGTTCGACTCGGCCCGCCAATGAAACAGATAAGCGTATTTTTGGGTTCTTGCACTCAGACAATAGATGCACTTGCCAAGGGTGCCTCGGGCAAACTGAAACCACCCCTCGGCACACAATCACCCTCCGGCGTTAGATCGGGCGCTAGGAACGAGCGTGTGCACATGGAAAAATCCATGGGACCCTAAGCGCCTAGTCCAGCCCCCTATCATAGCTTTGGGGCTAAAAACTAATTACATTCGGCTACGGGGTTGGTGTATGATCGTGCCATATTGCAACGAGCAACACTCGTTCTTACCAATGCGGTATTATTATGAATTCCACAAGACACGTCCCATCCACCGCTGGAAACCCTTTCACTCGTCTGTGTGTTGACACAAACGATTACCCTTGCTTATGTTATCTTTGCTAAAGGCAAAATATAAGAGCAGACAACAGTCTGAATTTTCTCATAATACTTTTGAAAATTAAGGTCAACAAATTCGAGAGAGGAACAAGTAAGGAATTTCAAAGTCTTGAAAGTCCATCGTCAGTAGTTTAATCAGTGACAATAGACACTTCTTCTTATCGGGCAGGCTCGATCTTATTGCTTTCGTAACGGAATGCCCGCTGCCATGAATATCATTTGGATAAAATCTCATCGGCCTACCCAGCGACCGTAATCCAGGGGTCTCGAAACCCCGTACCAGTCACCACATCCCCTAACTCTTCATCTGGACCGTAAAAATAGAAGAGCGATACAGACACGCCTCGCGAATCGCGTTGGTGCATTTTTAAATAAACGCGTCTAAACGTACAGATGGTTTGTTCCAAAAAAATCTAGTCTCTTTGTGCTAACTTTCTTTTCCATTTTGTTAAACTTTGCTCGTCACTCGATTGACGAGAATAGTGCCTTCCTTCGGTATAGTTCTGAATACTGTCTATTTATACAATACAAGAAGAGGATACAATATTTGTACAAATTGTTGCGTAAATTTAACGAGAAACGATGGGAAAGAGATTGGAAAATTGAGAAGCGTACGCGGTTAAGCGTTGAAAATGAAGGGTTCACGTTATGTAGGATTGCGTGGGATATGTTTTGACGTTGATTTTGCGAGGGATCGCGGTAACATAATGGACCTTCAGCGCCGACATCGTGGTCCCTTCCATCAAGCTACACCGATTGTCGTTCCCCGGATCACGGGCACGGAAACACGAGCGCAAAATGTAATCCGTAAATACGAAAAACCACAATAGAGTCGTAAAACAGAGACGAAATAGTAGCTTTTTTTTTATCGTTGAAATATAACCAAAAAAAAAAATTGCATACAGGGTGTTATTCTCGGAAATGGTAAATAAGAGAAAAAAAATGGCAGAGGACAAAATTGCATAGCGGTGTAATATATAACAATTTTGTATATTTGCGATATTTTTCACGAAATTAAAGTGACCTTTAATTCTTTTATAGATCTTTTAATGACGAAAGATGAAATTTCCACGATGTTGCGTCAATAATTTTCGATTGCAAAACATGATTCATACTGACAACGAGTCGTGAGGAAGCTAGTCGTACTCCAGAAACGAATCGTATCTCCCCTCCAGGAACAAAGTCCTCCGTGGCATCGTGCCTTCGGGGAATAAACGATCCGTGCCGAACAGGTCTTAAATCATTACTTTTGAGAGTGTGGCAACCCTTCGTCTGCTTCGTGAATTCGTTCTTTCCTCTACTGCGCGTTTCGAAAATGTCCGTTCGCAAGAGAAATTATTTTTAAAATATCTTACTGCTCCAAGAGTAACCAGGGTAGATTTTAAAAGTTATTTCTCGAGTGGTTTTACAGTAGCAATTTCGATATTTTAAAAAAAGGATTTCCTGGTGATAGCTGCTTAATACTTTCATTAACGCTGTCGCCATAAAAGATAATCCGTAGGTTTCGCGCGCGAATAACAAAAAAAAGAAAAAAGAAAAGAAAAGAGAAAAAATCTCGAATCCACTTGCGGCCTGACCGCAAGCTCGTGTATTAACGAATGGGATTTCGCGGGTCGGAGCTTACAACTTATAATCCCGACACATCCCGTTATAGGTTACCCGCTTCGGCTCGTCCGAAGATTAAGCTTGCACCCCGTGTTGCACACGAGGAATAAGCATCCCCCGTGGTGCTCTGCATCACTTGCCAATTCCCCACCCCCACCCCACCCTTGAATCAGCTTAAGCTGTGCACGCGTGCATGCGTCATTTAGCCCGCGCTTTGCTCGCGTAAACGCATCGAATATTATACAGTCCCGGCGGCTACAATACTGCCGCGATCGAACCAATAAATTGAATCTCGGGAGACAAACGAGTCTTTCAAACTGCGACCTTTGCACGTGATTGGGATGATGCATCGCGATCGAAATAATTTGGTTTAAAGGGAGCAGGCGTCGAGTACGAAATTACCTCGATCGATAACAATTTCATCGATGGGATAGTATCGAAACGCTTCGAAGATTTGCTCGAGGCGACGATGATCAAATTTTATCACTGAAAGTGATTTTAACCTCTTCAGGTGCAACGCTGATGCAACGAAAATTAGCGATTGGTTGATTTGGGTCACGTGATTCGTGAGGGGGCGTAGGATTCCAATGAGAATCGTACTGGGGTACAAGTCGTGCAGTTTTTTTAATTCGAGCTTTTAATCTGCTTTTATCAAACTGCGGATTTTTGCACAATTAAGAAAAATTTTCACAAGAGGACAGTCGTAATTTTGTAAAATATTCTGAATATTCTATAACTTGTTACATAATGTTATAACGCGTTTATCGACCGATTCGTCGAGAGAACTCGATGGATAAACCACGATCGAATGGAAGAGGGTTAAGTCCCCGACGTAACTTACCGACGTATCTCGAGAGATGGAGCTTTCGAGGCACTAAACGCAAACGCCTGCGAGGGTAGGTCGAGCGGAGCTTACGCGCGCTCTGCTCCCACTATGGATTTGCCATTAATTCGAACCCCCGGGAAACTTTTGTCCCGCACGCGCGCACCCTCCGCGTTCAAACTACCTGCGGCTTTCCTTCCTCCCAAAAAGAAAGGAAAAGAGAAAAAAAAGAAAAGGAGGACATCCTAGGACACCATCTGACGCAGAGAGCAATAATAATATTTCGCCATAACTGTTTTTCAAATGCCGTTTCTCTGACCCATGTAGGTCATCGCTAGATCGAAATGTAGATATTGGAAAGGGACGCGGATTTCACAATTTCAATTTTCGAAATTGAATCAACAAATTTTAATGCTAGTTTCATGTAACAGAGAAATATAAAGTCAGCAGATCAAAGTGTGTCCGAACAAGTTTCATATCAGTCGGTTGAGAGGATCCGTTATCGGCTAAATCTAGCGTCAAAGTGGAATCAAAGTTGAACTCTCGGCCAGAATACTCGATCAGAGAGGGAAAAAAGAGGGAAAAGAGGGGAACTGGTCATAGAAAACGGTGGAAAAACGACACAGCGTTTTCACGTCGACGAAACGGCACGAACGTGGAGGGCGGATTTTCCCACGTGGCCGTTAGATCATGCGCGTCCCGTCCCGGGGAAAGTTTAGTCAGCGAGCCGCGTTTATTGCGACCGAGTATTACCTTGACTCCTGGAGATAGGGGGAATGGAGAACGGCACGCCGCGCCGAGGTGGAGGGCATTACCAGCGGATCGACGCTGGAAAAGCGAAAGTTGACTTTAAACTTTCAAGGGGATCGTTCCGCGTGCCCGTAGCTTTTGCTTTTGCTTTTATTTTTTTATTTCTTCGACCCCCGCATTCCCCACTCTAGAACATTCCGTCTCGCTTTTGCTCCTGGGTGACGGAGGAAACCGCATGTCGACGTCCGACTCGTACCCTCGCTCTCGCTCATTCATGATCGAATTAATCGCTGAATCGTGTCTTTTCCACTGACTAAAATTATTATTTCTGTAGCACTTTGGCAAAGTTTTATACTTTCATTCTCACGTGATAACGATACTCGGTACGGCAATTATTTACCGGGTTGAAATACGCAGACTCATTTTTTCCGACGAGCTTCTCCGCTCTGTTCTCCGTAGCAGCCTTTTTCGCGTTTCAATGTCTCGCGAAAAAGACTAATTGCCCGAACAAGATTGCGCTGACGCGTGTGCACGTTAGCAACGGGAATTAATTAATCTTGATCCTTGGCCCCCTTGTAGCGTGTTTACCTACCGCTAATATTCAATTTTTCATTTCGACGGTCGTCAACACGCGAGCCACGTGGGGTATCGAAGACTCGTTAGAACGCGGATAAAGGACAGGATGATCGTTCGGTTTTATAGCTATACCCGTTATCTTTCCTTTGCCTTTTCCCTATCTCTCTCCACCCTCGTGTCACATACTATCACGCATGCCTTCACTAGCCCCCCTCACACTCCTCTCCTCTCGTCGCCGAACAAAACTTTCGAGAATTTGCACGCAGACTGCTTTTTGCTCGTTACTTTCCGCCGCGCGAGGGATACCATAATTCGCACGCATCTGTAATTGTTTACAGGGGCTTTTCATTAGTTTCATTTCAACGCTACTGTGCGTCATTTGTAAAATAGGGATTAGATTAGGCGACGCACTTGCGATTGTACCACATTAATATCGTGTGTCGTTAGGCAAGCAGATGTTAAAAATTCTGACGGAGATTTTTTTCGTAAAAAGAAGTAGCAGAAATTTCCATTTTCCATTTTAGTTGGTATTGTAAGTATGAAATAAAATTTCAGAAACATTAGCTTTCATAAATCTCTGTTCAGGAGGATACATTTATTGCAAAATTTTAAAAGAAATGTGTTTGGTATTTGTTTGCGACCGTCCGAAGTATCTTTTTTTTTGATGCACAAATACAGTGTACTTTAGTTTATTTTTCGGGGGAGAAATTTTGTAAGGTAGCCTCATGTTTGGAATTTTAGTACGAAAGAAAATTATTAAATATACGTATATGTTTAAGAATATTATTTCTGTTATTATTTATTTCAATTTTTTCAGTATACAAATCTTTAGAACTTCTTTAATTTCTATCCTCATTCTACGCTACCTCACAGTAGATCTACCAGACAACGCCACTTCTACTCGAGGTCTACCCCACGCCCCCTCACGAATCACGTGACCCAAATCAGCCAATCGCTAATTTTCGTTGCATCAGCGTTGCACCTGAAGAGGCCCGATTTTCTGTGTTACCCCCGCTAAAATCACTTTCAATAATAATCGATTCTACAAAGGTGAAACGAAATGTGAAACATTCTTTAATGAGTTTTCTCTCAAACGAGACCCAAAGTCCTCCCTTTACGAACGAACGCGTACGCGTTGCTGTACACGGGTTCGCCATTATCCCTGCTGTTATTTTTAATTAAAAATTACGAATAGGTCGAAGTACACAAGGCACGAAAGCACCCCTGCGTAATGGTTCATTCGTTTCACATTATTTGGAAATACGTCACGACTAATTTCATCGTTCGTTTAATTTTGTTCCAACACCAATTACAATCATAATTTTCATCCATGACAGTCACAGTTATTTAAGACGCTGACACTCGGAACAATTTTGCTGCGACATTTTACTCGAGGAATACGCGGAATGTTAATACACCTAGGCGGTGATTTAGGTGACGGCACTCTGAGAGGGAAAAAAACGTAAGGTTCTCCAATACATTCTTAACGGAATGATTCTCCCTCTCTCTCTCTCTCTCTTTTTTTTCTCTTCGTTGGCTCGCGAATATCTTCCCAAAGGTACGCCAAAGAAGCGGCATTAGGGCTTAGAATTTGAAACAGCCCGAGCCAACCAACCGACCAACCAACGAAAGCCTTGGGGTTGGAACGTTACAGCTGCTGTCACATAAATATCCCGAAACCCCCCCGAATTCTGGAGGCACGGGTGCTCCTCCATGCCTGCCACCTCCCCCCTAAGAGTCCTCGTCGCGTAAAGTTGCAGAAACTCCAGGCTGGGTATTGATTCTCAATTCTTACAACGTGAAAGTGAGAACAGAAAGGAGAGAGAAGAGACGAGATTACGAAAGAAAGAGGGCGAAAGAGGGTCGAAGGTCGGCAAGTTTCAAGGTTCCTTCCTTCCGAGGTATCAACCTTGCTTCGCGCTCGCAACCTTGAAAGTCACCGCGTTGAAGAAACGCACGAGCCTCCGACGAGAAGTTCGAAGAAGCTGTCCTTCTAAGATTGGGAACGTTTCGAGTCTCTGCTTCGAAGTTTATCCTAATTTCGAGTATACGCGTAACATCGTTTCAGGGGCCGACGTTAGTTTTAATGCCATTAAAGTTGTAGTTCGGGTAGCGTGGGGATGCATAATAACGTCCTGCGCGCTAAGGGAGGCTAAGGATAAAGAAGACTCGATGGCGTGATAAGTTGGCAACGTTGACTAAATTGAAGGATAGTTGCGTTAGAATGGAACGATCAAATTCGGAAGATTCGGAGTTTCGCGAAAGGGTAAAGTTTACTTTGAAATTCAGTTCACCTCGGATTAAAATCGGCCGATTTTATTGTCGAAGTGTGCTCGAGCGAAGCAGAACAGCGTCCATCGAATTATTAATGACATAATATAATTTAACAATGTTTGATTGTCCATTGAGAATTAAAGGATTACTCAAGAAAGATAGAGAAAGTACTCGGCGTATAGAGAGAGATTTCCGTGCGTGACATTTGGTCATAATTTAACCCTTTGACCCTCGACTGTCCTCTATAAGGGGACATCATACTTAAATTTAGCCAACAGTTGAAATCCCAAAATTATATAACGTAGGGAAGAGAAGTCATAAAATTTCAAAATCTCGATCGGAAAATTATAAACTGAGCTCTGCTTGATAGTTCTAACTCTAAGTGTTGCAACTGTTAGTTATAACTCGATTCAGCTCAATATTCTTCTTGCGCCTTTGCCTGCCAGAAAGGACGCGAAGTAATAGGATAACGAGCGAAATTAGGGACACGAAGAGAGGCTTTGATCGAAATTTGAAGGGCCACGCTACACTTTATACGGTAATAACGTGATTACGTATCCCGCAGCCAGAGTGTCCGATTTCACCGTGAGTACGTCGTGCAATTACGTATTTACCGCTGATTGCGATGATTTATGGGACGTTTAAGAACCTAAGGGATAATTAATAGGGTAGCCGGGGGGAGGGGTGCATATGTAAAACTTTTCTCCCTAGTGTTGATACAGCAATTAATACCGACTTTTGATTTATGGCTGCCTTTATTCACCTATCGCGATACCGGAATTTCCTTATTTATCTCTCGTTCGTACAAGCCTGATATTCAAATTGACCGGAGGAAACGTGCCAGTTTCGTGACAGCTGTTTCTCGCTGCAAGTTGATACCTTAGACGAAATGGCTTTTAATATTTAATTGAAAGAAAAAAAACTGCACGACTCGTACCCCAGTACGATAGGAAATGAAGACGATTATTTTGCCGATAAAATTTTATCGATATGCAAACATTTGAATCGATACAAAACAAATTACACGCAACGCCACTCCTACTCGAGGTCTACCCCACGCCCCCTCGCGAATCACGTGACCCAAATCAACCAATCGCTAATTTTCGTTGCATCAGCGTTGCACCTGAAGAGCTAAAATCACTTTCAGTGATAAAAAAAATGGTAATTTCGAAGAAACTTTTTTCAACACGAACGTTTTTTCGGCCACTTTTTTAATTAAAAAAAAAAAAAGAGAGAGATAGATCGCGAGAACGTGTGACGAGGGCAATAAAGATCGCGATAATACCGATATTTTTCTGCTTACATGCGTGCCGACCTTTAATAAAAAAAAACAAATGTGAGAGAGAGAGAGAGGTACAGAACTTACGAGATAACCTAATATATATAACCTAATAATATATAAAGATAAGGATTCGAGAAAACGAATATTCAGGAGATCAGAAAGGGATATTTATGATATACCTTTACAAGAAACGGTGAAGAAAGGCGAACCGTGGAAAGAAAGCGACAGAGCGTGAGGAGGAGCGAGGGAAGAGAGGAGAGAAAGAGTGGCCTCGCGGCACGTAAGGTCTGGCCTTAATCGCGATGCGTGACAGGGGTTCTACCAAACAACCCCGGTAATATTAATCTTCGATTAAAGGCTTATCGTGGCACGTGGGCACGGGCGCGGAAAATTCGGCAACGCGGAAAAACTTGAGGGTGCACCTTATCTTCGCCGCTCTTCGAGTGCTCCCCTTTCGAGTTTTTCACAGTACGCAACTCGAGAGGATCCGTTCAACAACGTCCTCCGACGTTTATATTATTTATCGGGCTTCCAGATTGATTCTAGAAATTCCGGATTTCTACGGATCGTGGAAAATGTAAGTAACATGCTAGGCCCAGATCGTACTTGGAATTTATCAGTGAAATAAATGTAAAATTAAGTAGTAATCCGTGGGATTGCGTTTATCTAAGTAGATATTCTGAAAGCAGTTTCTACTTAATCCGAAAGTCGTCTGACAATTCTGCTGCTAGGACTATATTTATAAATATTCAGTCATTCATAATTCATCCTGAATTAATATCTTTCGTGATACGTGAAATTCTTTTAAAGGCTAGATTAATGGTTTGTTAAGACGATGATGTGTTGATAAAAATAGATCTGAAATAATAAATTTCCTAATTTAGATCCAAAGTTTCACATGATCAATAATAATTCCTGTGGGTACTTTAATAAATGATAAACGAAATTTTAGTTGAAATATTTTTATAAATCATCGATCTAAATTTAAATTTAATTGTATTACTATCTTTCATGATACGTGAAATTCTTTTAAAAGACTAAATTAATGGTTTTTTTTTTAATGTATTGATAAAAATTGATCTAATAGAAATAATTTTCCAATTTAGAAAAAATTCGAAACCGTTCCCAGCGAGAAACTCGAAAACGCGGAAAAACTCGTCTCTAACGAGACGAAACGGAACGAGTAGGCGTGCGTATCGCCGGCGCGGAATCGTCTCACGGCGGTATCTCGAATGGTACTCGCGATATCGATGATACGAGGATAACCACCCTCGTGTTTTGTGTGTGCTCAATATGTTGCGAGAAACGCGCAACGAGAGGGCAGAGTGGCTGAGAGAGGCATTCACGGAGATATCGAGGCAATTCCGGAACGATGGTTAGGTCGATCCTCGAATGGCTAATCGATGCCTGACCGTGCAAATACGCTCGAGAAGGGCATTCACACGAGGCAAGGTACGCAAGAGTCGGCTTTTCCACCCCACGCTTCTCTCCCTTACGTAATAACTTTTGCGTCGACGCTCGCGGGATCTTACTACGCGCGTTTTCTCCGACGAAGCGTGCCTTGCAGCCTTCCTCCACCTCGAGACGATGGATCCAACGTGTGACGTGTCCCTTTCTGATCAGAAAAATCTCGACTTTGTTGAAACATTCTTCGCGATGGCAATTTTTCTTAATACTTGATATAATAAAAATCTTCCAGAGCGCGATCGCTACCAGACAATGCCACTCCCACTAGAGGTCTACCCCACGTGACCCAAATCGACCAATCGTTAATTTTCGTTGCATTAGCGTTGCACCTGAGGCCCGATTTTCTGGATTACCCCCGCTAAAATCACCTTCAGTGATAAAACGTCTTTAAGGGATCAATTTTGAACGATCCGAAAAGGTTCACGGGAAAAATCTCGACTTTGTTGAAATATTCTCATTTTTCTTGCAATTTTCTTGACATTTAACTTGATAAAAATCTCCCTTCTCCATCGTGAAATAGAAGTAAAAGCAAAAATATATGTTCGCTGGATTTGCGGACGCAGCACATTAAAAAACGCACGTTCTCTGGAAAATGAATTCCGAGCGATTCCGCTCTCGTGCTGGCACGGAGGGAGGGCAGAGGCTCAGTCGTACACTTAGTCTACATATTTTCCGGTAAATTTGGCAAAAGAAGCAATCGGCTGAGGCGGCGAAAATTCGACAGGGTTTCGTTGCTCGGGAGGCAGAAGTTTCGCGGCTAAAGGCACCGCCGGCACCACGCACCGTGTAAGATTCTGCGCGCGTAAGCCAATTTAGCGCTTTCTCACCCCTCGGCGCGCGTGTTGTCGGATCTTGCAGCGGAGGATGCCCTCCTGTTCGGCGTGCTGCGAGAGGCAGGCGTTGTATCTTTAATTATCTACGCAACCGGAGGGACGGAGGTGGGCCCGAGGGATTTCGCCAGCTACCAAGAGGGTTGCAAAATGGTATCATCTCGTCCTCATGGCCGGGGCGTGGCTCACTCGACACCCAAAACTCTCGTCGTCTTCGTCTGTCTAGCTCGCCTCTCGTCCGAGAGGAAACGAAACCGCTGTTGGAAAACCTCGACCATTTAGCGGCGGCTCTACCGGAGAACCAGTTAACCGCACTGTTTCGTCTTCTCCACTGAGGGATAATGATTCTTTTTTTTTCTTCTTCTTCTTCTTCTTCTTCCTTTTCTCGTTGATCACTGACACGCGTGGATCGCGTCGCCTAATTGTTAGCAAATCCGAATTTTATTGCCTCAGAAACACTGGTTAAAAAAGAGTGTTCCTCGTCATGTTCAATACACAGTTGTGTCCTTTTTATCAATTTTATCAATGTTTCTATGAATACCACGCTCCATGTTCTCCTCCCTTGTTATGTTAAATGCAGAAACGATCTTTTCTTTTAATTGGTGTACAATTGATTTGATATAATTTCATAAATAAAAATTAAGAGGATTTAAATTTAAATGGGGTGCGTTTAAAAAGTTTCTGACGGTGTCCCACTATGTTGAAAATACAGTATTGATTTTCTCGAAAGCACCGAAGCAAATTTTATCCTTTTTTCTGGTAAAATCACCCTGTGGTACCCGATTCTATCATGCTATGTATTATTTTCTACGCGTTCGACATTTCAAATGTGCTTTCATTAGTAAGCTTTATACAGGGTGGTCACTGAAAGACTGAACGATATAAAACAAAAGTAACTTTTACAAACGCACGTTTTTTTTAATTTTTTATTATTTTATTTGGAAATATAACTAATGGATTTTTTCTAATACTTTTGTCTATATGACCTACAAAAAAAGAAAATAAAAAAGATTGAGAATGAACAAGTTACGACTTTCAGTTTCTCAGTGGTTACTCTGCGTTTCAACATTCTGTCAAAATTTTTGGATATATTTCGATGCTGTTCTTCCAGCATCGACTGGAATGCTCGTCGAGAGATCGATAATCACTTAGGACGGCGCGACAGGGGGATATCGCGGCGGAGCAGTAATTTTCGAATTTTGTCATCCGCACGGGGCCTACTTGAAGCGAGAGCAAAAGGCTCTCGAGGCCGGTTGACGTCGGTAGCAGAAGATGGGAAAGGAAAAAAAAAGGAGCAACGAGGACGACCAGCAGCTCGTTGTCGGCGAACGAGAGCGAGGTTCGGGCATTCGCGCGGAAAATTATCTTATCGGCGGTGCGTCACCGCGAGGAGGGAACGATCGCGCACAGACAGCAACTACCGCGCCTAGGTGGATATTAATTAAGACAGTCATTAGGAAAAAGCGACGAGCCGGCGGTGCATTCACGTGGAAAATTGTGCCTCGACGCCGTTGCGGGGATATTCCCTCGCCTCTTCTCGCTTTATCGTTCGCCGTTCGCGAAACGATAGAGGCCCGATTTGTAATTCTGTACACAGAAAAAGAGAGCTGAGCTGAGAGCTCAGTGTGAGAGCTAATTTTGAGAAAATTTTGTCGAAGATTCCCCAATTTTTACGCATTTTATCGTGTAATTTATCAGGCTGTTCAAATTAGGCGCGGATATTCGGTATATTAATTTAAAGAGCTGCACGCGCACAGCGGCGATTATTGGTTATCCGATTAGCCGATTTGTAATAGGCAGATACGCGCATAATGTGGTTATATATGTAATTGGTTGGCTGACGTCGTACAGTCTATCGCGCGTAATGAAACTAGGCACAGGTATAGTAAGTGTAATATACTATTACGCGCGTAAATCTACTAATAATTTTAGTAATAATTGCTACGACATATAGCTACATATAGGGTAATTCACGCAACTTGCACATCTGAAATAACTTTTAATGAAAAACTGCACGACTTGTATGATTCTCACTGAAAGGCCCAGAAGCAACTGTTCTTCTGACTAGGAAATGAAGACGACTTTTTTGCCATAAAATTTTATTTTCAATCAGGCGCGATCGCTCAGTACCAGACAACGCCACTCCCACTCAAAGTCTACCCCATGCCCCCTCGCGAATCACGTGACCCAAATCAACCAATCGCTAATTTTCGTTGCATCAGCGTTGCTTCACCTGAAGAGGCCCGATTTTCTTTAGGTTATCCCCGCTAAAATCACTTTCAGCGATAAAATTGTTTAATACGAAAATTGTATAGTTTTATTAAGGGAGGCAAAATATTTTATGTGTATTGAGGGGTTCTTTTAACTGAACTATATATCTCTTTTTATCACAAATTGAAATAATAAGTAAATTCCAAGTAAAAAAATATCAAACCTAAACCTAATGGTTATATTTTACGACAATTTGTATAACGAAGAATGTCGATTGTGATTCACTGTGAGACAAGATTTTTCCGCGAATTTGGGGAATTAAAATAACACAAGGCTCGAGATTAGCGAGGACAGCGTTGCTCGATAATGCAGATTATCGCATTATCGACGACTCCCCTGTTTAATTTAATTGCGTTACAGCGGTGGGAAAGAGGAAACGTAATTCCGCTAAATTCCGCTTTAAGAAAACAGCCCGAGTCTGAATGCTTCAGAAGCAAGTGGACGGTTTCCCACGGGATCTAATGCAACGACTTTCAAGAAAATTCGGCTCGATAATTATTTATTTTCTTGATACAACAAACGCCGTCAGAGATGAAATTACAAAGAAACAGAAGAGATACAAATACAAAATCGATTAAAACGACCTCGTGCGCGTTTTCCCCCGGGTGTGCTTCGTCGATAAATTTTTCCGACCGAAGCACGGAATTCCTCGAGAGCGCGTAATAGCGTGGAATTCCATTTTCACACGAACAATTACACGCGCGAAATTACGTACTCTTCACTCCTCTCCCACCCCCTCTTGATTCACCCTCGAACCAGAATTCAGAGTACGCAGGAAGTAATACAAGGTCGCGTACACTCGAACACGTACGGGATTAACCCCAATGATGAACGGGAAGAGGAGTGAATTGTAGTGAACGTAGTGACGATACCACCGAAGAGAGAGAGAGAGAGAGCTCGTGTTAATTACGTTAAAACTCATCGAGGAGAACGAACGTAATTTAACGTCGGGTAGCTGTTGTTTCCAATTTGGAGTGAAACGATCGCAAGTGCCTTTCGACGGTGGTACTTCGACACGATCAAACTGATATTTTATTCTATATATTCTATATATAATATATAATATATTATATTAATATATTATAATTATATAAGTTATAATAATATGTTACTTATATATATATATATATATATATATATATATATATATATATGGTTGATGGAAATTGGTTATTTGCTGGGATGGTCGAACTCATTTCACTTTGCAAATTTTATTGCGACAGGTATCGTTCAAAGGAAAAAAAGTCGACGTGATTTCTTACCTTGATGGTCTCCTGAGGGGAGTACCTCGCAGAGCGCTGTGCTTGAGCCTGTGCCTGCAGGCTCATCGCTGTACCATATCTGCCACACTAAATACTCTGAAAGCAAACGAAAACGAAACGTATTACTTCCTCTGGCACGCGTGAAATTGAGATTTAGTAGAAAGTGGAAATGGCAAAAGCAAGAAAGTCTGAAATCCAGAATGCGAATATTGACGGACGTTTGAAAGTCTTACGTACTACGTTTTCCTACTACTGTTCGATTTTTCTATAATTTAAACAGTAACGAAAGCTGAAAGTCTCTCAATTTTAAGACTCTGGATATGAGAATAAATAATCTCTCGTTTTATCCTGAGAGAGTAGAAGAAGAAAAACACAATTGGAGTTGACGTTTGAAAGTCTTGCATACTCAATCGTTTGATTTTTCTACAATTTAGGCAACAATGAAAGCCAAAAGTCTCTCGATGGTAAGATTCTGGATATGAAAATAATCTTTCGTTTCGTCCCGAGAGAGAAGAAGAACGCAATTGTTCCGCAGAATCTGGATAAAGCTAGCCCTGAAACAAGAGTCGGGGGCTGACGAGAGAAGGGTAGAGGCTGCCTGGTTGGCTGGTTGGTTGGCCTGTCAATACGAAGAGCTACGTGACCCAGGTACCAAATGACACATCCGGCCGAAGGGACGAAGCTTCTCGTCCCTTTCGAGAACCACCTTGTTTTCCTGATATTCTTCTAGAACGAAAACTTGGCCTGCCATTCGATTTCGCCAACTATTCTCTCGCTTCAGTCTTCAATCTTGCGATCGCGACTGTGATTAACAATTAAAAGTGACATCAACTTTGAAAAGTGTTGGAAATATTTCGATGAAAAGATAAAGAAAACTGTAGAAATCTGTAAATTAAAATCTACAATTAACCAAATTGGAATTACAAAGAAGCGAGCTTCTCGCGACAGACGATGGTCTTGAGACCCGTAAAAAAAAAAGAAAGAGGAAAGTCTGATCGATAACGAGAGCAATTCGCTTTGGGTACGCGAATCGTCAAAGAAAAGCCGCGCCTCTTACGACGCTCGAAGCTTTATTCAAGAGTAACGTCGCGCGTGCTCTTTCAACTCCGGAGAGTAAAAAAACAGAGGTGAAACGCGAGCGTGCAAGGGTCTGATCGTTCGACGACGACAAAACGCCGCGGCGTTCGTCGATTATTCGTTGACAAAAGAGGGAAAAACACGGGGTTGAGGGAGCAGCATAGGGTGAAGAGAACAACCGCAGAGAGAGAGAGAGAGAGAGAGAAAGAGGGGGAGAGAGGAAGAAAAAGCGAAGCGAAATACGAATATTCAGCAAAGCGAAAGAGACGGGGGCAGTAGCTCTCGCGATGCGAGAAGCTAATCGGCCGAAAAGCATAATTAATCACGGCGAATTCGCCGTGATTAACGACGATCGCGTTTGTCGAGACCCGCGTTCGCACGATATTCGACAAATGAACTCGCCTGTTCGCTGTCCACGTGCAATTAGCCTCAAACCTCTGCAAACCTCTGCAAACCTCTTCAAACCTCGGCACAATTTGATGTTTCTTTGAAAAGTTCAAACAGCTTGTCTTGGTAACAACAGTAGCGTTTAATTATCGCGGATAATTGAATGATTTAATTATCCACCATAGATAGTACCAACTTGCATCCATCTGGTACACGCTTGAAATTTCCAAAAGAGAAACAAAGATCGAGACTCGTGTTTGATCAATTTCGGGAATAAAGCAAATGAAAACAAACGAAATGTCCTGTTCGACGTGCGTGCGTGTACATCTGTCGATCGAACGCAAGAATCGAAAACGTTGGCGCAAAAGAAAGGACAGAGGGGGTAACGTCGTTAGTTTCCGGTTCGTCGTACGCACTTCCATCGAGTCCCAAGCGGCAACCCCTCACGATGCACGAGGTCCCGTGCTGTCTAATGAGGCTCGACACCCGCCCTACGCTGCCGCCCATGATACTGCACACCGTAAACTCCGATATTCGAACTGTTGAACACGGCGCATACACGCGCGCTGTCGTTGCGTTGGCCGACCGCTCTCATATTTTAATGCATCCTGTCTCTCTCCTTCTCCTGCTTCTCTCTCTCTCTGTCAACTTCCGTCTCCTGCGTGCCCTCGTGGTAGTGCGTTCCTCGCCAACCCCATCTCCTCGTGGTTGCTCTCAGGTCTTGCCGCCCCTGCAACCGCTCGTGCAACTTACAGACAGACATTGCAGCGTTGTAAATAGATTAACAGCGCGTCGAAAGATTACGGCAGTTTGTTTTTGGAGAGAAATTGTATAAATAATTACGAGCGAGGATTCCGCGGCGAAGATCAAACGTTTCTCTTATAAATGGTTTCTTTTATAAAATTGGACTGCGATTAAATTGAATTAAATTGGAGATCGCGGTGAATTAATTAGTCTGTTCGTGAACATACACTCCGCGGCAACTCGATAACAGTACGCGAAGGAAAACGTCGTTACGCTCGATTTACCAGCGGAATAAAAACAGCGGAAAGGTAAAATATTCCACTCTCGAGTGCGATTCTCATTAACCGGAGGTGATCAAGGCTTCGGCACGTTTAATTGCTCGTACGCCATGAAATCGTGCTGGTTTGCCGCAACCAGGGTGCGTTTGCTGCTGTGCGTGTTAAATCACCGCGTCGCACGCGTTTGCCTTGTTGTACGGCAAAGTTACGAAGTTACAGCATAATTCGACGAATGTTTCCACGAGCTGACTCCAAAAGTTTGACCAAAAAAAAAAAAAAACAGGGTCGTTGTTGCGCGACGACGTGTGTTGTACAAAGTTGCACTTAGTCGCCGCTGGACTGTCGAGTTTTTTGGGGTATTCAGGGTAATGTGTGTGCATTATTGCAGTACTGGCATATGAACTTGTCCAACCGAAAGTGAGATTTTGTTGAACGCAAAAAACTGTAGATATAACGATTCTAAAATTTTACAAATTTTTGCCAGATAAGAATTGTTCAAAAAAGAAGATGAAATACAGAGGTTGGACTGTAAAAGTAATGGAAATTTAAGGAAATTCTCATAAAAATTGTAACGTTTCTGTCCTTTTTTATTGACAATTCCACAAACTTTTGCTCGATAAGAATTGAATTGTCCAAAAAGAAGATGAAATACACAAATTAGACCATAGAAGTAACGTTCATACTAATTGGAAACTTGCCCAAAGTTCACCAAGTTTGGAAATTTAAGGAGATTCTCATAATAGTATGTCATAAAAATTGTAACGTTTCTATTGAAAATTCTACAAACTTTTGCTCGATAAGAATTGAATTGTTCAAAAAGAAATTGGACCATAGAAGTAACGTTCGTACTAATTGGAAACTTGACCAAAGTTCGCCAAAAGTTTGGAAATTTAAGGAGATTCCCGCAACAGTGGTACATCGACGATCGGGGTTTTCTGGCGATGGTGTTCAGGGGGGGAGGGTTTCGCGTCCAGTGACAGTGATCGAGGACCGCGATGCTATCTTCGCGGCTCGATAACGACCAGCGGAAGTATCGCTTTAATCACTATATCCGAACCCCGTTCCCTCGGCACGCTATTGGATACCAGATCGTTTCTCATGTAACCTCCTGTAGAACCACACCGGTCACACTGCGATTCCCTTAACGTGAAACGCCACGTACGTTGTACGATTACCACTGCCGTTCCACCAATTAGAATTAATGCCTCTGAGGAAACATCGAGAGATCCATACCTTTGAAATTTCAGAAATTTCAGAAATTTTAAAAACGTATCAAAAATAAGATCGAAGATTGTTGGAGTGAAAATAATAAATGCACGCGCGTGAGATGGTAGATTCGATTTTGGAGAAATTAGAATAGGGAAAAAAGACGGGCGTTAATTTCACGAAACAAGGAGAGCGAGAACAGGAAGAGAAGGAGGAACAGGAGGTGGAGGAGGCACCATAAGGTCTGGAAAGGCCCCTTTTGCTATCGATCTGTCCCCACCTCGGCGATTCCACGCTCTGTGCCACACCATGCATCCCCATGGAACACTATATTGTTCCCACTCAGTCGCTCGCTGATGCGCGATAGTGTGGGTGAACGTGTATTCCTCCTGTATATTCGTGCGTTTTCGCACGCGTGTGCGCGCACACGCGTTTCACCCACCGCCACCAAGTGCGTACGTACACACATATATTGGCGCATTTATTTCCATGGTAGAAAACCCATGGACCTTCTCACACCTGCCCTTAACGACACCGTTGCGTCACGGGCTACCGCTACCGCTACGATCATCCACCGGGATACGTGCCCTGGACAGCGAGAACCAGTTTTCATTTTTCATCTACTTGGGAACGAATTAAAAAGTCATACTTTCTTATGCGCAAAGTGAATACACTTTTCATGGTACTATGATGGTGTATAAAGACAAATTTTCACACGTTCTTACAGATTTTGTAGAGAAACTTAAAATGTTACATGTGTCAAACTACGTGTCAAACTTTCTCAAACGTTGCAATATCTTCTTCTGATTACTTAATTATCTATCGGTAATAGTAACTTGTTATTTTTCGAAAAAGAGAGACGTATGCTTGGAAACTATATGCTTTCCAAATTTTCTTAAGAGAAAAATTATCTACATCCAACATTAAATTATTACTTTTTGGAGAAAAATTTTTATGTGGACTTTTAATTTTCGCAAATATTCAAACTTCCTTATTAGGAAAACATTACAATATCGAGTCACGAGATTATTATTAATCACTAACACTAGTAATATTAGTAGATAATTATTTACCACTAACACCAATTTTTTTTTGAACAATGCTTGACGACTTGATCAAACACGTAAAAACCTGATCGAGGTACATAACAAACAAAAGTTGTTTGAACGCTGTGATATACTATGATGCTGTATAAAGAAGAATTTTCGTTTTTGTGAAATTATAAAACGAAAAAAATATTACGTGTGCAAATATCACAGAAATGAAACATAACTTCTTCCATCAAATTACTTAATTATCTACCACTAACACTAAATTATTGCCTTTCGAAGAAGAAAGAGATGCACGCTTGGAAACTTGATCAAAAACACGTGGAAACCTGATCGAAGATAAACAGAAAGTACAACAAAAGTTCCTCACGCGATGTGGAGCTCATAGTACTATGGTGCTGCATAAAGAAAAAACTGCGCCAGTACGATTCGTCTCACTGAAAGACCCAGAAGCAACTGTTCCGACTAGGAAATGAAGACGACCTTTTTGCCATAAAATTTTATCGATATGCAAACATTTGAATCGCTACAAAACAAATTACAGGCGCGATCGCTCAATGCCACTCCTACGCGAGATCTACCCCACGCCTCCTCACGGATCACGTGACCCAAATCAACCAATCGCTAATTTTCGTTGCATTAGCGTTGCACCTGAAGAGGCCCGATTTTCTAGGTTACCCCCGTGATAAAATGTATGGTTTTTGCAAGAACCATGAAAAGGAAAAATACTACATGTGCAACTACCATATAACTGCCTTTCAAATTTCCTTAATTCAGAAGAAGATTACAATATCTCATCGAATCAAAAGACTTAATTACCTACCACTAACACTAAATTTTTATTTTTTTTAAAAAGAAGAAGAAGAAAGTTACATGCTTGGAAAGTTGATCAAAAACACGTGGGAGACCTGATCGAAGATAAACAGAAAGTACAACAAAAGTTATTCGCACGGCGTTGAGGTCGACTCCGAGGATTGACTTTTAGGGACAAGGTTGCCCGATCCGTCTGTCGTGTCTTGGCTCCCTCCCCTTTGACGTGGACATATGGCATTCTACTTTTCACAGCGTTGTATGTATGTACGCACTCGCGCAAAATAGAAGGAGACGGCTTGCGCCAAGATGGAATGTTGGAAAAGGGAGCCGGCAGATGGAGAGAGACGGACGTAACCGATATAACCGAAGACGAAAGGGTAGAGAAGGACGAGGATATCGGTCAACGGTTGTTGAACGAGGAGGCAACGATATAACGGAGGAGAAGATTCCCTGAGAAAGATTAATATCTCTATCAGAGAAGTTCAGCAGACCAGGGCCATTTATCTACCTACGAGCCTACAACACGCCCTATTCCTAAACTCCTCTCCTTCCTTCTCTCCTCTCCACCGTTCCTCGTTCTTTCCTCGACAAATCTCGCGCGCTCACTGCGAGAGTTCACCGTTCGATGGAGTTTATTTAACCCTCAGGATCAGTTCGGTAGACAAGGAAAATCTGGATGAGAATCGCAGCGCGATACAAAAACAAAGAGGAGAACAAACGCCAGGAAACGTTTGGGAAATGATGATTCACAGATTTGCGGATGTAACCGGAGAGGAAAGGAAATTCGATTTGACAAGCGGGCAACCTAATAAATTCCGAGTAATCTCGTCTGTTCCACGTTTCCCAAAGATGTGAAACGACGACTTCTCTTCGAGGGGGGCCGGTCGAATTCGATCGAGTTCGATTCGTAATAAAGGAGAAGGCGGCGCGACGTTGCGTGAAAGACAAATACGAGCACGAAGAACGACACCGGATGACGACACCATCGATCTCGAGTACTCGGTAAACAGTGGCAGAACGGATTAAGCGTAGTCGCAGTGAGTAAATTACCAGCTATCTCGACTAGCCTTTGTAGTCCCAGCAGTCTACGATCATGCCGCGACACACGCAACGTCCGTAATTTCCACAAACCCCGGCAACACACCCCCCGGCTGAGATATTCGGAAATGCACAACGTCGCCGATGCAACCGCAACTTATGGCTCGAGAATTACAGCTCCTCCTCCGGTCGCGATAAGCATCTGGTGCTTCAAGGTCTCGGCTACTTTTCTTCCGTGGGTCGTCGCTTTGTCCGGCGACAAAAAGAAAAAAAAGAAAGAAAAATCGGCGAATGATTTATCTCGTCTCGCGGAACGCGAATTTAGCGAGTAACGCGCGATAACTCCGCGAGATTGTTCTCGGGGAGCTAACCATTAATAAGCGCGGACGATACGAAGACACCAACGGGGAAATCTTTTCTCGCGTGATTCAACAGCGGGGTCAGCTTCCTCGGCTGTGCTCCTCTCTTCAACTTCAAATTTTTGATCCCGTACAACGATACTTTTACGATTCAACGAGTCCTCTTCTTTCAAGTATACGGTTATAGTCTTCGTTCTTTTTCTTTTTTTTTTAAGATTTTAGAAGGAAAAAGTCTCTTGGATGCAGTTTGAGAATTTTCACGAGAAACTCCCAACCCCTTGCGTTTCTATCCCATTTACCCTGGAGAGAAGCTAAAAACCAAAACGAGAAAGAAGCACGCTCTTCTTCCCAGCGCGAGAACATTTCTCAGGTGAGATAGCGCGGAAGTGCACGGTGTGTTACACGACATCCGAAGCGTGTACATTTGTACGGATGTCTTTATCGCTTTATGAGCCCCATAAAGTGCGGTTGTCGGTCGAACGGCCTTTGTATCTCCATCACCGCGCAGCGGCCGAGCCGAGCGCTTCGAAAGGGAGCCAGAACGAAAAATCGTTTGCCCCATTGTTTATGCGCCTCATTACGTATACCGTTGTCATCGGCTCTGACTGTACGCGCGAACCGCGAGAGAGACGAAGAAAGCTGATTTACGAAGCGGTCTGAAAAGCTACGTATTTGATTACCAGACCAGCCTCTGTCACTTATGATACAAGAGCAGTGACTTACGAGGACAAATATACGATCGCGATCACGATGGCTGAAATTACGCGAATCGTGTAAGGCGAGAATTATTTTTTTGAAGGAACTCTGCAGTAGGAAATAAATAAATAGTCGTTTTCTTAGTACGACAAAAAAATATTTTGTGCTTTCCGTCTTAATTAAATAATTATTAATAAATATTCAATATTAACAATTTTCTGTTTTTGTTAATAAAAGATCTTTCTTTAATCTCGACGACGCACCAGCAGAAGCTCTAGCTCTCATTTTACTTTCATTTTTCCTAACTGCGCGAATTGTTGATCCATTTCTGTTAAGTTTCTCGCAACGAGATGTTAACTTATCACCAGATTTCAATCGATCAAGAATTTCTAATGTAAATCTACTCAGCTTATCTCTTTTCTGGAGATCTTTGGACTCACTTGAGCTGGAAAATATTATTTCTTATTTCTGACGAGAAATATAGCGAAGTAAGATCGCTCTACCTTATAATCGATCGATATCTACTTTGCAATTGAAATGAATTCCTTTTTGAAATGACACAACTAATTCTGCACAGAAATAACTGTTCTACAATGCAGATTTTAAACAACCCCTCTTTATCGAGCAAGAGTTAATGCAAAATCGTGCTCCGAGTCAATTCAAAGACGCTCATATTTTCGTATCAGAGATGAATCTTTTTAATCGCGTTGTACGAGGTGTAATTTATAGGGCTCCTACTGTACGCGATTAAAAGTAGAAGACTGAAATCCTCGCAATACGGTCTCGAGTATATATAATTCGAGTTGAAATTTTACCAGCTTGATCGGTCTAACTAACGACGTTATTGGCCGTGTTCTCCTCGCTATCGGCACCGTGGATCGTTGGCACGACAGTTCCCGTGCGCTCTCCGTTACGCCGAGTTTAAGCAGAGTCCGAGTATCGGAACTTTTTTTTCGAATATTGAAAAGATAGCTCGGGACGTGTAGTAGTGTGGCCCGGGGGGGCAGCGAGTGATTACGAGCGCGATGTTCGGGATCGCGAAGATCCCGAAGTCAGATAAATCATCTGGCAACCTTTAGCCATCTACATCGCGAATCCCATAAAGCACGAATACCGTTACCTGTATCACATGCCGTATTTTACGATTACGTGTACATACGCGTACCTGAATTCTCTCTCTCTCTCTCTCTCTTTGAAACAATGAGACGTATTTACGATACACTTTTCTTTGCGGGAACGCTACAATTAGACGCGACAACCTTCAGGTTAGATAGATGGAAATTAAAAATAAATGTACGTTACTTTTTTCAAAATGAAAACGCCACTCCTACTCGAGGTCTATCCCACGCCCTCTCGCGAATCACGTGACCCAAATCAACCAATCGCTAATTTTCGTTGCATTGAAGCGTTGCACCTGAAGAGGCCCTGCTAAAATCACTTTCAGTGATAAAAAAAAGATATTCTCAGCTGGTAAATCTCTTGACTGAGCAGAAATTAGATAAATGGAAGTTAAAAATAAAAATATGTCGTCCGATTTTCAAAATAAAATTCGGAAATTAACAACGAGGGACGACGTTTCGTCCAAGCAAGGATAAAAATTAGTAAAAGGGAGATATTCTCAACTAGTAGAACCTTCATTTGAGCAGATGATTAGATCAAAAGTAAAAACATGTTCAAAACAAAAATTCACGAAACACAGCGTCGGCAACAAGACGATTCGTTTTGTTGTCCAAGCAAGGAAGATATTTTCAGCCAGTCAGATTTCCCTGTCTGAGCTTGAGATAAGATGAAAAGCCGGGGAAACACGCGAGACGAGGCAGAGAAAGCAAAGAGATGTTACTCCGGCAATTATACCGAAAACGAATGCCGAACATTCATCACCTCGAGTGTGTTTCATTCGTGCGCGTTAAATACGCACGGCAGGCACGCTAACCGAACCTAACTAACAGTCAAGCTAACAAATTAACGCTGATGCGTTAAGTGTTCGCGTCGAGTATCAAGCCGTAAGGCCGTGTTCTTCCTCGACCAGACACAACATCGAGCTTGCTACTTTGATTTCTTCGAGCGTGTACGTAGAATTTGTAACCCGTCCCTGAGATATCACTCAGGATAATTAAAACTCTAGCGTGACGTCAGGACGTTGCAATATAAATCACAGAGGAATATGAGAAAGCAGGATGTTTGCAGGAGCTGTGTCTTATTTGTTTCGAATTATTTTCTTTCGTAAAAGTTCTCATTCGGGGGGAAATTAGGTACTGTTTGAAACTGTTACTCGTGGATGATAATACAAGAAAAGATGAATATATTCGAGTGTCCTATTTCATCTCGAATTAAACTATGATAATTCGGATAATTCTTTCGACAGAAATGAAAGTCTACGAAATGCCAACAAACGGTTTGATTAGCCAACCAATTACATCACTCGCATTCTCAAACGCGGAACGAGAGCAGCAGAGGCAAGGCCATGTCGGCTTCGTATTTACGTTCGGTGAACGTGCAAAAACAAACGTGACCTGCATCTGCACGTTCCCTGTGTACATTAACGAACGATAAGCTCGCAGGATGATTTGAAAGCCCGCTCGCGGTGCTCGTGGACCAAACTTTGCCTCCGAGCGTGAAAAACCACAATCAGTCCACGTTTCGAAATTCAGAATCTCGCCCAAAGTGAAACGAAGTAAACTTTTGAAAAAAATTTCCAAAACGTGCTCGGGATGCCTCTCGCCTTGCATAATTATTAAAATCGGTTGAACAGGGGACAGGATTATGAAACGGGAGTATCGAAGAGAGAAAGAAGACACGTAACGCGTGCATATCGCGAAAGCGTCGCCGACACGAAACAAGTTGCACGTCGCGAGCTGAGAATTCTCCAAATTTGGTCAGATCAATCGCCTTCTTCGGGTTCAATGAAATGATAACATCGCCGAATACCACACGTTCGCTTTCGAACGACGAGGAAAAGAAACGAAAGTTGCCGAATTTTCGATCGTTTCCTAAGGAAATACGAATAATTAAAAATTTAGAAAAGTAATTCTCAATAATATCCCCTTTAGCTTGTTAGCTAAATTTGGCTTGTCTAAAATTATTGTTTCTTACAAGTAAAATTTTTAATATCGAAAATTGAATGATTCAAAAATGTACGCGCTGTTACCCCGACGGTAGATTTCGCACTGCGAGCGTCAACATTAATCGATATTGCATGCTAATCGGAGCGTAACAGCGTTTTCGCGATCAACTTCGAGCGTGGAACCACGGAACAATGAAAATACAGTGAATTAAACTTGTCAGATTTATCTGCACCGTCACGTTGAACGGAAAACTTGAAACCTCGTTGAATATCTTTACCAGGCAATTGTTGTTAAATCTTCAGACGTACGAAATAATTTATAGATATAGAAGCTTCTTCCAAGAAACGACTGATAAAAAAAACGAGGATAAAAATGGTAAACACACACGTTTCATATCTCACCTGATTACACCAGCATCGATGCTTATTTACGCTACGAAACAATGAGCCCTCTTCTCTTGTTAACAATATCATCGATATGTATCAATTCCCTTTGCACGCACTCGTTACGATTCACGTTTCACACCTGTTATACGATATGTTTGGTTGACAGTTTAGTTTCGTTTGGCCGTTGAAAAATACGACGAAGATGGCAAAGAACGTAAAGGACGGTTTTCGCGTTGAAAAAGTGAAAGAAAAAAACTGGTGTATTAGGGATGAAACTGGAGAGAGGAAACACGAAAGGAGGCGAGAGAGAGCTGCGGCGGCGAGCAGCCACCCTCACGGCAGGCGCGCGAGCCTACTACTGAACTCGCTCTACTGATTGTCAGCCGCGCGTACCGGCACGTCCGCCGGCAGTGACTCGTCTCTCCGCGAGGCATCAGACACGGAGCTCTCGCTCGATCGTCGACGCGAAATCTTTGCAAATTCCTTTCAACTTTATTTGTCAACGACAAGTTCGCCGCACTTTGCTTTATAAAGAGCGAATATACTTGGTGGCTTCTTTTTTTTTAAGGTAATTAGATATAAACAAAATTCCTCCAAGGTTTCCCATCATGCTTGCTGTTTTAATTCACCTTTTCCTGACAGAAACAAAGAGAGTACAGTTTACGGCGACCAAAACATAGACGCGTAGATGTTTATAAGGACAAAAATGAAAGGAGAGGCAAAGGTGTCAATAAATCGATACGAGATTTATCATGTGTGTGTCTGTGTAAATACACGTACATGTACATAATAATATATAAATAATCGATTTCATATTTGGCATAAATCACTTTTGAATTTCTATAACCTACAGTCAGTGCTGTCCACGGCAGAGATGAGTTGTCGTTACGAGTACACAGTGATGCTAACCGATGCGCTATAAGCAACGTACAAACCTTGATACGAACGTTTCCCGAAGAAATTAAAAATTTGTCAATTTTCTTCCTTTCTTTTGTCTAATTCAGCCACGCGGAGAGATTCGATCGTGGACAGCGCTGATTTATACAATACCGCGTATACATTTACGATTGTGATGATAAAAAAGTACGATCGTTTACATACAAATTTCGATCCTAGTACGAAACTTTCTGATAAATTAATCCTTTTTATGCGTACAAGTTACAAATTACGAAAATGAATAGCGATAGTAATACTTATGTATATATAAATAATATTTTGTAAATTTCTTACTTGATATATATATATATATATATAACATATATGTATATATATATATATATATATGTGTGTGTACAACGTTGTAGTAAATATTGTAATAATTCCATTAAAAAATATGGAAATTGTAGCGGGGTAACTACAAAAAGTTCATCAAGCGACAAAGGGAGAAAGATGCACGTAAACGTTTGCACGTAATTCGTCTATAAAAATAATTTCATGTGAAAAGCGTTACGAACAATCGAATCGATTCTCCGCTGATTCTTCCATCGATCATTACGTTTCCCCAAGGTTCCTTTTTTTTTTCCTTCATTTCTAATTATCACCATCAAAGTTCTGCCTTTTCGTTTTATTGCTCTTGGCGATACCACTTGCGCGACACTTTATAAAAATACTTCTAGTTCTAGCAACAGTTGAATTTATCGACTTTGAGCAAGCGTATGCAACAAACTACGCAAATATCCGTGATTTCTCGCACTGTCGCCCTCTGTCACTTGCCACAAGGATCTTTGCATTGTCATATAGATACAGTTCTCGCCTGAACTCTACTCTTATTCGTGTTCCTCTAATTAACTTACGTCTCAATAAGGACAAAGCAATTTTCTACGCTTATTATAGTTTCATTCGGTACTCGAACTACATACGCAACAATAGATATCAAATATAAAATAAACTAGTTAAATGCATTTGGCATGTCTTGTTTGTGTGTGTGTGTGTGTGATGAGGCTCACCTGTTCTAAATCTGAATTACTGATTCGCAATAAATTCGAGATCAATGCCCTCAAGATGTACGAACAAATGACATCACGTCCTTGGTTAAATCGACTTTGTGCACTTACGTTAAAATAATTATCATTATTATACTTAGAACTTTGGACACTTTAGCGGATCACGATCCCGCGATTATTTCTCACGTATAATCATTTATATTTATTCGTATAAATATATGCAATTACGGTCATTCTCTTCTATATCGTTAAAATTCAATTTACAATGTTAGATCTCTGATCGTGAACACACTGCTTGTTCAACTTGTTTCTACTGGCAGCTGCTAACACTATCTACAACTGACCTTTGACTTTTTTCTTTTCTTCTTTTTTATATTTATATTTTTCCTGCAATTGAATTCCATGTTGCAACATTTGACGACACCATGATGTTTCGTTAGATTTTCAATTAATCTTGCGTGTAGAAAAACATTTATCTACGCATTCTGGCAACGAGAGATCGTCCGTTACAACAGAGATTCCAAACCCTCTACTATAAAGTACAATGAAAAGCTTTTTATTTCATTTTGTTGACTTTACGTCGTGTTTCTCGCATGCGTATCTTGTCGCTCCTAGATTTCACTAATTTTTTTCGCAAACTGCCTCTGGCAATTCGAAATACAATGGTTTCGCGAGAATGTTTGAATACTCAGATGCAACTTTTAATCGGCGAAATATGTATGTCGAACTGAAGCAAAGGGGAAGTCTCCAGATTGTATCGATAAAGTTAGAATTTAATTTAATGATATATACACAATATTTACAATGTCTTAATTACAATAAAGCGCAGTTTGATGATCTATCCATAGGTCACAAAAAGTGTTTGAACGTTTACAACTAAGTGTTTACAATAAATTTCGTACGACAAAGGTGAGACATCAAGTGTTCAATCAGTTACGATTACGAACAAAAATCACAGAAGTGAGAATGAATGAAAGTAAAAATTTAACATTTCTAGCTGATGAATGCGACAGTATATAGAGATACAAAACTTACGTCGAACAGTAAGAGGATGATTCTGTCATGGTGTGAGGTCGTGTGGCAGCCAATGGTACTGGAAATTTATTATTTATCGATGGAATTTTAAAGAAATATACATATCTATATACATATATTAAAAGAGAATCTAAAACAAAGTACAGAAAAATTAGGCTTATTAACACATTTTTACTTTTGAGGCATACGGAAATATATATATATATACATATATATATCCTGCATTCTAAATATTCCATCATAAAAACCAAATATTAATCCTAACATTTATGGACTGAAACCGGCAAGTCATTACATTCATCGATCATCATTACACTTTACAATCGTATAGAAAAGAAATATTGAAAGAAAAATTTACAAAAATGTGAAATTCTATCGACAAATGAAAGATATTACTGTAGCTAAAGATAGAAAAACTGAATATCAATGTGAGATGATACATGATAAATGGTAATATATGCATGCGTTTGTGCGTGTAAATACTTTTACGATCCACTTTGTACTTGTAATAAATGCATTCTATATATCGTTAAAACATTTCCTAATTTTATCAATATAATCTTAAGATTAAAAGAAATTCAATATTGTCTTAAATGTTTCAGTTTAACACATACATTTCACTTGTTAAAAGTTGCAGGTATATAAGCATTAAAGTTCATTCCGGAAACCACCGTGTATGATTTAAAAATGTCTCAAACGATATTTCTATTGTTCACTTTTTTTAATTATAAAAGAATATTCTGTACTGCAAAATTTCATTTACATAACTATATGTAGGTCGTGTACACTGTCATTGTTTGGTTCTTGATCATGGTAAAAACTTATATTTCCAAAATTTCTAATTGATTTTGTTTCGTTTAGAACTTTGTATTTGATCTTATGTGATATTATTGAATACTTGCAAACCTATCTAATATTTTATTATCGTGACTTGTATTATTAATTAAACTATCAATTAATTAAAAAACTGACAATTCTTTCGTATTTTGGCTCTCAAGATCCGAGGCAATATTTTTACAAACTATTAAATTTTCATGAACGTTTCCTACTTACATTTATTGAACTATGTTTTCTAAAATTATGCTAGTGATTAATAGATTTAAATAGTTTAACGTAAACGTAAAGTATTATTAATTCTTATAAAAACAAATTTCTTCATTTTCTATTAAAAGCAGATGTACTTGTTTGAACTGAATTATCTGTAGATTCACTCTTGACTTGAATTCTAGAAATATCTTAACAACTATCTAGTAACACTGAATTATTTATTTGCACTGACATATTAACAATTTCGCGAATACTGATGAAACAAGTTTTACCATGCAATGAGTTTTAAACAGTAGAGCAAACTTGGTTTTTATTTAAATTATTTATAAGATTGTTCAATGATCGATTAAAATTATAAACGTCTTGTAAACAGTCTCCACTACAAGACACAGATCCTCCATCATTTGGGTTATTAAAGTCAGTTTCATTGCAACTTAATTTTTCTGAAATTTGTTATAAAATAAATCAATGCTTTTTGATTCGATTGGTGATAAAACTTCACTCTGGCTGTTTCTAACATTTGTCCTACTATTAGAGGCATCATCAACTTCATCTTGCGAATTATCACCCCGAACTGGATTTTTGAAGAACTCGAATTCAAAAATTGCAAACTTTAGCTCACGGTCACACCACTGTTGCTCCGACGTGTTGGTAGGTGTTGATGCTGTGGTCTGATCGCCTAGAAAGCTCTGCTGATATACAGAGGCGGGACAAAAGAAAAAACAAAAGCACGCTACAGATACAACAAACCACTACAGAAGCCTTCCTAGCATTGTTTTTAAATAACCAAGAACGAAGCCATATAGTAGATGAGCATATTTTGCGTGGCAGTGAATTTATAATTAATAAGCAAATTAACAACGAACTATAAATCATTAAAATTGAATATTTATATAGTCAAAAGAAGAATTCACCGCGCTGCTACTACTAGTATGATCTTCTTTTATTACCTTCAATTAAAAAAAAGAAACGAAATAGTAAGCCATGCAAGATAAGTAAATTATCTAGTATAAAATATAATGACATTTACCGCTAGCCATGGATGGTCAAGTACGTCTTCTGCACTAAATCTCAATTCAGGTTGCGTTTGCAGCATATTTGAGATTAATTGCTTAGCGGAGTCTGAAATTGTATCCCAAAATGGAGATCTAAAATCATACTGGCCACTTAAAATACGCTCAAATAATTCTTCTTGCTTATTGTCGGGTGAAGCAAATGGTGGAAAACCACAAAGTAAGATGTACAGTATTACACCAGCTGCCCATACGTCAATCTAAAATAATATGGATTTATTTCTTCTTCCATGTTTCTGGAATTAAATTAACAAATTAAATTAGAAAGTAAACTTACTTTTAAACCGTATCCTGTTTCTGCAAGTATCTCTGGTGCTACATATGTAGGTGTACCGCAAACAGTGTATAAAGGTTCCCTTACAACTTGTGCAAGTCCAAAGTCACATAATTTTAAACACCTAACATGATTTCTATCCATTTCAACTAAAAGGTTCTCAGGCTTAACGTCACGGTGTACTATTTGATGTGAATGCAAATAAGCTAATGCAGATATTAAATGTTGAATCATTATACTAGCTTTACTCTCAGGAAATTTTGTCGCTGCAGCAATAGCATCAAACAAATCACCACCCTAAAATAATAATGGCATCTTAGAATATTCTATCGTTTAATTTTAATTTCTGAGATGTAAAACAGAGATATATGTAAGCAAATATACTTTTACTAGCTCCATGACTAAAAACAGTTGATCAGTTGTCTCTTGTTCCGCGATTAAATTAATAATATTTGGGTGACAGACTTGTCGTAAAATTGATACTTCACTTGCCCACATTGTTTCTTTACCTTGACATTTATACTTGTCTACAATTTTCATTGCATATTCTGCACCTGTAGATCTATAACACATTTTTATAGATAGATTATTCAAGTATCATTTTTGGCCATTGATATGATATTTTATAATCATTTGTAGTACTTACTTGTGAGAACAGTGCCTAACAACTGCAAAGTTGCCTTCTCCGATTACATGTCCTACTGTATAGTGTAAACGTAGTGGTTGCGGTAATATTAACGAAGAAGGACTCGGTGTCCTCACCTGAGGTGTAGTAAGCACTTTTTTCCCTGATTTCCGTGGCATTCTTGGCATCGGACCAATTTGCCTTTTTGACGTCCATGGACATCTTCTAAAGCTTTGCACGCTCTTAGATTCTTCAAAATCTAATTCAAAATCTTCCTGATTTGATTTCTCAGGACCATAAGCCACAAAAATGTCATCATTTTCAAAAAATTGTTCCAACGAGGTAACTTGTTGCCCTGAGAGTGTATATACCTTTCTTACTGCTCCAGAATCTAACTTGACAGCTTCTGTAATTGCTTCCATCGCATGTTCCAAGCTCGGAGCATTTCTTTTATTCAACAAAAGTCGCACAACTTTACGAGGTTTCGTACCGTGTCGTATTAAAGTGATTATTTTTGCCTTCACGCACAGTGGTATTGCACTTATTTGCCTGCCAGTACCCGCTGGAGATTGGGGTAATCCAGACAACGAACTGCCTCTTCTTACTTTGGTAGATGAATATTCCACTTTCTTGAAAATTTCTCCTTGTCCAGAAACCACATAACATTTACCATCCTCTAAATCGTTAATACTTTGAACTTTCTTTCCATCCATGGTATATATTGCTCGAACACCATTAGGTAAAGTCACATTTGATATCAAAGCTCTTGTTAAATCTGACGCTAAACTATCAAAACTGCGGTATCTTTCTGGAGTCACAGCCATCACAATACCAGTATAAAACTTGTCCCCATTTCTAAAAAACCTCACCCTTTTTGCTTTTTTAGTTGGTGGCGTTCTAAGAACATTTAAAGAATGCCTTGAACTAACATCCAACATTCTTTCATCTATGCTCATTATAGTAGTGGAATTTAACTCTCCATTTCCAGAGAAATTACTGTCGCCAGATGGTGAAGCACCTTGACTCAATGGTTCTTCCATCATTCTAAATACAAAAATGTTTCTGGTCACTGTTATTAATCTCAATATTGTTACTGTTATAACAAATGTAACAACGAATGACAAAAGTTTAAGCATCACATAATTATAAAATTTTTATAAACTACAAACATTATTCCTTCGTATGATACACATTGGACAAAAGGGCATGTTTCCCGTTGTTAATTATGAATGAACGAAAAATATTTTCGATAAGATCGTAAGTAATGATTTCCTACTACTTTATCATGTTGAACGTCACGACAAAAGTTCGATATACATTCGATAAAACAGGAATAAACCTAAACGTAAATTTAAATATTTGAAAACGCTTTCAATTTCCATTACACGTGACAATTTTTTGTAAACCCGACATTCTGATAATGGAAATATTTATTCTCCTTTCTAACCTACTTAACCTTCTTTAACTACATCACTGTGTACACAAATATACGAATAAACACTAACGTAATAATGTTATTCATAATTCAAATTTGCTAACAATCAAACGATCTGTACAAGCTTACCTGCCCAACGAGCAGAATGTTCTATTGAAAAACAGAAGAAAAGCCAGCTAACGAACAAATGAATCACCAGCGAACTGACATTTTCGTAGCAACCATGACGTGAATACTAGATAATAAAAGCGAGAAATCTCGCTTTCGTATTACGCTAACAGAATTCCCCGTTACGTCCGAGTCCCATATGATATTTATGCTTTCCGTTTCTCTCGTTACACACACCGAATTTGTTTTCTGCGCGCAAAATTGATTGACCTGCCAAACTTTAAAAGTAAAGTGACTTGTCAAAGAGAAACCGGAAGACCGGAACCGGAAGTGTAAAGAAATTGAAAGGGTGGGACAAAAATAAATAACCGAACAGGTTATCCCTTATTAACGTAATTACAACTAATTATTACGTCACTGCGTAATGTGCGTACGTGTGATCCGTTACAAAACGGGTTCTTCGTTGTACACTCTGACGAATAATTGCACTAAATAATGAATTATATTGCACATTGTAGTTGAAAAATCAATGCATAATATTTGATCTTACAAACGCGTTGACAATTATCAATGTCAACAGTAGAACTGTAACTTGATTATCCAAATTATTTAAATTACGATGTCACAAGAGGCAAAGATGTAAGATTGCGTTCAATCTTTTGTAATGCTACTTTTTAATTATATAAGGTATAATAAAGATAATAAAAATTTAAAAAAAATCAGTCGGTAAGATGTAATAACTGTGAACTGTATACATAGAGGGCAACATAATCTTTGAAAGACATTTGGTTAGACTGTCATCATTTATTTATTGCTCATATTTTTTTATTGTTATATGTTGCATCATGATCTAAAGATCACAGAGTAGATAATGATACAAAATGTATTAAAAAAATTTCAGATTAAAGTGCTGTGTGTGGCACAAAACTATATAAAAAAAAAATACTCCACAAGTCCTCTGGTAGCCGTGATCGTCTAGTGGTTAGGACCCTACGTTGTGGCCGTAGTAACCCAGGTTCGAATCCTGGTCACGGCAATGTCTTTGTACATTGTCACGGCAGAGGAATTTTTTTTTTAAATTTCCCCTGCCTTGTTCTCAAGAACAAGTAATTAACACTCTGTACCATTCTACGTACTCACAAATATTGAAAATGTTTCGAAAGAGATCAAAAAATCATGCCGCATACTTTTATTTCGAACAGATTAATATCTGTATTTTTCAAGACAAATAATCGTATTAATACGAACATTTTCCAAACAGATATTTTCCATTTCATGGAAATGTCCAATTTTCCTTTGAACATCTCGTACAACGCACTTGATACAAATACTTTATGCGACTGTCACCGCCAAGAGAAAAACTTTAAAATCTATCCTCGCGTGGGCATTAATCGCAACAATTCAAAAAATTCGCGGAAACTTCAACGCAGAAATTTCAACGTTCAAACGCTCAAGTTGAATCGAAAGAAAAAAACGAAAAAAAGGACAACGGCGTTGAAAATATTTGGAGCGCGATCGGTTGAGCCGCACCTGGGCCGTGGGATCGAGAGAAAGATAGACGTAGAAGCGATCCAGCCGGTGTTGGTAACGACACAGGGCCGTAGCGCGCCGGTATCGAAGCGACGATGCTTTGAATCCAGTGGAGGGAGATTTCACAATAGCAACCGACCGTTCTCCAGAAGAGCCGCAGTCTCGCTCGGTGTGTGTTTCTCGGCGGTTGATCGTCGTTGGTGCGGTTAGATGGTTTTACCTGAAGGAGCGAAGCGACCAGAGCCCGCTCTACTACAGTGCGTGGAAAAGCAAAGGCGTGCGCGTTTTTCCTGAGATCAAGGCGAGAACCCGCGAAGGAACGAGAGGCGAGTGCGGTGACCGAGGATGTCTCGCGAGTGAATGTGCAACAAGAGACACCGTGAGTGCGGGTGTCCTCGAGTTCGATTGCAGATCTTTCGACCGGTCAACGACAATGCGGGCGCGATACGTCGTGGCAGGTGAGTAAGGCCCCGGGCATGTTCGCCATTCTCGCGCGTCGTTTCTTACTACTCTCGTATTTCTCTTCTCTCTTCTCTCTTCTCTCTCTTTCTCTCTACCCTACGCGACCCTTGCTTACTCGCGATACTCGCTTTCGACGATCCGCGATCGAAAGACAACGCGGGGGGACAACAATCCTTTTAACATTTATCCAATTAGAACGCAATCGTTACACGCTACGCTACGCGAGTAAATAAAACGCTCGGGGATCGACGTGCGCTGGCTTTCCATCCGTTTCGTTCTGGCGGGCAATCCTCGCCGCGTCGCTCGTTCAAATTGATATACGTGGATCAACGCAAACGATGAACTCGGTAGCATTGAATTCGTGACAGGTGGGGAGACCGTCCTGCCGAACCGTTCCGCACACCTGATCGCCTACCCGAAGTACTGTTACATCCTCCGTGTACACTAGGCTAGACTAAAATAAACAGACATTCCCATCTCTGAGTTTTCTCACAATTTTGGATCTTTTGCGTGTCTTTCTCTCGTAATTGTTCAGCTGCAACTTCTCCGAAAGAAGACGAGGCGTTTTCACAAGTGTTTCACTACGGTTGTGTACACGTTCATTATCGACGCGTGAAACAACTCGATCGCTCGATGTGTGGCTCGGCGTGTTGAAGTCTCCGCGCGCGTCCGGCATCGAACAGTGTTCGAGTCACCTCGAGTACGTGATGTCGCTTCGATTTGCTCGATCCTCATTGTCAGAGTGTATAGCGTATTTCGTTCCCTCGCGCTGTAGAGGCAAAGGGAACGAAATAGCGGCATTACGAAGTAAAGTTCTGATCGATAACGCTGGTGCAATGACCAGGTAGCCTCTTAACAACCGGAGTAATCGCGAAGGAACACGTAAGACGCTATTTCTGTTGTAGAAATGAGAATTCTGTTAATCCAAGGATGGGAATGTTGGGCACGCGTAATTATCGTGAAAGACGCGCGTAACAATGGAAAAGTCCGTGCACCTCCGCATGTATGCTACGATACGACGGTGGTTACACGTCCCGTAAAAACAGACCGGCGGAATATCGATCGTCGAACAATCTCATCGCGATATCTCGCGTTGTTCAACGACGCCTCTTTGCCGCTAGCTTTGCGCGCAAAAAAACCACCGCGCTTTTTGTCTGACGTGAAATTTCATCACGGTTATTAATTAGTCCCAAGTATTCCAGGCCACTTTCCCTTTATGTCGTCTCTCGTCCGCGTAATTTCATTCGTGAAAGCTTTTAAAAGTTCTCTTGTTTGACGCAAAACAGCGCCAACGATCGCACGTTTTTTTATAAATTTCTACGATCCGATCGTTTGACCGGCGCTAACGATCGACGAGAATCGGAAATGCGCGCGCGCGCGCGCGTCAGGTAAAAGTCAGGTAAAACAGAAAGTTTCGGTGGGAAAATTTCGAGTTTCTCTCTCATTGAGAAATCGTGCCTTTGGGGCGATTCTCGACCTGAGAAGGGTCTCTCTCTCGGGGCCATGCCCATGGATTTCCGAGAAGGAAAAGCGTATTTCGACTCGTCTCTGGCGCAGGTGGAAGCCAGGTCGGTGCATTAACGTTGGGTCCCTCGCTTCACGCTCAGGTGCGTGCCTCAAACGACACGCGCGCGTTCTATGCACACGAATCCACTGCGCAGAAAGTTCCACATTCGTCGTTGTACTTGTTAGACGATGCTGGCCACGATCATTTTTTCCCTTTCCTCTTATCGTCAGCGTAAAAAGAGTCGAGCAGATTCCGTAACAGGTGCATCGCTTTATTCTTGCACGTCCGAGAAATTTTGCCGCGATACGCTCCTTCTCACCGTGGATCGTCGAACAGTTCGAAGAAAAATAATGTATTCCTTCTAAGAAACAAAAAAATGTCGATTCTTTGAGAAATATTTATAGCACGCTCGCTTCTCTTATCACGACTTATGGGTTTCACAAGTCGTTTCGTAATTTCATGGTAACATGATTGGAAATGACAGTATACAGTGTATCACTCCCTTTGAAATTTCTCTCTATGATGTTTCATTGTTCATTGTTCGAAGGATCAATAAAAAAAAAAGAGTGGATTTTAAAGCGTTGGAACGATGCTAGAAAAGATTTCATTTGGCAACACATCAGATGATAAATATATTTTAACGACAGGTTCACAACCACAAATGGAAACTGTCATTATGCTTGGATTTAGTCAAATTTCACTTCGAGTATTCAAGTATTCAAGTATTCATCCTCCATTAGTCGGGAATTAATGATACGATTTGGGCAATTCTTTCGAGTTGATCGAGACAAAAAAAGTGTGCAAAACTGTTTTATCGGCCGAGCTGGCAATTTGTCGTCCCTCCCGCGTTCAGATATTTCGATATTTAAATTCAACGAGCATCGGCGAATTTATAATTCGCAGTATCATACGGCGGAACATTTTCGAGCCGAGGTACCGTACGGTAATTCAAATTAGCTGATTCGATACGTGCGTTATTCGGCTCCTTCTTTGGCGTTACGCGCATTCGTCGAATGTGCCAACCTCAACATTCCAGAAGATTGCATTTTTTCGGAGCCATCGAAGCGCAACGAACAGAGAGAACGCGGCTCTCTGTCCGTGCTCGTTTCGTATACACATCTTTGCCGCGACGACTGTTGTACAGTAACAATTGCCACACACGCAAGCTGCGCTAATGCAAATCGCAAACTCGAACGCATGTGGATCACGTGACGTGGATTTTACGTTTAACTTTTGGACTTTTAACTTTTCGTTTCAACGTTTAAGATTTAGGTTAGGTTTCTTTCAAATGGTAAATAATAGTTGTGTAAATAATAGTTTTGCTGTTTCTTTTTCTTTTTTTATTTCCGTTTTTTATTTATATTCTTATTTTTCCTGAATGTTTCCTTTTTTCACACTTTTCCTCGAGTATATCCGAGGAATTTTTTCGCCGCGTATTAATCGTTTAATAACATCGTTATTAACATCGACGTCAGTAGCAATTATTGTTATTACAGTAACGAGTAAAATGTCGTGGAACAGCCAAGTTACATACGTTCCTTTAACGGTAGGTTTGATCAACTTTACTGTAACTGTATTAGTCATTACTTCCTGGATTCTCCGGCTTCCTTACACGCTTTGTACGAGCAAAACCGTTTCCTCGTTATTATGCCTCGAACAACTTTTATTATACCTTATTTTACGTTCTATTAACGTTGCCAAAATGGACGTTATTTATTAAAAAAAAAAAAAGTCTTCAAACAGCGTTACAATAATATCACTTTAACACTCTAATAAATATAGATATATAAACATTTAAAAATTTCAGATTTAAAGATTTTCGTGCGCATGCGCATTCGAAAGTCTCGCAAAGGAAATGCTCTTCCTAAAGCGGTAGTCTGGTTATCATCACGGCACTAGAAAAATCTTGAGCAGTTCCTTAACTTTGAAAGAAAGGTTTTTTTTTTCCCTCAAAGAATTCACGGGGACAGGACACTAGCGAGGTTCTCAGAGGCCATGTGCTACATTCAGCGTTATTGTCTCCTCCACTTTTCTGCTTCTGGTTAGGATTATTCGTAATCTTGTTTTTCTTCTATGCTTCGCCGGAGGAAAGCCAGAGTTTAAATTTCGTGGAAATATGTCTGACGCGATATACGACTGCGTCGTCGCAACTAACGAAGTTAAACAACATTTGGATACCGAATTTTTAATTTAATTGTTAAATAATGCTTTTAGTATAATATAACATAATGCGATATTCCAATTATTTATTAACGCGTAAAATTCGAGAAAAAGTGTCATTGTTAATGCGAAACGGGAATGCGTTGAAACATTATATGAATATTAATCGCTCTTTCTGTAACTTGATACGAATCACTTGCATGCGTCTATCTGCGTAAACTGATGTTTGTCGTGAGTCAGAAAAAAGAAAAGGAAGAAAACGATACTTTCGTTGCGTTCATTTCTTCTTTGAGCCCCCGACGCGATCGATCAAAACGTTCCGCAGCGTTGCAAATCCTTTTCCAAAGCAAAGGACTCGGAAAAACATTTATTCAAAATGTTGCAACCGCAAAAGTTTCCTTTCTCCTCGAAACGATTCGACCGATTCGGTGCAACGCGTGTTACAATTTCACAACGAAAAATTTTCGTCTCAACAGAATTCAACTTATTGTTGGTGAAATTAATTGTTTATCCGGAATTTACACGTTCGTCGAATTCGATCGATTTAAATAATTCATTCGTGGCGAGTAATTATTTACGTCTCCGGATTGCGATTCGTTGGATTCAACCTGACCGCATAACCCGTCTACGTATAGTAATTATGCTGATGAACCTGGCGTCGAATCGCGAACCGTACAGCACACGAAATAATTCTCGGCGAGCCGCATCGAGGAAGGTTGTAGATAACGTAGAGAATATTTTATCGATTGTCTCGATATTAGGGCGGCACTTGCTTAAATCCTATAATCCTGTGGAATATAATTTATTTCGTTCTGACTTTCTTTAAGCGTTTAATTGTCTAAACGAAAGTTATTTTGCTCTAAACATCCAAGAAATACGTAAATTTCCAAGTTGAAAGTGTTAAATACACATGATGCGTTGCAGCAAAAACAAATTATTCAATTGATTGATTGACCTAACCTAAACCTAACCTAAACCTTTACATCAATTATATTACATTAAACTGTAATTATATTATAGTTTAATTAAACTGTACTCTAATTATAGTTTAATTAAATTACAATATTATTATAATAATTATTATAATATTAAATTTTATTCATATTTTTAAGTTTCATCTTCACCAAACTTCGCGACTGATCGTCGTTGATTTACATTCGTTTCGTCGAACAATGGATTCTTAAACGCGATTAAATGACACACGTAGATACATATTGTACATTGTGTCGTGTATCATAAATCTATATGTATATTGTTACGCCACTGCAAAAATAACACGTGCCTCTTGTACGTACATCGGAGCTTACGGGTCAGCTTCAGATACGCTTATCGTTTTACAAAGATGAAAATATAGCTACATACTTTGGCGCGATACGGCTCAACTAAGGCTGTAACACGTGTCACATACCAAATTGGTTTCTCCCACGAACGGTATACGTACGTATATATTTGTGTCTCGAAACGAAGAAGAAACTCTATCGAAGCGATATTGTTGGATGCTTCTTATCGGTCCTATCAGAAAGTGTTTCTGTAGGCTTTACGCTCGCCTACCACCGCGCACCATTGAGATGTAAATGTGTTTCGCGCGCGTTCAGATAAGACCGCGTGAAACCGAGAAGAAGGCATCTCGGTGCCGGTGACTCATTGCGGCTTCAATTTTTTTCTAACAATAGAAAAACTGGTTTCGAGATTTGTAACCAGGCATCGAACCAGGGTAACAGTGTCTCCTACGTCGACGTGGCTGAAAAGTCAAGCAGTCAACAGTTTAACTACCGTCCTTAGCTTTTCTTTTCTCTTGACGTGAAACGAGACGCAAAGGAAAATCAAATCAGTCCGTGGCATCCTTGTGCCACTTTTCCCTCTGCACAACCCTGTGCCAGATTTTATCAGAGTTGCAGCTAAAACTGGGCAAAAAAAAAAAGAAGAAAGAAACAAAACCAGGCGATACGTGCGCTAATTGTACAATCAATTGTACAATCGCGTCCAATGGTTCGACGATTAATATTTATACAATTCGCGATCCGCGGTTTAATTCTCTGCCGGTACAATGGGAGACAATCGTATCTCGTTTAATACTCGGAGAACGGAGCCCTCCATTCAGACCGAAGCCCTACGCGACGAACTTTCTACATCGACCGAGATATGCAGCAGCTTTGTTACGCTCGCGTACATGCACGTATACGCGTATCGATACGTTTCACCTCGGAAAATCGATACCCTCGCAGATTTCCTTTGTGAATTCCATTCAACGGGACTTCACGTTCCGGGATAAATTCGCGAAACAATTTTCAGAGGCGCGCTTGGGTGTTTAATTTGCACGGTTCCCGTGCTGCGACAGCATTTAAACTGTCGTTCGTCGATCGTTCTCTCGTTATCTACGATATCGTGCTGTAATCAGTTACACTCTGTTCGTGTTTCTCCTATCGATGCTCGACATCTTTTCGTCGCGTTTTACGGAGAGAAATATTTGCTAGAAATTTGCGACTTTGTCTCCCGATCAAATCGCCGATTTTTAACAATGGCGTAACGAACGGGCGTAAAAAAAATTTCGCAATCTACGCAATGCAAAGCGGCGGAGGTTTAAAATGCAAGTCCAAGAGGCGACGCCCTCTTCCTCCCTTGGTCATCTCGTCATTCTCCGCTCGAGTGTCACACACTCGGAGTACCGATCTCTTTTCCTCTCTGGAGTCTAGAGTATCCTTCCTCCTGCGATCGACGCCTGTTATATCGAGGCGTTGGTACTCTTGTCAACCGCGACACAAAAGAATCACCAGCACGGTTTTCCTCGTTGGTATATCTTCTTTTTTCCTTTTTTCTTCTTTTTTCTTCTTTTTTTTTTGCTTATTTTAGCGCATGTCACTTCTAAAGGGTGAAGCACAGAAAACAATAGAACATGGCGTATTATGTGTGTGTGTGTGTGTGTGTGCAAGGAATGTATTATTTCAATACGGTCGCGAGTTAGCCAGCCAGTCCGAATCTTGGTATTATTATTCTCGGCTCCGCTCCTTCCCTTTGTTGAAACAAACTGGCACGTTACCAAAGTTATGATTAAAACGTCGTCCTTTTATTACGGAGATTTCGTCATTTGTCGCAATTTTCTTTCCGTTACGAGAGATCCGCTCGTAAAACGTCTCCTCCGGAGTGTCAATTAAAATTGGATATCGAGCATGAGCTTATCCTCCCTCGCGTAGAAAATTACTCGCCCCTATTTAAATGCAAATATTTTCTCACACAATAAATCGTTATCGTCGCTATTGACTTTTACTTCTCAATTTTACTTGTAGAAATAGCTCCTCTGTCCCGTGCTTTCTCGTCTATCCTGCTTTTCAACGTTTATCTCCCACATGATCAAACGTTATCTCTTCGCGGTTTCTCTTCGAGGGTTTTCTCCGCACTTGTTCAAAGATAAAGACACATTGTGCGTGACCAACCAAGGCTGATTCAGTGATTACAAAAAAAAAAAAATGAAAATGAAAACTTCGGGAAATATGTACGTTCTCTTCACTCTAATCGGCTAATCGGCAAAGGTGAACGACTAGAAAACAACGCACGCGTTTTTACGCAACACGCGTGTCTCGAGCGTTAATCAACGGGCGTTAATGCGTGTTAAACGAAATAAAGCAAAAGTTGATGGAAAATGCAATTGCAAAAATCGATCGCAATCCTCCGACAACATTCTTCGTCTATGAATTTATATATTTTACGTGTTAAATTGCAAGTCAACTGTGTAATATTAACCCTTTCAGTGCCGAATGACGATATTGACCCTTGTCAGGGTTTATTTAGAACTCTGTCTCAAAATAAATTCATAAAACTTATAGATAATTGAATTTATATATAGTTTTGTGTTATGATTGGTAATTTTGTTAGAAATAGTCGAAAGTACACTGTTTATGCTTTATACTTATATATAAGTGTTCTAAAAAAATAGCAGATTTTCCCATTTTTCCTGATGATTTTCGATAAACATTACTAGCACGATTTTCATCAAATATTGGCAAACACATTTGGCATTAATTTGTTTCGTTCCTTTTTCATTCAACAAACATCATTCTTGCTTTTACGTTTATATCTCTTTTCTCAAAGCTTACTTCAACTTGCTCCGGCATTCTTCGCTCACAATTAGATACAATTTATTCGAAAAAAGGGTTAATGCCTGCATTATAACAAGGCTATCGCCGCTTGGAAGCGCGAGGCAGCGATTTCATGGGTCGTTGTCGTGGCTTCGGGTCGGTCACTGATCCACACCGATGATCCTGAGAAGCTGGTGGTAAAAGTTTTATACCGTTACGAAAGGGAGAGATGTCGTGCAGCGAATATACGCAGCGTTGCTCCTCGAGACGTCGCGCGAAAACCGGAAGCTCTAGTAACGCGCCTCTCGTTCGAGGATTGCAACGACGCACGCCACGTTTACGCCCAAGGTCGTTGGTCGGGTCTCGAAAAGCCGCGCTTTTTCAACTCTCGCTCGCGAGTTTCAACACGACCTAAGATCGATTTTTTTCTCGAAACTCGAGTCTCGATCCGAGAATGCAGCTGAAAACTTAGAAGACCCACGAGCGTCGAACGTTTTTGCAGTTTTGGAAAGGCGCTCGAATTAGTAAAACGAGGAAAAAGGCCGCAACGTTTCAGATATCCCAAAAGCGTAAGCTGACTACGAATTCCCGAAGGCGCAGTTCTCTCGCAAATTGTTGTGAAAGTTGCCTCCGCGGCTCACAATCAGAACTCGAGCATCGCGTGTAAAGGCATTCCGTAATTCGCTTCTTTGCTTCTATTTCGACGACAGTCGCAGGCAAAATCCTCTCGAAAGGGATTACTTCAGTGTGATCGTATAGTTAACAAATGTGTTTTTTTCAGAAATTTGAGAGAAATCGAATTTAAGCGGAGAGGTGACATTAGTTATTGCTGGCGTCTTAATCTAGTTTCGCTTTCTGCGCAAAAACTGCGCGTTCAATAGCTTTATCGTTAGTCCTTCCCGTTGACGATAACAAAAATCATAATTTGTCACGGATAATTTGTTTGCCAATTGCAAAAAAGATAATGCGAACGATTTCTGGATCTACCGACCATCGAAATGTGAAATTCGTGGCAGAGAAATGAAAACGACAAGGGACAAAAATTTACGAGCTTCTGTTAATATGTTTTACTAAAAATCACTCGAATCTCTGAAAATACACATGTAAGATTTCCATGAAAAATTCCAAGTTGTTTTAACCATGTTATGACTGAAAGTGATTTTAGTGGGGGTAACCCAGAAAATCAGGTCTCTTCAGGTGCAACGCTGATGCAACGAAAATTAGCGATTGGTTGATTTAGATCACGTGATTCGTGAGGGGCCGTGGCGTAGACCTCGAGTAGGAATGGCGTTGTCTGGTAATTTGTTTTTATCGATTCAAATGTTTGCGTATCAATAAAATCTTATGGCAAAAAAGTCGTCAGAACAGTTGCTCCTGGGCCTTTCAGTGAGACAAGTCGTGCAGTTTTTTGGTAGTTCTACTGCTAATGAAAGGCAATTAATTTATTCTCTTGATAATGCTATCAAAGAGGAACAAATAACCAGAGACAGCAACGCGATCAAAAGATCCGGACAAGCTACACTCGCGATTATTTCTTAAACACAGCGTTATCGAGTTTTTCACACGTGCATCCTTCTCCCCGGTTTTCTTTTTTTCTCCCTCTTTTTTCTTTTAAACGTCAGCGCGCGTCCATCCGTTGTATTATGCAATCGATGTATGTCAATCAAGGCGCGTCCACTCATGGTAAATTGTGTACACGCGATAAAGTTCAGCGCGCGCCGGTCTCGAGCGTTTTTATGCAGAGGAGAACGCCGATTGAAAATGCAGTTGCTAGTTATCCCTCGTCTCCTCCTTCTCTCTCGTCCTCCGCTAATCCTCCATACACCCCCTACCCTGATTTCATCTCGAAATCTGGCGTTTCTCTCGCTCGCTCAAAGATCCTTCTCTTGTTCTTCGGGTCTGTCTCTCACCCTGCCGACAATTCAATGGCTCTGCTTTGTTCCGGCATCTGGTCTCTACCTCGGACGAAATCCATTTCGAGTAATAATTTGTAAATAAATTTTCGAAACTGAATGTTCTTTGGTATTTATTTGGCAAATAATGGATTTCAATTAATGGCACGTAGCTCGTTTGTAAGTCAATTAAAGGAATCTGAAGCTATGCGAATAATTGGGGAAATAATAAATTGGAATACTGATTATTTGATAATTGAAAATTTGTCCTTGAAATAACATTCAGAGTAAATGTCGAGAATTTGTCTTCGAAATAACATTCAGAGTAAATGCAAAACCAAAATAATTAAATGAAAAAAGAAGAAAGTAACAATCGATGAAAATCAAGGTAATAATTCATAAGTGTGTGTCTCGTCCCTCGAACATTTGGTTCGTTAATGAATAAAATTTGGTGACGAAGACGAGAGGGGAGTAATTTCTAAATTTCTTCTATTCTCGTATTCATTAAAAACCAAGCAAAGTCGCAGAATAAGAAATAGCAAATATAAACATTGAACCTATAAATATATATCTTGAGAAATCAGTTATTTCTGTAAAAAATAGTAAACAATTTATTTCATTCATGAAACAACAAATAAATCATTTAATCATTTAATTTAACGAATCAGTAAAAAATTAATTTAATTCTCAGACGAAACAACTTAATACCATAATTCTGTTATTTCACAAACAAATTATTTCTGAAATAACTTTAAAAAAGTAATTTAAAAACGTTACGTGAAACATTGAAACATTATTGTCAATAATGTTATTTGAAACATCTTTCAAAACACGCAGACGTGCTGGTGTCTCTCCGCCTTTGAAACATTGCGGATCCCGTGAGAACCACTGTTCAAATGAATGAAGCCCATTCACCGATCTATAGAACAACCGATCGCTGGGAGTATGCCCGCGTGTAATTCGATAGGAATGCATTTTTCTCGAGAACAGAACAGGCGTAACCCGGAAGGACGAAATTGGCACGTTCCTCCTCCGCGTGTCGCGTTCCCTTTGCTCGAAATTTCGCGAGATTGATCGTCGCGTTGCAAGGCCACCGGCCATTTTCCAAGCGAGGTATTGCCGAGGTATTACGTAAAGTTCCGCGACGCGCGGCTCGTCCATCGAAAGTTCCCAGGTATAGAGGTTTTTGCAAAACGAAAGTTCGTCCGCGCGTCGGTTCGGCGGTTCCTTCCTTATCGACGCATCTTCGCGCGATGTCCAACTTTTATTGTCCCGAAACAATGAATCCGAATTTCCGGAAACCGGAGTTTCGAGTCGTATTCAGGTACGATTCGTTTTTCGTGTTTCGCGTAATTTCGGGCTGATCGCCCAGACAAAAGACAGAGAAAGTGAAGAGAAGAATGAAAATTCATTCGTTCAGTTTGGCAAAAGGGACTCCCGATTTCTATCTGTGACAAATATTTGTACAGGCTGTTTCAAGAATTTCTACCTGTCCCGGCACCGCGTCACTTTCGAAGAAAGAAAATAACTCGGGTCAGGCTCGAAAAGATCTGGTAGAAATTCTTGAAACAGCCTGTACAAATATTTGTCGCAAAATTCGACATTTGCGATTAGTTTCGTAGCAAATCAGTGAATTAGCACGACCAACGGCACAGTTATTCCACTAACGCTAACCACACCGCCATTTTGCAATGTCTGTTCTCACCGTAACCGGTCACATGTTGTTTTTTCGAAAGAAATACAGATTTTCAATTTATCGTAACATGAAGAAATAACGCAGAACGTAAACTTTTAAATAATAACAAAATAACAATCGTATATTTTCATTTTTATACTCCACACAAACAGGAAGCGATAGAAGCACAGTTTAATTCATTTAAAGGATTTAGTTTTAGTTTTGTTAATTGCACTTTTCGCAGATGATGGGTTTTCTTCTTACACTCTTCGTACACTCAGCAAGATTTTAGTTGTTTTATTATCTTTGTAAAATCTTGTTATAATCTTGTGGATCATTTGATGTTCCTTGTACGTTTTCTAACAATTTTTTGATAGTCTATGCGTAGTAAGCTCTTCTGCTAGTTGAAATAAAAATTCTTGCCTCGATATATTCTGTCTAGTTATTTTCTTAGAAAGAACTCACGCATCCATATTGGTCAAATCGAGGATGTTGAAGAAAACTGTACTTTCTCGGCATTTGACGACGCAGAACTTCGTATTATCGTAGCTTCATATCGTTGTCGATTTTTATATATTTATAATACAATCATTTGATTCGTAAACTACCGTATCATTCTTTCTCGCTTTTGCAAGCTTTCGAACAATACCAACAAATGTCATTCTTCCTTTTAGAAATTTTGATGCATTTACAGTTGTTCAGATCTTGGTTGAGTACTAAAGTTCCAAGTATAAAATTGAAAATTGATTAATTAGATAAAATTAAACGAACAGAAGAAGTAACAGCGGATAACGTATAACTCTGAATTAAATTTTGGAACCGATCGTTTGACCGGGCGTGATACGGTTAGCGTTAAATGGAATATCGATGAATTTAAACTGTGCAGTTTATCCGATCAGATACGATTGCACGTTGCAGCTGAAACTGAAATTGCATATAATCGAGAACGGTGGGCGTAAGTTGTTAGCTATCTACACATGCAGAGCGGCGAGGGACCGAAAACGAACGCTCGGTCGCCTCTTTCGGATGATCTCGAGCCTTTGATTTTTGTCCGATGCGTTTGAAATTTCCACGCGTCAAGGACGAATTGATTTTCACCGACTGACATTGTCAAGAAACAGGTTTTTTTTTTCCCTTTTGTTTTGTTACGAGCGTGATGGAGTGTTACGTGCGCGTGACACGTCGTCGTTTTGCATGCGAAGCGAGTGCGAGTTTCAAAAACAAAAGTCGAATTATGAATTGCACAAAAGTCATTCCCGATTAAAGTGAAACGAATATCCATCGTTGACGTATAATCGATAATTTGTCGTTAAATAATTGTCTCGATAACGTGACATCTCCACGTCGACGCGGGAAAATAAATCGAGAAAGCGATCTCTGCCGCTTTGACGATTTTCTCCAACCCACTTCGATCTCTGCTGATTTTCCACTGTTAAACGCTAGTTTCCTATTTAAGTTCCACCGTTCCACGTAGGCTTGCATCTCATTCTTCGAGTCGAAGACTCTTTCTTCCCTAATTGGAGTTCTTCCATGCTCTACGAGTCGTAAGTAAGCCACGAGGTTAAACAGCCTCGGATAAGTCCTCGTTCGGTTGCTCGCTTTTGTTCTTAAAGGGAAACGGTTAATTCTCGTTAAGTTTGTTCGATTGGTAAAACTGCGAGACGACGATGTGATACATACGTAACAGGAATCGAACGACCACGCTGAGAGTGTGACTTGCAGAGACTGGCTCCGAGAGTTCCTTGCATCTATTAGCAGAGCAGAGAGACTTTGTGAGTCATCGTAACCTGTTTTTTTTTTTTGACGTCACTTGAATCGTGCACGATACAGGTTTTCCAATGTTCGTTAGCTACGAGTGAGAATCGTCGATTTCCTCAGCCAAAGAATATTTTTTGAGAATTTTCCATCGGAAGGAATTGCTATATTCCGTAAGAAATTATTCGTCGAGCAAGAAGGAAGGCTGAGATGAGATTCGATTTGTTTTTTTAAAACAACCCATGCGACCTGTGATAATCTCTGTTTGTTGAAATTCGCCGCGGCTCGTACCTGCCTCCTCATTAAATTATCGGTCTCATTATGCAACCCATGATGTGACGATACGCCGAAACAACTCGTGATTAAATTGTATACTAATTTATGGATCGTGCGTACTCCAATTGATCGTACAAAAAGAAAGAATGGATCACTCGCGACAAAAGGAAAAGCGAAAACTTTTTAAAAATTTTCTATTGCCTCGAGTAATCGCATTTTCATCGCGTCACTGGATTTAAACGTGAATATTCATTTCAAGCCAATTAAACCCGGTGTGCGATATATTCACGCCGATAAAGAGAAATAATAAATTAATCGACGCGGGCTAGGATACGCGGTATATTTTATGTCGCAGCCGGCTATCGCTTAACCCACTCTTCTCGTATCTATTTACTATCTAGCTGCATCTGCTGCTCGACGAGAGTTGGTATCTCGAATAAGTAGCTTCCTACAAAGCAACAAAGAAAGTAACTCGCGGCCTGGTGAAGGCGTGGCAAGACTCGCGAAGCCGTTGAGTCATGTATAATTGTAGTCATACGTGAATATATAATGCATACATACCAACAAAGGTATTCACCGTGCTGAGAAAACGTTCTATCAGTTTGCTCGCGCACGATCAGAATTGATTTAATTAGTTAGACGTTGACGTATAAGGGTTCTATAGATTTTTTTTATCACTAAAAGTGATTTTAGCGGGGATAACCCAGAAAATTAGGCCTCTTCAGGGCCCGATGCAACGCTAATGCAACGAAAATTAGCGATTGGTTGATTTGGGTCACGTGATTCGCGAGGAGGCGTGGGATAAACCTCGAGTAGAAGTGGCGTTGTCTGGTACTGAGCGATCGCACCTGTAATTTGTTTTCTATCGATTCAAATGTTTACGTATCAATAAAATTTTATGGCAAAAGAATCGTCTTCATTTCCTAGTCGGAACAGTTGCTTCCTTTCAGTGAGACGAATCGTACTGAGGTACAAGTCGTGCAGTTTTTTTTTCTTTCTGTCGGTCTGTCGATCTGTTGTAAGTCCTTCCAACTAGAAAGAGTTCTTCTAGTCATCGACGTGGCAAACGAATCGTGAAGTTTCGCACACAGCTTCTCTGATCCGTTATGCCTTCTAACAGTAAACTCCCTTTTGATATATTGGACAGATGAATTATGTTCATTGTGATCATACTGATTTCCTGCTTGAATAACGGATAGATATTTCGAGACAATGTGATTATTTAATTACGTTCGATACAATCAACGACAGGTTATGAAAATTAATTAACAATGAAACTATGATTATTAATTGTTAAATTATTATTATCAAATTGTGACTCCATTCTGAGTCATTTTAGAACCGTGTCAAATAAAACCCGACGAACTGGTAAGAAATCTTCCTCCGAGAGTTGGTTTCTCTCTCTCTCTCTCTCTCTCTTCGCGGAGAAGAGACTTCAATGCTCGCACAGTCACGGAACAGAACGTCTTTCTATCGATTCATCGTTGAGCCTCAGCTCTGCGAAACCAGAGACACGTCACCTCATGCGTCTCGTCGCAAGGAAGTTACTTCCGGTTGTTCTCTGCGTTGCCTCACGATCGGTCAGAATTTCTACTTATACGGCAGAAACGTTTGTTTCAACGTATCAAGTAATTGAATTAAAACTTCTTTTCTTTAGAAATCGAACGGTGAAACGATTTCTAACAGGCATTGTAATTTGTAGATTTTTATTTTTAATTTTTAAATTTTCAATTTTTATTCTCCCTCTTCTGTTAATTAACCGAAAGTATAAGGGAATATAGTCGTTAGTAATTTCCTGCCATTGGTAATAATTAACTTTTGAATTATTGTAGGAATCTTCCTACAATAATAGTAGTAATAATAATAATATTCAGACAGAGATAGGATTGCCTGTACTTCAGAATAAATATAGATAAATATAGATAAAATAACATTCTTAATAAGAAATGACTATAATTGTAGAAAATTCTCTTATTTTTAAGTTTTCAATCTTTACTTTGCCTTTTCTGTTATTAACCAAAATATTAATATAATTACCAGTAATTTCCTATCACTGCTAATAATTAATTTCTGAATTAGGAATCTCCCTACAATAATAATGATAATATTCAGACAGAGATAGGATCGATTACACTTTAGATAAAATAAAATTCTCAATAAGTACTACAATTATAGAAGAATTCTTTTCTTTTTAAGTTTTCAATCTTTACTCTTCCCTTTTTTTTGTTAATTCCTCCTTCTTAACCAAAAGTACAAATTATAATATAATATAATTTCTAATAATTTTCTATGATTGGTAACAATTAATCTCTGAATTAAGAATCTTCCCACGACAATAGTGATAATAATAATAATAATAACATTCAGACAGAGACAGGACATTGACTATAGTTTTCACAATTTTTCTCAATGTTCCCAAGCCTACATCGCCGGAGTTCACATTACGGTTCCCCATATTATTCCGTCTAACAAAGACACACGCAAGCCACAACTGTCTTTCATGTGCGTACTTTATATGCCAATCACGCAAACTCGTGAGTTCCTTCCATGTATTCATTCTCGAATGTGTCGCGTGCGCTCATGCGAGAGGATCGTGGAAAACCTCTAGGAAACGGCACGATACGAATCTTAATTAAAGATACCTTATTGTTGCTTCCTTACGTTCGAGCGTGAATAATTTTTTTACGACGTTAATTGCCACTTTTGTGCTTTTTCTTTTCTTCTTTTTTTCCACCCGCGCTTAGGTTCAAAAAAAAAAGAAAGAAATGGGTTCGCTTCTCATCCGAAAGTCATCTTTTGCGACAACTTTTGTGACATTCAAAGTCTGTTGACGATAACACTGCTCATTTATTAAACGAAAATTACACTATGATAATTGGCAATTTTGTGTGAGGTATGAGCAATAGATCTGTTAAACTCATATTAAGAAACAATAATTCGTTAGAAATAGAAGTTGAGGTTTTATAAAAAATACATAATAAAAAATATATACACCAAAAGTACAAATTAATATAATTTCTAATAATTTGCTATGTTTGGTAATAATTAATTTCTGAATTAAGAATCTTCCTACAACAATAGTAATAATAATAATAATAATATTCAGACAGAGACAGGACTACCAATCGAGATACACGTTGAAACTAATTTCAACTTGGTAATTCGGATAATTTCTACGCTTATTGCTCTCTTTCCTGTTACTCAGCCAATTTCGTTGATAACGTTTTATTTAGCTACTTTTTGTTAAACATAACAACAATGCCTCGTAATCTTTGTAATTAGCGATAGTATAAGAATCGTTACGACCGCGTTATAAATTATTTATGACTTCTTTGTGATCGTGTACGTAAGCACATTACATCCTCTTTCCATTTCTACAGAGTCTCTCACAATTTGTTCTTCCCTTGATACATAGCCACTTCTGCCTTCTTTTCCATTATTACTCGTTCGAAGAACATTCATTCTCGTATTCTTTCTCCTCCCGTGTACTCGATACACTCGAATTATTTCAAAGTGTTGGGCGGACGAGGTCAGGAACGCGACGTTAATCTCAAATTCTGCCGTTTTTCCGACGATTTCAAAACTTGCGAAGAAAACACTTTTTGTTTCAAAAGCGCAGTCAATTTATTTGGCGTTAGTTTGTTCAAGTGTGTTTGAATACGTTTATCCAGATATACGAAAGACGTCGATTTATAATAATTGTCTGCATATTTACCAATTTTTAAATGTTTAATTTAGGTCCTTTTTGCGCAATAAACGTCAGTGTAGAACATAAACGACGAATGGTTCGTCGTGGTTGCATTTGATCTCGACGAATTTCCATCAGAGTATAACCGTAATGTCCATCTTAAAACGAGTCTCTCCCAACTATACAACCTTGCGAGGGTGTGCAGATGCATCTCATGCATTATTTATTGGTTACCATCGATCCTCCTGCGAGTGCAGTCCCACTTCATCAGCAGTCTTGCTCGAGAAGTCGCGGATGTTGCGTTTGTACTTTTTTCCTTTTTTTTTTTCAAGGCGATACGACGGAAAAGTGTAGTTTTTTAAATAACTGTGCGCAATACGATAGTAAATTAGGCTGAACATCCAATGTAGATGGAGAAATGAAATAAAACTAAACTTGGATAAAAGTACGGAGCAATGACTGTTTTGAGCGAGTACGATTCAGTTAACCTGAATTTAACGTTTCAGTGAACAGAGAAATCAAATCTACACGTCTACACGCCGATTAGAGTCGAACGCGGGCGTGCAGTATCTTACCGAAGATTTCGACCTATTTAAAATACCTCCCCTCCTTTATTTAAGAACTGAAAATTACTCTCTCGATTGCCAAGGTATTTCACGCGTGTAACTTTGTACGTTTCCTGACGTTTCAGTACTTACGAGCTTGTTAGTACTCACCGACGAAGCGCTGCAAGACACCAGACACAAGAACTACGACGAACGCCCGAGAGAAGCGTACTTCAACGGGTCAGCGTTTCTCAAATTGAGCTCGTTCGTGTCCGTCCACAGGCACAGCGGTCTCAGTTTCCGAACGTGCGATGGAGGCCGGCTCTTCGCCCAGAAATACAACGAGGACTCGATCAGCCTCGAAGTGACCCCGGATGGACTGCTGTTCGCGGCCATCGTCGACCAGCAACGATACAAAGCAAGACTCAACGCCAGATTGCTGAACAACGCCTGGCACAATGTCAATCTCTTTTTCAGGCTCGGCAATCTTACGTTGAACGCGGCAGGCCACACGCAGGTAATTAACTTTCAAGTGAAGCTAGTAAGTCGAGTTAGCTAAGCGGTTGATGAGCAAGTTGGTAAGTTGAGTCAGCTAATTAATTAAGTTTCTTTCAAGACGAAATTTCAAGAATAAAGATAAATTGATTCGTCTTTGATTATTACACATTGTTAACTCGTGTTTGCATGCGCAAAACGTTGTTTTTACTTTTGATAATCAGGAATCTTTCTTCGTTATAACAAAAAATTACTCTTTAGTGTTACAAAAATTTCAATCATGAAGGACTTTTCAATGAATTACATGCAGACGCTTTATCCGAGCGATTTTGAAATATATCGTAGCAATGTGGAAATTGATATATCTGCGAAACCAGATATATTTGAAAAACCTGTTGTGCATTACACGTAGGTGATTGCTATTTCAGTTTATCACACTGAAAATAAATATATGTATAAAACAATATACTGTATAAATAAAGTATATTGAAATTTATTTAGGTTAATAATTTAGATAAGTAATAGCCGGTGAGGTGAGCCTCTGCATAAATCTAAAAAACTGTCAAGCTTCGTTTCGTTGATCCTTCGCGACGATTCTGTTTCAGGTGATTGCCAACGCAACGTATAACGCTGCGATTCTTACGCTGCCCGATTACGACATGAACGGGTCTCTGATCGTGGGCGAAGGATTCAGAGGATGCATACTCCAAGGTCCTGGTATTCTTTTTAACGATACCATCAATAACGGAGCTGTTTTCGGCCAGTGTCCCGCAGAAAACAAAGGATGTAAGGATTTTGTACAATGTCGTTTGCAATGTTCGAGATCTGGAACATCTTGTCGCTCGTTGTTACTCAGAAGAAAAATATCGACAGTGTAGAAATTGACTACTGAATATGTATCGAATATGTATCGCGTGTAATTCTCGTAGACGAGAGATCGAGTACCTATAATAATTCTGGCTGTAGAATTTTGAATCACTTTGCGCACACACTTTCACAGAGTGAAGATCACTTGTATACTCTAGTTCTGGTTTCTCCGTAAAACTCTCAGATTACACAGATCATGCGAATCCGTGTGATTATTTTTCATACGAAGTAGCAGATTGCATGGCAGATTTTCCTACGAAACTTTCAGGTGGTACGAGCGCAGGACTTAACGCAGGTGGTATAGGATCAGGCGCAGTCACCACCATGGATTTCTGCCATCACGAGCCATGCATGATGCATGGTAAATGCGTGTCACGGCAGGATCGTTACGAGTGTCACTGTTACGCCCGATATTCCGGCAACAACTGTCAAATTGACGACGGTAGACATTGACGTCGAATATGGGATATTAGCGCAGAGAGCGAATGATAGAAACAGATCCACGGCCTTGTAGAGAGATCCGCGATTACAATTCTAATTTTATACATTCCACGTGGAAATTTCACAAGGGCAATTAACCCTTTGCGCTGGCAACTGATTCGCGGACCATAACGAGTGTCCGAGCCGTATACAATAACTCGTCGTTTTCCTTTCCTTTTGAACTCGTCGGTATGATATCACTGGATAGAAATTATTATTTAAGAAGTAATAAACTCATCATTTATTTTGCCTGGGTTGTATTTCATATACTTAAAATTGAGAAAAACAAAAAATTCTCGACGTGCGTGGCACGTCATTCCAGCACAAGAGACTAAGTTGCCCTTTGATACAAATTCGCGTCATGTTCTTCTTCTCGCGCTACAAACATAAAAATTAAAAGTCGCGAGAAACGAAACACGTTGAAATGTCAGCGTACGGCTACTCGGCCATGGATCGTCTTTTATTAGCTTTCATTTATAACATTTGCATGAGTCTCTCACCTTCTGCTTTTTTCTCAATCGCATAGGAATACTCTCAATCGATAACGATGTCCGAACGTTTATAAGAAATGAGTTTGCACGATCGATTTCTGCTTCAATGTTTCACATCGTCGCATCGTCGTTGTTTCGTATCAATCGTAAAGGGTGAAATTAACATGCCCGGGAAGAACTGTGCTAACATTCCTATCTGCTTTTCCAATTGCAAATTTTGAGTTGCCAATCTCTTCGCGTTTCCCTTTCTTACGGGTTGTTTCGTTTATTTGAAAACAGGTGCTTGGATTGCGCGGGAACACACTGGATTTCATGTCACATTCTATCGCTATAAAAATGCTGCCGGGGCCATTCTATGAATTCTAAAGTGTATTTTCTTCTTGGTGTGAAATTTATCAGGTCCGCCGTGTATGAGCAGCCCCTGCCGCAACGGTGGCACGTGTAACGAGGACTCGAAAGGAGATTTTAGCTGTGCGTGCAAGCCAGGCTTCACCGGAATTTACTGTGAATCGCAGCTCGGCGTACGACTTTGCGAGCAAAGTCCGTGCAGAAACGAAGGTGTTTGCATAGCGCTTACCGACAGCGAATATAAATGCGAGTGCCTTCCCGGATGGACGGGGAAAAATTGCGAGACCAATATCAACGAGTGCTCGCCGAATCCTTGCATACACGGCGGCGTTTGCATCGACGGTGTTAATAATTACACCTGCATATGCGATAGAACAGGGTACGTTTCTTACGCTATTTACTACTCGATAATTCGAGAAAGAATTATTCCAGTCATTTTATCATTGAAAGTGATTTTAGCGGGGGTAACACAGAAAATCGGGCCTCTTCAGATGCAACGCTAATGCAACGAAAATTAGCAATTGGTTGATTTGGGTCACGTGATTCGCGAGAGGGCGTAGACCTCGAGTGGAAATGATTCTTTTGAAATTAATAAAATAACAGACGTACTTTGTACATAGTGTTGAAATAATAGAAATTTTAACTTTTGAAGCTCGGAAAGAAAAGAGTGATATCTAAGCCAATTGCTACGATAAGATATAAGAGAAACGAGCAAACGTAATCGCTCGAGTCACCTATCTGCTAGAAAAATGAGAAACAATTCGAGCGATAATTGTTCAATCATTTTCATTGCATTGCAGGTACGAAGGTGCTAACTGCGAAATTGACATCGACGAATGCCTAGCGAATCCCTGTTTGAATAACGGCATGTGCTACGACAATTACGGCGGCTACATTTGTCACTGCCCGAACGGTTTCGAGGGTCAGAACTGCGAGCTGAACTTGAACGAGTGTCTCTCGAATCCTTGCATGCACGGGGCCGACTGCGTGGACGACGTTGGCTCCTATCACTGTAATTGCCCATCCGGATACGCCGGCCGACACTGCGAGCTCAAGAGTTTATGCGAGAACGCGGCCTGCCCGCCGAACAGCATCTGCGTGGAGGACGCACACGGGCCGCAATGCGTCTGTAACCCTGGATACATGGGCAATCCTCCGAACTGCACCATCAATTACTGTGCCAGTAACCCATGCAGCAATGGCGGGACGTGCACAAGCAACAAAGACGGATACAATTGCACTTGTCCACCGGAATGGAAAGGTGAGAAAAAGGAAACGGGGTATGACAATTGCAGCTTAAAATGTATCCAACATTTTGAGGCTCGAGCGTTGTATTCGTCTATAGAAATAATGTAATTTAAATTAATGATTCGATATTGATATTTTTTTCTGAAATGAAACTTACATATTTTTTCTTCATACAGTTCTCCAAAGGAAAGCAGAACCTACGCAAAAATTTATTTCATTCACTAAATATCATAATTATATTTATATACTTTTATACATATAAATACATCATTTTTTACGTAATATTATTTTATATATTTTATACAAAACCGAGAAAGTCGAGGTAAAACGTCATCATGATTAATGTTTCTCTACGTCTTCATCTACTCCGTGTGACTAACCCCGTGTTTCGTGTTCGTCATACTTGTTAAATGTTTCGTGTTACTTGTTAAATGATCAGGAACTACATGTTTGTCACCCGCTTCCGACTGGTGTTCCGCTTGTTACAACGGAGGCAGCTGCCTCGAGACGCGTTTCGGCATCATGTGCCAGTGTCCGAGATTTTGGACGGGGCCGCAGTGCAAGGATCCAATCACCTGTCGCGACCTACCTTGCAAGCAAGCTTCCGCTTGTCACGATTACGTGAGTCAGACGTTAGCAGATCACTTTGCATGCCGATCAATCAACCGCGTCCCATCGAATATATGTACCATGTCTCTATGTGGCCTCTTGCTTTGTTTGTTACGTCTCGCTTGGAACAGTCTGGCGGTTATTACTGCACCTGCGAGCCAGGATGGACGGGCCCCGAGTGTTCCATCGACGTGGACGAGTGCTCCAGCGACCCATGCCGCAACGGCGGTATCTGCATCGATCAACAAAACAGCTACTACTGTCAATGTCTTGCAGGATACACCGGTAATCAGTCCAGTCGATTCGCAAGATCTTTCATCTGCGTTAAAATGCTTCTGCTTCTCAAATTCTACGCTACTAGAATTCTACTCGAACTTGCTTCATCTATCTTTCTATCTTCTATCAAAGACTGGATTTTATCGTTACATGTTTACGTAAATTGCTGAAAAAATGTACAAATAACATGTAATACTTCTTATTTCGCATAGCGTGGTCCTGAAGCTTTAATAAATTACTATTATAGATAGTAAGACGCTGCAAATACTTGTTACTTGCCTCTGAATGCTTCTGCGAATCAAGAACATTTTGCAAAACGTTGAACTTTTTTCTTTTTACACAACAAATTAAAAGAAGAACTGTTACACGATTTAACAAAACACGTCTGACGATGTCTCCAGGTAAAAACTGCCAGATCAACGTGGACGAGTGCTTGTCGCAGCCTTGTCAGAACGGCGGCACCTGCATCGATCGAATCAACGGGTACATATGCAACTGCACGAAGGACTTCATGGACGAGAACTGCGAGCGCGAATTTAATGCGTGTGCGGTGAATCCCTGCCAGAACAACGGGAACTGCACGTTGATACCGAGGTCCCGGCGGGAATTCGTTTGCGAGTGCCCGCGCGGCTTCGAGGGGAAGGTCTGCGACGTGAACGTGGACGACTGCGTCGACGTGATATGCCCTGACGGGAAACTCTGCGTGGACGGCATCGCTGGTTACGAGTGCAAATGCCGCGAAGGTTACAGAGATCCTAACTGCACTCTTATCGTTGACCATTGCGCGACGAAGCCTTGTAACAGCGGCACTTGTATCGATCGCGGGGAGCACGGTTTCGAATGCAAGTGCAAAGATGGTTTCAAAGGTAAATTTTGCCGGATGAAACTTACACGTGCGAGATATACTGCTGACAAAAATTAGAGGACATTTCAAAATGAATATGATAAAGAAAGGCAAACGACCAGTTGCTTTTCTAATGTTCTTATAGAATCAAATGCTTTTTTTCTTTTATCGCTTCATATTCATTTTGAAATATCCCCTAATTTTTGTGAGCAGTGTATATTCTTGTCAGGTTCGTTTGTCGCGTTCCCTGCCAAGCTGCACTTCAACAAAGTGTTATTAACATACTCAAAATGGTACACGCTATGATGTTTAATATATCTGTGAAATTTGTCCGTTTTGTATATAACTGTGAATTTATTTTTGGTATTTTTAAATGTTTAAAAAATAATTTGTATAACAAACAGTGGTAATGAAAAAATGCGAGAGTAATAAGGAAATAGAGTAGCGGAACAAAATTCATGCAAGAAATTATACAGTAACAGAAATAATATTTATGTTTTTAGTGTTTTCATTCATATTTTCATATATGTGTTTTATTGAAACAAGGGAGGCATAAAGAGTTTGTTAGGACAAACTGTTGTCACCCATTTTATAGTGTCTTGTGCAATCACATTGAAAGGATTGAACAAACACGACTGTTTTTTCTGGCACTGATCAATTATTTGAATACACAGGGAAGTTTTGCGAGGAGGATGTTAACGAATGCGAGGTGGAAGGTAGCTCTTTGTGCAACAACGGTATTTGCGTGAACACGGACGGCAGCTACAACTGCTTCTGCAGGCCAGGATTTTCCGGGGATCACTGCGACATCGACATCGACGAGTGCCTGTGCGGCCCGTGTAAAAACAACGCCACGTGTATCGACGGCATTAACACGTTCGAGTGTCAGTGCCCGCCTGGTTACTCCGGCAAAACGTGCGACATAGACGTGAACGAGTGCGAGAGTAATCCCTGCTTGAACGGCGCGACCTGCGTCGACGAGATCGCCAGTTACGTGTGCATTTGCTCGCCCGGTTTCCGCGGATTCAACTGCGAGATAAACATCGACGATTGCGAGCCGTCGCCGTGCTTGAACTACGGCCAGTGCATAGACGGTATAAACAACTATACCTGCGACTGCACCGACACCGGTTTCGAGGGGGCACACTGCGAGAAGAACATCGACGATTGTCGATCGGGGCCGTGCGTGAACGGCGCTCACTGCGTCGACGACATCAAGAATTACAAATGCCAGTGTTACGCCGGCTACACTGGCAAAAATTGCGAGGTCGACATAAACGAGTGCGACAGCTCGCCCTGTCAGTACAACGGCACCTGCTTGGAGAGATCGAACATGGAATTGTACAAGAGCGACGCGCTAACGTTGCCTTCGATATTTAACCAGGAGTTCAGTTACGCGAATGCGAGTGGGTAAGCGCGACGGTGATGTTTCTAATTTGGAAAACGAGTATCTGAGAAATGATTGTAATTTAATCATTCTTTTCTCTTTTTTTTTTTTTAGATACGAATGCCTTTGCGTGCAGGGTGTTACGGGGAAAAATTGCGAGGTAAATATCAACGAATGCGACAGTAATCCGTGCCAAGCTGGAACTTGCGTGGATCGCATCGGTGGTTATACCTGCGAATGCGACGAGGGATACGAGGGCGATCATTGTCAACACGACATCGACGAGTGTAAAAGATACTCACCCTGCGAGCATGGTGTGTGCACCGATGGAAGAGCTGATTACACGTGCACGTGCGAGCCGGAATACGGGGGCAAAAATTGTTCGGTGGAGTTGATCGGTTGTCAAGGGAATGCTTGTCAAAACGGCGGTACTTGTTGGCCGTACCTCGTCGACGAGGCGATACACAAATTTAACTGTACCTGTCCGAACGGTTATCACGGAGAGATTTGCGATTACGTAAGTTTCACTACGTATTTCCATCGATTCTCTTTTTCTCGTTTTTTCCCTACGTGAGCTTGCGCGTTGCTTAATTAAATCTGTCACTTGTTTAATTGAACCACACTTGTTGTATCTTGCACAAAAATACGCGACACAGAAGAAGGTGCGTAGATGCAAAAGTCGCAATTTGTTTCAGCCCTCCTTTCTTATTCGTATAATCTTCCATTCCTTCTTTCGTAGGTAACGACAATGTCGTTGAACGGTAGCTCGTACGTCCTAGTGAACACCACTCGAGACGAAGGATACGACATACAATTTCGCTTTCGTACGACCTTGCCGAATGGATTACTCGCTATTGGAAAGGGCTCGACATTCTACATTCTCGAGCTCGTTAACGGCAAGTTGAACTTGCATTCGAGTCTTCTGAACAAGTGGGAGGGCGTGTTCATCGGCAGTAAATTAAACGATTCCACTTGGCAGAAAGTATTCGTAGCGATCAATGCCACGCATCTGGTACTCTCGGCTAACGAGGAACAAACGATCTATCCCATCAGTTTGAACGAAGGCTCGAATTCAAATCACACGTCCTTCCCAATGACGTACGTTGGCGGTACCACCAATTATCTTCGACGATTAACCCACGGTCCAGCTTTCTTCGTCGGTTGCACCGAGGATGTCGTTATCAATGGAGAGTGGGTACGTTCGAAGCGTACTAGACTCGTGAAAATTTTCATGAAACGTTACTTGTTTTGCGAATTTATTATGAACAATTTTCTAGGTGTACTCTGGTACCTCGTCGAAAACCGTGTACATGGAGGATGTTGAGCCAGGATGTCCACGCGAGGCCCAATGTTCGCCAAATCGTTGCAAGAACGGTGGCCACTGCACGGACAGGTGGCGTGATTTTTCTTGTAAATGCGAGAGACCGTACCTCGGCCACACCTGTCAGTACAACATGACAGCAGCCACGTTCGGATACGAAAATATAACAAACGGATACGTGACCGTGAAAGTGTCGGACACGGCTAGGCGAGCGGTCAGATCGATCGTTGATATTTCCATGTTCATTCGCACGAGGCAGGACAGGGGCGACATATTTTATCTGGGCACAGAGCCGAATCCGCAGACGGATCTCAAGCCTCAAGAGAAGACTTACATAGCAGCTCAATTGGAAGGTGGCGAGTTGCTCGTTAGAATTCAGTTTAATGGCTCGGAAGCTTACACCGTCGGCGGTGTGAAACTGAACGACGGGAACAATCATCTGATACAAATAGTCCGAAACATAACGTTGGTGCAGGTGAAAATCAACGGTACCGAATACTTCCGGAAAACTATCAGCGCGTCCGGCCAGTTGAACGTAACTGTACTGTACTTGGGTGGTTTGCCACAAGCATCCAGATACATACGGCAAGTCGACAATCGTCAGATAGAAGTCTCGCAAACTCCACAAGTCAACTTTAAAGGAATTATTCAAGACGTTCAGATATCCAACGGCATCGAAACTATGGTAGTTGAATTCTTTCCCCTGAAGGTAAGGATTTCGATTCAAGCCTCGTTACGGAATTATGTTTTGTAACACGTTAGAAGATTTCAGTAAAAATTGAATGCGTTACTATAATACAGTGACAATAATAAAATAATATTAGTAGTGATAATAAAATTATTTACCATTTTAGGCAAATGATATTCCCACTCCGATACAATTTGGCAACGTGACCTTCGACTACGACAAAATCCTGAAGGGTGTAGTATCCGACAACGTGTGCGTGAGTAATCCGTGCAATCACAACGGGACTTGTCACGTTACATGGAACGATTTCTGGTGTCAATGTCCACGAGGCTACACTGGCAAAACCTGTCAGGAAATGGAATTTTGTCAGCTGCAGGACTGCCCCGCCGGATCAAAGTGCCAGAATTTAGACGACGGTTACGAGTGCATAGCCAATGCCACTTTTAACGGGGTGACAACTTCTTTCACCTATGTTTACACCCAGGTTGAAGAGAAAAATGTCACGGATTCGACGATCGATACGATTCAAATTACGTATCGATCGAACACCGGTGGCACGTTGATGCACATCGCGCCTCGTATAGGTGATCAGCATTTCATCGTTTCTGTTTACAAAGACAAGATCACGGTGTCTTGGCGTTTGGACTTGCAAAACCAAGGAGTACTAACTTTCGGCAAAGCCGAACCTGACGGGAATTGGACGTCAATTGTATTGAGATTAAACAATAATTCCATGGAATGCGGCTATGCAAACTCCAACGAGGAATACGCGTCGCACGTTAGTCCAAATTTTAGTTTTCCCTTGTGGTACGATTTGCTAATCACTGGAACGGTCACCCTCGGTGGTCTTGGCTCTAGTTACGTAGCAATCGATCCTAGTAAACAAAGCTTGGAAAACAAAAGCGGTATTAATGAAAATTCGATAGATTTTACTGAACGTACGTTGACCACCGCTTCGCCACCTTACAACGCAATGTCAGGTAATGAGTTAAATTGTTCGTTTTCTGTTTTTTTAATTATACATCTATCTTTCATATCTTTGTGTTTATTGATTATTGTAGGAGAGGCTTTCAAAGGATGCCTGGGTGAAGTACGAATTGGAAGTATGCTTCTGCACTATTTCACGTACCAAGAGGTCTACCAGAACGCCAATTTTACCCCCTTGGAATACTTGACGTTGCTAGAGAATAATTCAACGTACCACGACGTTATTGGCTGTCAACTTTGCTTCGACTCCGAGTGCAAAAATGACGGCTACTGTCTCGACCAAGCAACCAGTTACATCTGCGAATGTCCACCAGGGTATACAAAAGACGATTGTTCCTTCAACATCGATGAATGCATTGACAATAAATGTAAAAATGGAGCAACGTGCATCGATGGAATTGCTAATTACACATGTGTGTGCAATAGCGGTTGGCAGGGATGGTTGTTAGTATATTGACACAATATATTATATTGAACGTATATTTACACTATCGTACATGTGTATTGTCAATTATATATTTATTTTAGATGCGACAGCGACATAAATGAGTGCGTAACGCTTAGCCCTTGTCAGCACGATGGTGTATGCTTAAATCTTCCTGGCTACTTCCGCTGTGAATGCCCCGATCAATTTACTGGCGAGCGATGTGAAAACTTCCGTCTGATCACTTGTGAAAATCAACCTTGCAAGAACGGTGGCAGTTGCACGGATGTTGTGAATTCACAAACGGGTGATAATTTCACTTGTACTTGTACGACCGGTTACAAAGGTTCCATTTGTGATACACCTTACTGCATCGCACAAAAGTGCCAAAATGGTGGCAGATGTGATTACTTACACCAGGTATGCATGTAATTCGATTGACAATGCGAGGACGTTTCGTTTCATTTAATCTTAATAATTATATCTGCAATAACTTAGACACCACGGTGCACTTGTCTGCCCGGCTATTCCGGATTATATTGCGAAATTAATATCGACGACTGCGCGCCGGATGCAGAGGGAAATGTACCCTGTAAAAATGATGGAAAGTGCTACGATGGTGTGAACAGTTTCACATGCGATTGTAACGATACCGGTTACACTGGGCATGATTGTTCGATCGATATAGACGAATGCGAAATGAAAGCGACGGATTGTGGTCAAGGACGATGTGAAAATTTGCCAGGAACTTATCAATGTATCTGTGACCCGGGTTACTGCGGGTACAACTGTGGAATGCTGGATCCCTGTCGAGCGGTATTATTTCTCAGACAATTTTTTTTCTTATTCGATATATTATATCGAATACGTGTTTTTCATGTCTTGTAATCTTTAGGATTATTGTCAAAATGGAGGTACGTGTAAATGTGGAGATGACGGCGGTTACAGGTGTCAGTGCACACAAGATTACACTGGACAAAATTGTACAGAGGTATGTTCCGATATTCTAACATTGACTTGTTTTGATGGTCAATTGTACACTTGTAAATTTTGTCTTCCTTGATTTTAGACGGAGAACTTTTTGAGTAGTCAAGCACTTGACATAGCAGTGATCGTTGGTCCTATCGTTGGTTGTCTGTTCATTATCGCGGCTGGATCTTTAATTGCGTTATTCATGATGGCTAGAAAGAAACGAGCTACTCGAGGAACGTACAGTCCAAGTGCTCAAGAATTCAGTAACCCGCGTGTAGAAATGGACAATGTGATGAAACCACCACCGGAGGAGAGATTAATCTAAGAATACATTTCGTAGGAATATATTACGAAGGAACAGAGTATGGATGTTCCGTGTCTTAAAAAATCCTAGTCTGCCAGGAATACGCATCGTTGTTGGTCGCAGTGTCAGCGGATATTAAAGAGGGAAAAATCCAAGGGCTCGTTTTCTCGGCAAAACTGCTTCAAAACGATCAATGAAAATATACGAGATTTCATCGCGCGTCTTCTAGTCCACGCTACTTTACCACGCAACTATCACATTGACACGAGTTCAATGAGCAATTTGGGACATAATAGTTGAATTTAAGATACCTGAAAGCGACGCTGAGGATGAAATGTATCAAAACTGCCCATGAAATTTAAAGTTGACTGTAAGCTAAAAGAGAAAATGGAATATACAAAATTGTCGAAAACAGAATTAAAAGAAAGAAAATTGATCACAAACAGTGAGATGAAGAATACGTTATAAAATTTATACATTAATCATACTGTTAATTCGAACAAATCATATACAAAGTGTACTTAAAATTTCATCAAGTGTCCTTAACTTGATAAGCAATACTCGAAAAAAAATCTCCTAAGAAACGAAACCCGTCCATTTTAGTGCCTAATTAACCCTACTTAAAAACTTTTATTTATAAGCGATAAATTTGAAACATCGAAGAAATGTATATTGCAACTATGTTACATCGAGATCTCTAGAGCATAATGATATTCATTATTAACGTCTTATTTGTTAGACTTTGGGTAATCATGATACAGATATTAATACAACATAGTGATATTATGATCTATCGCGAAGAACGTACGATTTATTGCTGGTACTTTGTAAAAATATTGTAAAGCAGTGCTGTTTACAGATTGGTGGAACCCTTTATGCGATTTTGTCCCCTTCCACGCGTTATCGTCAGAGAAAAGAGAAATTAGCACTAAGTGATTAAGAAATCTCTGTATAAAATAACATTTCTCTTTTTCTACCTCGCTCTTAGAACAAAAGAACGATACGTGGGAGTAGAAGCTAATTTGTTCGCCAAAAAGGCTTGGACTTTATTGCTATAAAGGGTATTTATCACACTGCGTGTCTACTAATGCACGTGTATTTACAGGCTTGTTCAAGCTGGTTCATTTTGTACATAGATTAGATTACGTTGCAAAAAAAATCAATAACTATTCTATCATTAACATTTTACATAATGAATATAGTATTTAATGATGAATTATTTTGTATGTAACTACTTAATACCACGACCAAAGTAATAGCGAACAATCTTCTTGTCTATTAAAGTATAAATGATATATATAATGTGTCATCGCTTCTTCAATAGTCGAGAATAATTATTCTTTACAGAAATGAGAGTTGACATATTGTTGGTACTATGATTTCATGACCAAGATTACTATCTTTCTGTCTTATAGGATCGAAATTGAAATAATTGCAAAATCATAAACATGCTCGTTTTAAGCATCGTAAGTATAACAAATATATGGATGATATCAATCAAAAACACAATTACAGTTTATAGTTTATATTTGAAATGATAAGAGTAATCGTATTATATTTTAAGTTATGGAAAGTAATTTTTGTCCAATGTGTATATTATAAAGTAAATATCATTAATGTTTTTTGCAAGACTGAAATTTTGGGTACTAAGAGATACGTACGTGTGCATGCGCTTTTCACGTGAGTACTTATTTTGTGACAACACGCAATATTGTGCATAAATAATTATTACAATTTGAACTAAATGTACAAAAGCAATAAAAATTTAAATATTTCACAATAGTATTTATTTCTCTTTTTTTGTAAAATACGTGTCAAAGTGTTAAAGGCGTACGAAGCTCAGAAATTTATATAATTTATATAATACATAAAAAACATATTACTATATGTACATGTATCACTTAAGAGTAAAAAATTACATAAAATTCTCAGGTACATTTTTAAGAGATTTCAAGGTAATCAACAACAAATTTTCATTCAATGAAATCTCTTTTTAAATTTAATTTCTATATAAAATTTTGCTAAAACAATATTCCATCTATTTCAAGTTGTCTTGATATCGCAATTATTTAACTATCTTCCCGTTGATTTTATTTAATTTATCGCGTGCGATCTTATCGAAAAATAAAAGTCCAGCAGCGCGTTCTATACTTTCCGGTGGTACCTGTTGTGGTATATTTATTACGATTAGTTTTAGGGCATATAACAAAATCTTGATTCTAATATACTGATGATTTACCTGGAAATTTGTTAGAGGTGCATTATCATCTATTGGAGCATTCGGCATTACAAATGCCTCCATTTCTAACTTTGAATCGTGCGTTTCACCAACAACTATCTTATAAAAATGCGTAGGCACAGCCACATGATTTGTACCAATAACTTCATATCGAACATACTTTTTGCCATTAGCTTCTACTCTGTAATAATTGTACATTTAATACATCAAGAAACATTCAAGAAAACAGATCACGCAAAATAACAAAATTCAGCTCACTTTGGCAAATACAACGGACCGGTACAAACATACACGTCCTTATAAACTTTAGTCAAATGCCTGACATGTTTCTCCAGTCTGTTCCAAGAATCTCTGTTAAATCCCACACCCACCTGCGGTGCCATGTTTGTCAGGAAGAATGTCTGATCTATGTGATTTTGAGCACACTTGTGATTTCCAGCTGCTGCCAAATGTCCACGATCGTATCCACTGCCTTTGTAATCGCTGTTCTCTGACCTGAGTGTTAATTAAATTATCAAGACGATACAAAAATGCCACGTCGATTAAAAACTACAGATATTTACCTAAAGAAGGGATGTATACTTGGATCAGGTTTAAATTCGCATTTGCTACGCGATATCTCGTTATTAGGTTGTAATTTATCTTTGTTTAAATGTTCAAAAACCCAATGAGCTACCCTGTTTCTTCTGTCGTATGAAAGAACAAAGTCTTCGTAAGATCTGACGTGATCCAATCCAGGAAAACCGAATTTCATAATCTACGAGAATACAAAAATTATTTTATAGTATGTCATCGTTCTTTTTTTTTTTATCCTACAGAATTTCTAGTGAAATCTAACTAAACCTTTGACACGGTTTTTCATTAATAAGGTTAAGCGATTTGAATAACTTACTTCGGCTACTCTAGTACTTATTGTCGATAATTTTGAACCCATATTCGTATCAACCTGTATGGGAACCGCTGCAGAAACAGTTCCGAATACGGGTAAACCAGGCATTTTTTTAATATTTACATTCGAGATAATATTAGTTCCACTGTCTCTTATTTCTGCATTCAAATGTCGTTGCTGCTCCGAGTATCTTCCCAGACACCAACCACTAAACCCTATAGTGGTCGCAGCACTCAGTTTCAAAATAACTCGCGTCACTGTTCCCATCGTACGTTTAGTCATTTTCTATCAAATAATCCTTCTGCGACTATAACCTCTTATTGATTGTATAACTGCGCCATATGTACGTTCACGCAGTGCCGACAATGTGTCAGTATGCGGAGCTTTACATAATTTTACATCATTTTAAAATCATTGACAGAATAAATCTTAGAATATGTGATAATTCATTTCGTAGTTTTCTAAATAAAATTTACGGGCGATTTGTTCGATACATTCGCAAAACCCGCGGCTTTTCTATGCGAAATATATTACCAGTAATAGTTTTAAAATAATAGTCATAAAAAAATTAATATATCATATCATCATGTATCATGTATCATGTTATAAATCAATCCTCTCTTGATTTTTTTCGTAAATAAAAATTTCAAAACTGGAAATTCACAGACATTGAAATGCTAGCGCCGCGTGCGGTGATGGAACTAAATCTATTCCTCGTTGCAACTAAGTATCAACAAGGTTGTAACACTGGTATCCACGAATTCAGGAAATTTTTATTTGCGAAAAAAACTCGATTGAAAGAATTAATTTATGGATTTTTGTAACTGCAGTTTCATTCTCAAACGCTAAGCTTTCTTTCCATATCTCAGTTGACGTAGAAAAAATGCATGAATGAAAATTTGAAATTTCTTCTCAATGAATTAGACAAGGAGAGAGAAGTTCAACAGATGGCAGCACTTGTTTTATTTGTAAACAAGGACAATGATAATGTGCGACCAGAACACCAATAGATTTTAGTTCCACAGTGCCACAGTTTCATCGCAGCGCTAGCACTTCAACGTCCACAAAGTAAGTAAATTTTCATTTGCGAAAAAAACTAATTGGGAAAATTATTAATTTGCAAACTTTCACAGTTGTATATCTGTTTGTAAAACTTAAACTTTCTTTCTGTATTTCACTTGTTCTATAAAATGCGAAACTGTGCAAAAATTTAGAAATTGTATTCAATAGTTTGAAACTTGAATTCGAAATTGAATCAAAATTGTCGCACGATATACATTTGAAAGAAATATACGAATATATGAGAATTATACCTTTTTCATTTTTAAACCAACCGTGACAAAAGTGTTTAGTATTTTTTCAAAAATCGAACAAAGTCACGTCTCAAGCCATTTTCAGCGGGAAAATTTGAAATAATCTTCTCTTTCAGCGATTGACAATTTACCGTGAGATTTCACATTTTGTTAGATCATCACGAAAGCCAAGTATTACGTACAAAATAAACCAGCATGTCTACCATTCGATTTAAATTGAAGTAGTCGAAAGAAATGTTGAAAACGACATATCGTAAAACATCGTAGATGTTTCAGGAAATGTGGAAACAATCATTGAACAAATAATATACTTTATTTTGTATATTGATTATAGCCATTTGGCCATGTTACAACCTACCAACAGTAATGTTAAAATTTCAATCTTTTTTTTCCAATTTTTTTAATTTTTTTACAATTTGTTTTCTCTTTCGGTACATTCGGGCAAGACCTATGGTGGAAAATGAGTGCCGCGTTGCGTCAGTCGTGCGGACCTACTGAGATACGGTGTTCCAAAAAAAAAATGAAACAAACTTCGTCTAACAGTTTCAATGAGCGAGACTAGATCGAGGAGCAGTCTTACGCAGTAAAACGAAAACATCTCAATGGTATATAACTTCGAAGAACGTTCCGCTAGACCGTCTCAAACCACTCGAAAGGAATCGAATTCCGTTAAAAACTCTGACAAGCACGCTACGATGCAGAACGCGGATTCTCGCATTCTGCAGTTTTATTTTATTTTATTTTATTTTAATCGACTAACCGTTTTCGACGAAAGTACTTGGAAAGCACTTCGAAACCGTTTATACGAGACGAAGGAGGAATACTCTAAACTCGAAACTGTAAACCTAATCTGTCTTTATTTACTTTTTTTTTTCTTTTTCTTTTCTTCTTCTGTATTGTTACGCTAGACTCTATGAAAAACAAGTCTGAACTTCTGTACGTGCTTAAATAGAATTCAAAAAACTTTGATAACTCGAATACTGGGAATTCTACGTAACAAAGAAGCGGTCGTCGTCGTTCCCTTCTTCTTCTTCTTCTTCTTCTTCTTCTTCTCTTCGTCTTCTTCTTCTTTCTTCTTCTTGCCTGCGTTCGTCGAACAGAGAGTGCCCCTCTGGTTTAAGAGGAATTTGTTCGCCGTCGACTGCGCAGCTTCCAAAATCGCCTGTCCCTGGACGTATGATGAATAGAAATAGTGTTTTGTGCTTTGGATCCTTTCTCGGGCATGTACATCCTCAGTAGTCTCGCGGCGCGTTCCTCCTGCGACCTGTCCGCGGCCTTTCCGCTGAGGAAGCTGAGCAGCTTCATGCTGCGCCGCTTTATTCTCAACCGGTTTAAGAAATTCTTCTCGCTCGCTCTGGACGGGCTGCTGTCGTTCTGGTCGTCCGAGTCCTCATCCAGCCTGCTCGTCTTCCGTTGGAACAGCTCCATTCGCTTTCTCCTTTGCTCTTGCTGCGCGTCGCCTCTCCGACCGTACCGGCCTCTCCTCGTATCGCCGAGCTCCGGTCCCAAGTACCCCTCGCCCCTCTTCGCCTCGGCGTTTCTGCTCTCCCTGGTCTCCTCCGCTCGTCGCGCCACCGACTCCAGCTCCCTCAAACGTTCCGCTTCCTTCGACGCGCCGTCGACCGTCGCGCAGGTGTCCTCGACGTCCGACAGCTTTCTGTGAAGGTTCACTATCTTCCTGCGGAACTCCTCGTCCTCCTGGCTCAGTCTCGCGAATATACGATCCCTCTCGTTCCCGGAATCGGAACTCGTGCCGACGTTCTTCGACGCCGCCGTTTGAAACCGCTGTCACCACCACCCGACCTGGTCCTTCGCGCTCCCCGACGTGTCCTCCTCCTCCGGCAGCGGCTCCAGCCTCTGCCTGCCGAGGAAACATCGCAACGAGCTGAGGCTACCGCTGCCGAGCAGCTGGTCCATGTTCAGCTCCGACAGGTTGCAGTCGTCGTTCTCCGACTCCTGGTCGGCCTCGTCCTCCGCCGACAGGTTCAGCCCGTAGTTATCCTCGCCGAACGTGACGACGTTGCCCGAGCCGATGGGCGGCGGCTAGGGAAGTCAGGCACAGTTCGGGCTAGTGATTCTTTGCAAACAAAAGGGCAAGCAGATTGTCATGCAGATGCGTGCGAAGCTTACCAACTAGTAGTCTGTCTCTTACTGACAATTAGATAGAAGAGATCGCTCTCTTTCTCTCTCTCTTTTTTTTTTATTTTTTTTTCAGAAGCTATGCACGTTAGTTTCGCCGAGTTCCTCGCTCGATCGTCGTAGTTGAGGATACCCGACGAGAAGATACGGGATTTTTAATCCCTTTAGATTTTAGATTTTACTAATCGCAAGATGATGTTTACTTTGTTTTTACTGTGGTACAGAGTAGGCGGCAAGCTTTTTTTACAACAGGCGTGAGATCGATTCAACGAAAGAAGCGAAGCTACCGTGCGCGCGCGAAGCAACTGTCGATCACTCGCGTTCGTGTTTGTAGCGATACCCTCGAGTTTAGCTATATTAATGTACATCCGTCCCTCTTTCCACGCGAGCCTCCTTTTAAATTATAACACCGTTCACGTGGCTGGGAAATACAGTATTCGAACGAAACGTTCGAGCCCCAAAAATTTAAAGAAATTTTGCAGCGAATATAAAATATAGTATTATAATATTATAATATAAATATATAATATAATATTATAAAATATAATAATTATAATAATATTAAATAATATTTTATACCAGCTTTTCTTTTCAACATTTTGTTCCCTTTTGTGCAGACAGGATTTTCATTCGCGTGAAACTCGACGTAAATGGAGAGACGGATGTATCTATCGTGAGACAGCGTGTGGTCATTACCGAGCTCGCGGTGAAGCTCTCGTCGTCGGGGCCGCCGGAGGTCGGTGTCCCCCAGATGTCGTCGCCCGAGGTAGCACCGGACGTCGTTCCCTCCTCGTCGTTCGGATCCAACGAGAATTCCGTTCTCTCGGGCGGAACCGGCGACTGAAGAAGGTATCCACCAATGCCCTCGCCAAGCTGTTCCAACAACGCCGACCGTTTGCTGACCATGTAACTGCTCGCTCGAGCGGTCCACGCTCTCAAACCCGTCGGCGGGGATTCGGTGTCCCGATTGTCGTCGTCCCCCTGCTCCTCGAGCTCGTCGTCCTGATCCAGGCTGCTCACCGTACCGAATCTTCTCAGAACTCTGAAATAGCGGAACAACAACGAAGCAATATCGCTTGTCTCAGTTTGATTCTATTTGTATTTGTATCGTATACTGCTCACAGAAATTAGGGGATATTTCAGACATTTGACTTGTCGTTGTCAAAAGCTTCTTTTTCTTTATCGCTTTATCTTCATTTTTGAATATTCCCCAATTTTTGTAGGATGTTTCAGCACGTTTTACCTGTACGGTGGTTCACCGTCGCAGTCGAGGTCGTCCTCGCTGCCGTCTTCCGTGTTGCCGTCGGCCGGAGTGTAAGCTGGACTGTTCCTTCCGGGGCTGTCGTGCAGCCCGTTTCTGAGCCGATGCCTGGTGCACAAGTCGGGCGTTGGCGGGACCACCGAGATCTTCGGAGGCAACGGGGAAAACGGATCTCTCGTCAGGGGCGGTGTCGGGCAACCTGACCTGCAATTACGTTGGATGTTTTATTTACCTCTTCTAGAAAGTAATCGAGGAAGAATACAGCATAGATTCTTGCGTTTTGTTCCTCCACCAGTTCTCAACCATCATAATTACATCTCATATGCATATACAGAAAACTCTGGAAAATAGGCATCGAATATCTGACTTGCTATTGCTCTACAAGATCACGTCATATGTACAGATATCTTGGGAATTTTCCTCTCTCTAGACTCCAGGACTTACAAAGACTCAAACTCGAGAAGATTTCCAACATAGCAAACAATCTCAGATTGAATGTGAAATGGATGAAAAATGCCCTTTTGTAAATACCATATGATATTGTTTCCTTTGCATTTAAATTTCCATTGTTGTTTAATGGACATTTCATGAATAAATTCTTTTATTTTGCAGGATATCGCGTTACCTGTGACATCGTCTGCAAATGTTGATGGAACTGGTGGAGTTCTCCTTGGAAGACGCGAGGCTGCCGTTCTTCTTCGCAGTCACGCTGTTGGATTTCACGGTGCTGAGGCTCGCGCTCGACGCTGTGCTCTGCTGTTCCACGTCCGAACTGATCACCTCCGTCGCAACGTCGTCCGCTATCGCGTGTCGTTCCCGGCTCGACTCGTTGCCGGTTTCTCGCGGCACTCGCGCCGCCAGATCCTCGGCCGTCCACTCCTCGATAGGGACCTCCTCGTGATCCGGGGGCGGGATCTGGTGAGAATTGCGCACCCACTGCGCCAGATGATTGTCTCCCGTCGAACTTTTAACGATACTGTCGATACTCTCGACGGAGCGCGATCCCTTCTCCTCGTCCTGTTTCTGCGACTCCCTGGTGGTCTGTCGGAAATAAAAATATCGATAAACAACAGGTTCTCCCTCTCTCTCGAGGTCGAGAATTCTTTCAAGGTTGACTCACTTGCGAACTTTCCGTCGATTCTCTAATCGCGGCGGTGGTGAAATTGCTACCGGTAATCGGACTTTCTTCAGGACTGTCCTGACTCGGTGTTCCACCATAGCCTGTATTTACATAGATTCTAAAATATAACGTGTATTAGTACAGACAGGCGAGTCTACCGAAATCGGTACAACGGCGACGAGCTAGTCAAAGTCCCGTCGAACTCTGAACTCGGTAAACGTCAACAAACATCTCTGTCGTACCGGATCAGAATTCCTCGAAACCACAGCGCGTCACAATATGCATTTAAAAGTATGCTATAAAGCTACTTACATTTGTCGCTGAAGGAGATTGTGCCAGACGGCCTTCAGTTCCGGGGTCGGTGCACGCAGGACCAAAACGCGCCTTCGCGGACGACTGTGAGGGCTGCAGCCACCGCTGTTCGTCACCTCGACGTGGCCGTTCTCCGAGCTGCCGGAAGGGTTGATGGCGATTTGCAGTCGGAACTCCGTGGGTCGCTTGCGGACGGTGAAACAGGCCTCGGCGATGTTCGACAGCCGCAGAGGCTCCTCGGTTACGAACAGGACGCGGTCTCGGGAAACTCGAGCGAACACTAGCAGGTCGGTGAGAAGCAACGCCCACGAGGGTTGCAGCCGCGCTCGGCCCTCCACCTTTGCCAGCGCGCCTCCGAATAACCTGCAACGATGCGCGCGAGTGAGAAGGTCAGAATATGCCAATCGCGGTCGTACGTGAAAGAAATGGCAACTTTTTGGTAATTACAATTTATTACTTAAATTAAATTTCTGGTGGAAAGTAAATCTTGGACATTTTTAGAAATTTTGAGACTAGGATAGAGATTTTGACTAGTTCTTTTCATTTCAAAATATTTTCTTGCTATTAACACTAAATGTACCGGATCAAATAACCGATTATGAAATAAAAACCAAGAGGAATACAGGTAATTGTCAATTTAATATAATATAAGAAACGAAATAACTTTTAGATAATAGAAGAGAAAGGAATTATATATTTTCTAATGAGAGTTGATTGAAAAAAAGGAAAAGAAAATGTATGCAGAATTTTAAATCACATTTTTAAACCGGTCATTTGACCAGACGTTGGTAGTGTCAATATTGACTGAACAATAAAATTATCGATCTTACAGAAAAAGAAAAAAACTAGCGTGACATTTCCTTATAACAATTTAATTCGATTTTATAATTAACAACTGCGTTTGACTTAGTGTAATCGTCATTTAGCGTCGTTCTAGCGACACAGTGCAAGTAGACACTTTTGAAAGCGTCAATTGCAAGAGGTTAATTTTCAATTCTTTCAGGACGCACCATTGTCTGCCGGGCATGGCCAGCGTGAACGGTTTACATCTGGCGAAGACCAGACGGGACTCAACCTCCTGCAGGCTGAGCAGAGGCTTGCCGGTGTCGCGCGGTGGTTCCATCACGCCGGCGTTCGCGGTCGCTTCCCGGTATCCCTGAGCTAGGTCTCTGGCTTGCTGGCAGTTTCTCGGCGACGCCAGGCACAACAGTCTCGTCATCTCTCTGAAAGAAATGTCGCGCCGTGTTCACGCAGACGGCGTGCGCGGGCGAGGGAAATCCCGCGAGAAAAGATCAAAAGTGACCTATAGTGAGAACGAACCTATAATGCTCCAGAGGTAAGAGCAACACACCCGTCAGATCGGGTCGCCTCTTGTGCGGCACAGCGGGCTCGCAGACGAGCTTCGCGAACGCCGTGTTTCGCCTGAGCGCGACCAGCAGGCAACACGCGCGTTGCAGCCCGCTCAGGTATCTTCTGTAGGCAGCGGTGATTCTCGGCACTCTACACAGGTAACTCTCGACCCCGCCGCCCTCGTCGCGGATCTCCTCGGAGATCTTGAGCAGCTCGTCGAGATTTTGGAAGAGGATCAGGTAGTCGGCCGCGGACAGGACGTCGCGTCTCTCGGCCAGAGGCGCCAGGAAACGCGTGTGACCGCTTTTCAGGATGCCCCAGTACCGCGTCTCGCGCACCGACAGCTCCTCTTCCGGCGGCGCGTCCGGGGCGAGGTTCGGAAACACCTGAATGGCGCGTTCAAATCATGGCAAAAGCCGTGCCATTCGCCCGGATTGGAAAATTCGATAGAGAGAAAGAGAGAGAGAGAGAGAGAGAGAGAAAGAGAGAGACTTGTGTGCGGCGTCGCATGCAGAAAATGGTAAGATCGTCGTTGTCGTTGTTCTGGTGCATGCTCTGCAAGCTGAGCTCTACGTATTCGTTTCAGGCTCCGGGCGACGCAGCGCGACTTGTCGTTGGCATCGAAGGGGAGGAGGCACAGGGTTGCAATAAATAAACGAAATGCGAGAGATGCTTTTAAACAGAACTTGTTGAGCAACAAAAAAGAAAAAAAGGAAAGACAACATGGTCCAAGTTACATAATAAAACATAACTGCATCATAACTTAACCGTGTCCAGCGACAAAGAAAAAATGGACACGCGCTATACACTACGCTCGCAGGAGTAAGTTACAAGAAATAATCACGGGGGACTGGAAGAATGTACACAGAAAAGTATCGCGCGACACAACGTGCAACGTTGCAAAACACAGAAAGATAAGCTCTAAAGAGAGGACGCATGCAAGACGACGCACTTGCGAGGCGACTCTTGGTTCAGAGACGTGGGTGACGTCCGATCGACTCGAATTTAAAACTCGAAACTTCGACTCAAACGACGCTTCATTTATTTTTTATTAAACTAGCACGCAAAACAATTTTCGTTCTCGTCGAATGAGAATGGACGAATGGCGGTACACGGTACGAGAAGGTACAAGTGATCAAGCGATCGGTCACGATTCGAAACCAAAGCCTCTTCGTCCGCGCGAAAATCCAAGCGAATCGCTCCTACGCCTATCGCCCGGACGAACGAACGGACGAAGCAACTTCGACGCGAGTTTGCTAGATTCAGACTAGGACGCCTGTACCGACCTCGGCGTTGAACGCAACCGCGTGGTGCCCGCCGCCGATCGACTGCTGCAGACTAACGTTCATCGAGTTAGGCCGATGCATCGACGAGTGAACGTTCCCCTTGCGGTAAACCTCCAGGATTAGTTGGTTCGTGGCCGCCTGGATCAGTCCGAGGATCTCCTCCCGCGACCGTGTCACCACGTTCGTCATGTCGACGAAGACCACGTGATCACCTGGCCTCAAACCGGATCGTTCCGCCGGACTGCCTGGGTCCACGCGTTCCACGCGGGGCGGTCTTCCCCACGACAGCGAGAATCCCCATGGAATCTACACGAATTGGATGGAAGGAACGTTCGGTTAGCAGCGTTTCGGAGAAACGTCAGACAGGTGTCAGAGAGAAGTAATAACGGTTCGGAAGAAATATCGAAGGGCCTTGGGCACAATGGAGAATGTTACGACGGTGCACGGCACGAGACTCGTTTCGTTAATGCCACCGACGAAGCAGCCTTTCAGGGAAGGCCTATTTAAAGGACTATTTAAAGGACTGCGATCGGACTTGTCGCAAGTGGACCCCTGCGACTCTGTCGGGGCAATTGCGCGAAAACGATTACGACGTGTGCGTGGATCGTCGTGTATAATTGAAAGAAAGACGTTCGATACACGTATATGTATATTTTTTACAAAAGGAAAATCTTTTTTCAGATACTATATATAATAGATATATATAGTATATACAGTATTTATACATATATATAAATAGTGTATTTATATATATATTATATATAAACACACACACACATTTATATAGTGTGTGTTTACTAAGAACATGGACGCCATTTCTCTGAAGAAAGATATTCCTTTTGTAAAAAATTTTGCACAGATCGAAAGTACTATTACGCTCTCGATTAATAGTGTGTCTTTTCAGCACACGAGACAACTAAAAACTGGTTAATTTGTCCTTCTATGCTTCGTGATTGACCAAACATTTTCAAATCTTCTCAAACGACCCTGTCCAAAAATATCCAATAAAAGTGCTTTAACGTTCGCGGATTTGGGGCTTTGCAAACAATTGAGACGCTCGGATGACGATCAAATTTTATAAAAAAGGATTTTTAAAATCCGTGAAACCAGTCTTGGATGCTTCGAGAAGATAAAGAGCGTTTGCACGCGTTTGGAAAAACGACATCAGCGTGTTGGATTGGTCATCTCAGTCCCCCGACGCCAATCCAATTGAAAACGTTTGGTTAATCACGAAGCTACGTGCGACTGCAAGGGACACGTGTCTTGACGAAGAAAAACGCAAGTCGTCGAATCCTCGAGAAATATAGAGGTCTTTACCTGTCTCGTCGCTAGTGGTGGAGACTGGCCACACTGTTAATCGAGCGCGTAATGGTATTTTAGGTGTACTTTCGATCCGTGTCAAATTTTTCACAAAAAGAATACCCTTTTCTTCACTGTACATCGAAAGTAACGAAAGTGAAAAACGACTCGCCTGATTAGCTGCAGTCTGCCTTATCAGTCTCCTCGTGACGGTGCATGGTGTTCTGCCACCCCTGGCTGTGAAACCCGGATGCAGAGGCAGGCCGGTCAGAGGATCGATAGGCTCTAATTCGAGATGCCTCAAATACGTCAGGTCTTCCGCTCCTGAATTATTATTATCTGGCTCTCCGTCCTTCGACAGGGGTGGCGAGACTCCACAGTCTTGCGGCAGGCCGGCGTATGGGTTGCTCGTGTTTCGACCGGTTCCTGCTTCTAGCGGATGCCATGTCGCTTCCTGAAAATTGACGATTGCTCAGCGGAACGTGGAATTGTCGAATGTTCGATCGTCGCCGAGAGTTTGCCAATCTCTACCGTGAACACCGACACGGCGTTAACTCGCGACAGAATCTTCTCACCAACTTTTATTATCAGTTCTCTCTCTCTATCTCTCTCTCTCGCTAACGTTGAAACGCAAACGTCAAACCGAAAATCACGTTTGAACTACCGATTGAATTAAGCGAGACGGCTCGCGGCTCAACAGAACATGAATATCTTCAACAAGACTCCGACCACGAAGAACACCACGCAGTAAATGGCCACCACGATCATCTCTCGCCTCGCTTGCGTTGCGCGAACGACGCCGAACGAACGATCCCGAGATCAAGTTACCGACGATATTTCGTCGCGTGGCACCTGCCACCTGCCACCTTTAACGAGGTCAAAGCGCAAGTGAATCTTCCTCGCTGAGTAACGTTCCACTTGCTTACTCGCTCTCTCTCTCTCTCTCTCTTTCTCTCTTCGTAACGAGCTTAGCCCTGACCTTAAGCCAGGAAGACTTACGAATCCGCGTAAACAGCTGACGTGTAGTCACGTATCAAATTCCCTCTGCCAAAACGCTATTGCAGTTGAACGCAATATATTTCTCTTTCTCTCTCTCTCTCTCTCTCACTCAGGGATACACAAAAGAGAAAAAGAATTCGAGTATATTTACCTTATCTTGCGACAGAGGTAGAGGCAGAGTCATACAGCCCAACAACTCGCTACGTCTGAAACACGAGAAACGAAAGAAAGTGGCATGAATGTACGCGCGTTGTACGTCGACTGTATCGTGTGCATAACAGTGTCTATCGGGTGCTTGCATCGGGTTATCGGCGCTACCGGTGTTGGTTGATACGTACGACAGACGGCGTACACACACACACAGACACACATACACAAACATACAAAGACACGTACACAAGTTTTAACTATTTACATCGTAGTGGAGGGAAGCGGAGAGAAGGCAGACAGAGTTTCGGGGTTGTTTCCCGTTGTACACCGTTGCAGAGACGCGCGGATGTTCGCGAGTGCACGTGGTGAACACGGTGCGCATGCCTCGCAGGGAATCGATTCCCCTCCTACCGCAAGGAATCCGCGCATACCCCAGAAATTCGTTTTGCTATTCAGATGGACCGTTGGCTCTCGAATCCACGTAAAATTATCCCTCGTATCTCGACCCGCGGTCCCCTTATCGACCGGTGAATAAACCGGTCGTATTTCATCGCGTGGCCGACCCACGAATTCGTCGAAACTCGAATCCGCAGTCCTCCAGAGATAGTAGCAAGTTTTTGGAATCGCGCGTTTAAGAGAGACAGAACGGGCAGGGGAGGGGGAGGGGCAGGGGGCGAAGGGAGGAAGGAAATATTGGGAACGGGGTTGCTTAGCTCGTCCGTCTTGGGCTTAACGAGACCGAGCCGTAGTTCTTGACCCCGATATTCTTTTCCTCGGAGACAGCGCCTACTTCCGTGCCCTTTCGTCGCGAAATGGCACGATCGCCACCTTCCCACGTTTCCTTCCTCTCGTTCTCCCTGGCTCGTTCGTATGAATTTTTCATCCGTTCGCGATCAATGTCTCTGACAAACAGCAGTTTCCGCGGCGACGTTGCCGACAAACGCGTGTTTCACCCGGTCCGATTGCGAGTACTCGACGACAACGCGTAGTCTAAATTGGCATTGTCTCTTTCTCCAAGATCTTCAACGACGAAACGCGTTTCGACGGCATGCAGGTAAACGCGGATCGCGTGAGATTAGTATCTCGCGGCACCGATTATCGTTTGGAACAAGTTCGGCGCGACAGCGAAACTCGTGCGGGAAGGGGTAACCAAACCGATCGACGACGACTATGAACAAGTCGTTTTGGGTTCGAGCCCCTCTTCCAAACGGTACGTGCACACGCTTTTTCTATCTCTCGAGCATGCTTTCTCACCTTGCACGACGATCTCTGTGCCAAACCGCGATGTCCAGGGACGTGGCCTTGCTGGTGTAGTGGTTGTTGTTCAGCGGGCAGGGCAGTATCAAGGTCTCGTGGAAAACGGGATTCGGCGTGGCCCTGTGCACCGCTGTTCTCTTCACCACCCCCTCGCCGTTCGTGTTCTTCAAGCTCGCCTTCACGTAAGCGTGAACGGGACCTTCGTACGCCCTCCTCAGGTCCTTGCACCGTATCACTGCGCGAAAACAGAAAGACTGAGAGGCCATGCCAGGGCACGTCACACTTCTACCCCTTTTTCTTTCTCTCGATCCGCGATTAACGATACCGACAGTCGATCGGAGAACGTGATGCGGCTCGGAACACGCGGAAGCAAAGAGAGAGAGAGAGAGAGAGAGAGCGAGACAAGTCCCTCAGGACTCGTTGCTCTCCTCGAGACCGAGCGACCGTACCTTCGCACGCACTACGCGCATCCCGCGAGTGCCCGGCCAATGCGGCACTTCTCTACTTGCTGCGACACGCATCCACCACGAGGAGCGATCTCTCCCGTGGACGGAACGAACTCGAGTAAAACTTCAACTTCGAGGAGGAACGAGAAACCGATCCGAAGAAATCGATGTGACAAATAACTAGACCACCGCGGCTAGACTCGTTCGTCGAGACTCGTCAACAAACAGGGAGTTACCTACTCGACGGAGGATTTCTTCGTGCGTCGACGAAGAAGAAGCAGCTAAAGGAATGGGGGGAGGCTCTCTCGGAGCTTTCTCGAGAGTTGTTTACGCAAGGACGTGTACAGAGAGCGGAGAATCAATGTTGGTAGGCTTACTAACCGGGAGCCAATTGCCAGCAGGGTCTGTGGGTTACTGGCACAGTCGTCTATCGCGGGGTGCCAACTGAGACACCCCCTCTCGTGGCGTGTGTGACCGGCGCATGCCTTCTCGCAACAATGTTTCAGGGACGTCTTCGCGCCGCGGAGACCCGTGCGAGACTTCCTTTCAACGGGGGGGAGGGGGGTTCGTGTGTCCCGTGTTTCGATCTTTCGAAAGGTTTACTCGCGTGTTGCGATGTAACACGTGATACGACGTGACAGCGCTTTAAAAACGGGAGAGAACGACAAGCTTCTCCTCCTCGCACTCACCTCGCACGTGTATCTGATCGCCCACGACTGAATACTCGATCTCGATCGATCCGTGGCAATTCTGTCGCGGCGGCTCGCTCTCCGGGCTGAACTTGAGACACCTCCTGACAGTCGCGACCAACGGAGTCTCCGGCGTGTTGGACACCGAAGTCAGAAGCGACTTGGAGCTGTGGAAATCATCGGTGAGAGTCGACTTTGGACTGTCCAGATCCCAGGTGTCCGCTTTCCTCTCCACCTCCTCCTCCTCCTCCTCCTCCTCTTCCTCGTCTTTGCGTTCGTCGAGCTCGCTGAACAGAGCCTTCGGCTCAAACACGCACTTCTCGTGGTCCAACGTGGCGTCCAAGTCGGTCTCCAAAGCGAGTTTCTTCACGTTTGGATTCACTGCTTCGACCAGAACATTGTTTTCTGCCGCTTCGTTCGGTTTCGCATCAGCGGACGGACTGCGACTGGACGATCGTCTCTTTGCTCGCTTCCCGTTGAACGTTTTCTCGTTGTCCTTCCGGTGACGTTTCCTTCGTATTCCTCGCTGCCTCTTCAGAGTGAATTCCCCATCGTCGAGGTCGTTTGTGGGCGAGGCGAACGCCCAGGACATCGGTGACGGGTCCTCCAACAGTTGACTAGCCGAGGAGACGGAACTGTCGTTGTGCAACGCGGTCCCATCGTCCATGATCGTCTCGTACGTGTGATCGGACTTTGCGGGGCTCTCCTCCTCGTCTCGGCTGCCCTCGAGAACCTTCTTTCTCTCCTCGACGTCTCCCAAAAGTATCTCCGCCACCGTCTTCCCGGTAAAATTCATTTCCTGCTCCCTAGACACAGACAGACAGTAATGAAAATGTGACAGACGACTTGTTAACGCCACTCGAGTGGCGATTTCTATGTATTTATAATTTGCAAACCCACAAGCCAGGACTTCTTGTCAATATTTGATTATTATATTATATTTAATTATGTTATATTAAATACAATTTCTTTATATTGTTGAAAAAACTGACTCACGAATTATGCCACACTTGCATTTTGTAACGACTTTATAGTTTCAGAATTGAGTCTTCGAGAGAGAATACTATTACAAAAAACTGCACGACTTGTATTCCAGTACGATTCACTGAAAGGCCCAGAAGCAAGGCCCTGTTCTGACTAGGAAATGTAGACAATTTTGTTGCCATAAAATTTTATTGATATGCAAACATTTGAATTGACAAATTACAAGCGCGATCGCTCAGTATCAGACAACGCCATTCCCTCACGAATCACGTGACCCAAATCAACCAATCGCTAATTTTCGTTGCATTAGATCACTTTCAGTGATAAAAAATATAAATCGTTCAACCGGTCGTGGTAGGTAAGACAGACTACATATTCTTCTTGGAAAACGAACAATAAGAAAAACAGTGAATATTGAAAAATTCATTGCAAAGAAAGTCGATGGTAAAGTTGATGTTGAAGATCGATCATTAAACAGATACAGAGAACTCTCCGACTTTCTAAGACCTGCGAGGAATAAGAACGCTATCTGTAGACTATAAACGACACTCGGAATTATTGAATTCTATTCGAACTATCGAACGAGTCGGACACAGAGCTGCAGCGCTTCTTGTATAAAGAAGTATGCCAAAGTATATAATTATATATATTTCTTACTGAAAAGGAAAGAAAAGTCGTGAAGTTAAATAGCGATGCAACAGCAACGTTGTATATAAGAAATTCTAAATGAAATTTCATCATTCGAGAAACCGATCCATGGTAGATTTAAGGTTAACCCCTTGCGCTGGCAGCTGAATCACGGACCATAACGAGTGACCAAACCGTGTACAATAATTCGTCGCTTTCCTTTTAAACTCCGGGCTGGAATATCACTAGATAGAAATTGCTAAGAAGTAATAAATTTATTATTCATTTTTCTGGGTTATATTTAAGTATATTTAAAAATTGAGAAAATATTGCAATTATGGAACAAAAAATTCTCAATCCAGCGCAAGAGAATGTTTCGCGTGTCGCTTACCTGTTGAGAACCTCCGTGACCGTGTTGTCCATGTTCTCGAACTTGGGTAAATCTTGATCAATAGCCAGACTCGACAGTTTCCCAGCGAGAGGCGTTTGATTGTGAGATTTGGCCTTAAACGAGCCGGTGGTGGCCGAGGACGCCTTGCCACCGTGGTACGGTGTCTTATTTCGGGCGTGAATCTTCGTGATTCTCGCCAATTTCGGCAAGTACGACATCCTCGAGCAGTCCGCGAACTTGGACGTCGTTCTTCCCTGGTTCTGAAAGTAAACCCTGTTCTTGGAGAATGGCACGCAGTCAGCCTCCATCACGTCCTCCGGACTGGTGGCCATGGAGATTTGCTGAAAGAAGTCGGACACGTGCGACTGTAGATTCGCCCTGGCCTCGTTCACGATGTTTTGCGGCAACTCGTTGTCGCTCTGGAACGAGCTCTTTGTCCTGGCTTTCTTCATAAAGAGCGCGGGATCCGTCGGCAGGGTCAGCGCTGTTGGCGAGCACTTGCTGCCGGAGGGAAAGAACGTCAACGGGCCGATATCGGCGTCGACCCGCGGCGTGCTCTGATAGAAACTCTCCGAGACCGATGACTTTTTCGGCTGCTGTGACATCGATTGACGTTTGTTCCCCCGTAAATTAGGCTTCGTTGCCTGAAACCAAACCCGATACACACACGGCTCGTTACTGTCGAGAGTAATTCGCGTTGTCGCTCGATGTTCAAGGCTGGTGGTTGGAGAGCAAACGAGTCGAGATGATCGATAATACCTGAAAGTAGGTTCTCAGGTCGCTGCCGTGACTTCTGCATCTTCTCCGACGAACAGGCGTCGTCCTCGCCGAAGCCACCGCCGCGTTCTCGATATTCTGGCCGGGCACCGTCCTCGTCCTCGTCCCAGCAGCGGGAGGGGTGTTCGATAGATCCCGAAAGGGCCTGCGGGGCGCCTTGTTCAAGTTAGGCGGACCGTGAGGCGTCGAGCTGCTCGCTGACAATGATCTCGAAACCGTCCACTTCAGCATCGTCTAAAAGCAAAAAAGCAAATCCCTAACTAAGCGGAACGCGCCTAACGTGCATTTCCCATCCACTTCCCTTTCGCTGAAAGGCTTACAACAACTTTATCGATTCCGAGCCAGACGACCAGCCATCGCGCGCGAAACCAAAACTTCAGGCTTCGTCGTCGAAATTCCTTATCCGTCGAGGAAGATTCGGAAACTTTCCAGGTTTGCGCAGATTTTTCGCAAAAGAGAGCGAAAGGAAGAGAGCGCAGGAAGGTCGTCTTCGCGTTAAAGGGAAAAGACAATCGCAGGAAGAAAGAGGGTGACGAATCGAGCATGCAGGTTGCCGAAAATAAATGTCCGGTTCTAATTAAGCGGCAGGTCAGAAAAGAAACGAGGAAGAGAAATAACAGAGAAAGAGGAAAAGGAAAGAAACGAAAGAAATGGACGCACCTGTCGCAGCATACGGGAAACAGTAAAACAGGTGAAACCCATACACCTGAGTCTTTTTCACGACTTAACACTTGGTTTACCTCTTCAACGAACGGTTGAATGATAGCTTATAGTCGTGCGACTATATATATATATACGATAGCGAGTAGCACACGCTTTTGACCGCGTGTCAAAAGAGAATTTCGCGATAGAAAGAGACCGACAGAGGAGCGACTCTAAATGACGGGTGAGCGAAATGAAATCGACGGCGCAAAGAGAGATTTTGCTCTGTCCCGAAATTCGCTGATCCAAGTAATTGCCAATTCGATCAGAACGATCGGATTTCACCCCGAGAATCCCCCTTTGTTCGCCAAATGTTCAAATACATTCGCGAATCTTTTTGACGTTGTTCGAAGACAAGAAAAACAAAGGGGGAACATTTTGAGCGTTCCAAGAAAAGAAAATTGTCGACAATCGGATTTTTCGCTTTTAACGGTTTCTCCCGGAGGAGGAATGCGTGCTGCATTGTGTCGTACATTGAATTAGGTATAAAAACGCGTTCATTTGCATACAGACTGTTGCCATGCCGCGCACGCGTTCCTCCATCTCGACACGCACTTTTTCACGTATACCTTTCGTAGACCCGGGCCTCTACCTGACCTCTCCGTCACGTTCTCCTGCTCCGTGCAACGAGTGCGTGTGCAACGTAACACGCAACCCTCTGAACGACTACGTACTGTACGCACGGCGAACTTACGAAACAGCATGGGCACCTGCCCATATGGTGGCGATCGCGTACACAGCGTGGTATCCATCTGGTCTCTGCCGAGGCACGAGAGAGAACCACCTCGCCCACGGTGTCGAAAACACCGTCAACCAGAGACGATCGCTATCTTCGCGCTTGTTTCACCCTCCTTTTAACGTATCGCGCGCAACTCCTCTCTATCACGTAACACCTATTCCGTTTTCGCACCAGATACCGTGAGAAACTGCGTGCGTGCAACTGCAACGTTTCATTAACGCTAAAACTACCGCTAGACGATAAAAATTTCCACCAATTTAAGAGACATTAAAGCCGCAATGCTTTTATTTGTACTGTTTGATTCTTTGAAAACACGCTGTAAAATATCTAGCGAAAATTATAAATAATTATTATTAATTGTTAACACGAAATTTTATTGATCATGTTTTTCTAGCAGGTGATGTCGTTTTAAATTTAAAGCAATCATCAACGTATATTGCAAGTTTGCTAAAACAAGTATAATATACAAGAGTGTGCAATGATACGTAGTTTCAATCCGTCATTTTTTCAACTTTTGTAAGAGGCGATAAGAAGACTAATTTATTCGAATTGTGTGAATTGACTCAATTACTTCTTTCGGAATTTTGTTCTTGTTATTATTATATTATCACTGAAAGTGATTTTTTTCTCGGGTCTCTTCAAGTGCAACGCTACTGCAACGAAAATTAGCGATTGGTTGATTTGAGTCACGTGATTCGCGAGGGGGCGTTAGGTAGACCTCGAGTAGTAGTAGCGTTGTCTGGTACAAGTCGTGCAGTTTTTTTATATTATTATTATTATTCATTTATGTTATTATTATTTAATAATGTAATTATTATATTAGATTTAACGTCATTATTATATTCACTCTAGACGTCTGTTCGGATGTTATAGTATTATACATCGCATCGCACAACACCAAACGTATACGTTCGTTATAATTATAGTATTTTAAACGTACTTTCAATCTACGCAAAACTTTTTACAAACAGAAACGTTCCTTTTCAGAAAAAGAAAACGGCGTCCGCGTTCTTATTAAACGCGCTGTAATCGCATGGCTGCAAACGCACAACCGGAACGCGTCGAAGAGGAATTGCCTCTAGGATTCAACCGACGATACGTTTTTAAAGATTCGCAGGGCGGCTCGGTCCGCTCGTGCGTCTCTTTTCAAAGGACGAAAACCAGTTGCGCGACACGCGCGTAACAAACTTTTAAAACGTTTCGCATGTCCCGGCCGAACGTGCGTAACGGAAAGTGGTACGCGCGGTCTCTTTGCATAATGCAAAGTCTCGCGGCTCCGTGAGACCGTCGACGGAGTGAATCTCCAGAGCGCAAGGACTAGTCTGTCGAGCTGGCTGCACCTGCGGTTCTAATTGCAAGCCCTGTCTCTCCCTCCCGTTGTGGTTCGATAGGCGACACTTGGCCTAGCTGGAAATTTCGGTTAGGCCGCTGCGCGTACTGCGTACTGCGTGCACTCCCCTAAATAACGATAGTGATTGCAAAAGTAAATACACGTACGACGGCGCGTCGACTAGCAGCTGGCGAGCTCTCGTTAACGCGATTACGAGCTACAACGATAAATCTCGAGTGCGTGCGAGACGCGTAGAAAAGGGCGGGGAGGGAGCCAAAGTCCACCTGTAGCTCTTATCGTCTAATCTGACCGATACACCGTACGCAAACGACAAAAACGAATCGCCATAGGACGGAGAGAACTTTATTGTTCGAGGCATTGTACGTCACTGGCTGGCACGCACCGAGCGAACCAAAGGAAACAAGTGCGAGAAAAGGGGTTCGCCGAGAGAGAGATGTTAAAAACACACTCTGCGCGCTCTGATTATACTCTGATTATACCCTTTTCAACTAATTGCCGTGCAAATGTGACAAACTCAGTTAGCGCGTCCGAATGAAACTCACAATTAGTCGAACTCGGGTCGAGTTTTTTTCCTTTTCGGGAAAGGAACGACGACGTTAAATTGCTCCAGGTCCTCCGCGGACGTTTGCACCGTTCGGATAGAACCGTGGCCCATATCTGTCGCTTTTATAGGCTGTAAAGCACTCCGCGCGGGGTCGACGATGCTATGCTTTTTTTTTTATTAACCCGCTCGCGTTCTAAATGTAGAAAGGGTGAGGAGGGGTTGGCTGCCCCCCCCCCCCCTTCGATCTGGTTTAATCCGTTTTTGCGCACCCTTTCGCGCACAAAGTCTCTCCCTTCACGTCTTCGACCCCGCGAAGAACGAGACAGGATCGAGCGCGGTGTTTTCCTTCAGCCTTCGGGAAAGGAATGAAATGGAGCGGCGCGACGGTTGAAAACACGCCCGGGGCCCCTTCTTAATGTATTCTGTAAAAGCTGTTTTTAACGAGTTTGGCGTCGAACTCTCTCGCGTCGAGGATGGGAATTAACCAGGGCGAGGTCCGAGGCCCCCCCCTATTATCTACCGGGGGCCTGCTTCCTTTATTATTATCCGGCGAATCTAGCGAATCTTCGCGTTCAGAATGGCCGCGTTTGAACGTTACTTCTCGAACGGATACTTTACATTCGAAAGGATCTCGCACGATCTTTTGACAATAGCGGGACTGCGACCATCGAGGGTCAACGGGAACGAGATAACGCGGCGAAGGCAGCGAAGAATCAGCTGGCCATCCTATTTCCCGCTGTCGCCGTGGAACGCGTAACGAGTGTTCAATCTTTTCGCGACGAATCTCGACTCGTTCCACGCACGAAGGGAACCTAATAAATCGCGGCTGAGTTAGTCTACCGATCTCTGCATCAAAAATTGCGATCCGATGGATAAATTTTCGAGAGAAATAGATAAAGTTTCGACTGCCCGACCGTTTGACTGTGCCAACGGACCCCTCTCCTCGAACGTCTCTCCTTCGAGGCAGAAAGACGATCGTTGAAGATGAAAATCGTGGCCTCGAGAGATAAAAAAAGGGAGAGACGGCTCGCTGGCCAAGAAGCTCGAGGTTCCACCGTGAGAGAGACACTCTCGAGAAAGAGGTGAGAGGAGGACGAAAAGCAGGAAGGGAGGGCAGGTGAGCACTTGGTACCTAATCCCTTTTGAAAACGTCGCGAACACACGGGCGCGAAGGTTACACGTACACACGCTGGGAGTACACGAGGCTGACGTGCACGGGATACCGTGAGCGCTCCCTAAAAATGGTCTATTCAGCGCGGCGTAGCGAACACCCTCTTCCCCCCCTCGCGTAACCTTCCTCTTTCTTTCCTTCCTTCCTTCCTTTCTTCCCTCCGCGCTCTTCGCTCCGAGACTCGGCTCTGATTTATATTGAATTGACCCCGGACACACCTTTTCCCGGTGTGACGTTTCTCTCTCTCTCTCTCTTTCTCTCGAAATGGTCCCGTGTCTCGTCGAGTACGGCTCGAGGAGGGAGAGGGGACGAGAGAGGCGAGAGAGACGAGCGGAAGGAGGGACAAGCAAAACCTTGCGGTACGCAACAAGGGGGGAGATTTCACAAGAGAGCCAGTCGAGGACAATCAAACGCGCATTCACGTCGCCGATTTACGCGCGCACGGGTTTTTGGCAATGGGGCGAGACGGACGGAAGATTGGCCGATGAAAGAGAGATCGAAGAATCGGAGCAGAACTGGAGAGGAAACAGGCGTCCCGAGAAGACAGACTTTCGGTTCGCCGCTCTATTTCGGGCACACCTGTCCCCCGGGTTTCGCTCCTATTTCCCATACCGTTTCTGTGTCCCCCATCCCCCCCCCTCCTCCTCGAGGTCGCAACTTCGTGTTTTCCGATGTTTCTTTTTCCCCATTCATCATCGTTGTTGCTATTATTATTGGGGAGTGGACACGGATGATTTTACAGAGAAAGAAACGTCTCTGATCGTGAGTGCGTTTTGTCTGTCTTTGTCTTTTGCATAAATGTGTAAACATCCGTACAGGGAAAGTGATTCTACGTGAAAAAAGCAAGTCGAAAATGAAGAATGAAATCTGTGAGATTTCGAGATTTTGTTTTCGAGGAAGTCGAAACAACAATTAATCGACGTTAAACGATATTAATGCTGCTTAATATTAATAACGTGTCATCTGCATCAAGATTCATTCGTGTGTGCATATCGTTAGGTGCTCGGAGAATATTCAAAACCAATTTACCCGGGAACGAGAAAATGTTATTCTCCATCTTTTCACGTAGAATCGGCTTCTCTTCGCATAAGGGACACCCCGTATTTATGTTCCAGTCTAGTCCAGTCGAAAGGGTGAATGGTCCTACAGGTTTCCGCAGAAACTTGAAGTTTCCCCAACTTCAACTTGTCCGCAGTGCGAGTACAAACGACTTTCGAATCGAACCTCGGGGGCTGGAGCTTCGATTCGCAGTCGGCTTGGAACGAGGAGAGGAGGATCGCGTCTGCGCGCGAGGAATAAAGAAATGGAAGGATAACAACGACAGAATGGGGAACAATAGGGGAGAGAGACGGCGGCGGGTTAATGGCGAATTGAAATTAAACTGGAAATTTGCAAATTGTAAAGGAAGTTGGGCCCGCTTACCCTTTTGGCGAACGGGGCTGAAACAGGGTGGCGGACATTCAGGACGCGCCTCGAAAATAAGACGGGAACAATGGAACGAAACGAGTCCTGACGAACAAACGCCTGGCCATTTAAATAGAGGGATCCTCGAGAAAAGGTTCCTCGAGGTGGACCCACGGGGTCCTTCGAACTTCGACAGGAAAGTTTGTATGGGACCCACACGAGCAGCTAGCTTTGCTGGCTCTCTCCTTCGTTACGAGTTCCTTTCAGCTTTTTTCTCCCTTCTCTTCTTCTTCTTCTATTCCTGCTCTCTCTCTCTCTCTCTCTTTCTCTCTTTCTCTTTCAACCTCGTTTCTCGGCTCTTCGCTCTTTCTCCGTTCTTCGACAGATGTATGTTAGACCCGCTTATGAGCCGCGCGTGGTCACTCTTTCCTTTCTTTGAAAGGATCGTGAAGTTTTACAATTAGACGAGCCTCCCAACATCTCGCCGTTCGAGAGCCGTACTTGGCTTTTGTGGCTCGAGCTGTTCCACCAAATTCGATTGCTACTTACGAATAACCTTGACCCCTTTGTTGGCTCGCGGTCCCTCGTTACATTCCAATCTCATTCGATTTGAACATCTTCGTTTGCCGCCTACCTTCTCGTCGGTTTTAAATTTTTCTCTTTTTCTTTAAGTTGTTCTCACTCGCGCGAATTTCTTCTCCTTTTTAAAGTTTTGAAAATTAACGAAAGCTAGTCGACTATCGACGAAAATCGAGGAAAAGTTATTATTATATATAGTTGCAATTTACATCTTGTTAAGAACTGACGCGCGGAACTTTCGATCGACAAAACTCTGTTAGTTTCTAGAATACTTGTCGGCAAACCGGTTAAAGTATCGCCGCATTTCGTCGATCTGTCATCGTCCGATACCGCGAAAAATATCTGTTTTTCAACTTATCCAATTTTCACGAATTGTCGCGTCAGGTCAAACTAAAATACCCGACAAAGTTCGTCGGAGGAGGAGAGACCGTCGCGAAGATCTGGTACCGGCGCAGAAAAAGAAAAAAGAGGAGGAAGAGCTACTCACTGCGTGTCCTTGAGCAGCAGGATTCGTCTCGTACATCCACGGTCAGCACTTTTTCCGCACACAGACTCGAACGTCGCGGCACATAGTCCACAGCGATGATAAGAGACAACCGTGTCAACTCTAATGGTAAGACGGTGAACTCGCGTTTTGGAGAAAGCAAACGGCGGCAGAGAGAGGTGTTAGATCGTGGCACTTCAACGGCTGGTTCTCTACTGACGTGGTGGGGTGAGGACGTGGGCCTTATGTAGGAAAGGGTCCCTAGGTGAGGCTACGAAACAGGAGAGACCGGCTGTGTCTCCTTGCTCTATACGGCCTGTATTGTACTCGTGTATCCCCACTCTCTGGGTTGGTCGTGACCTGATCCATGCCAGCCACTCTCCACTCGCCCCAGGTGGACGAGCTCGACGATCCCGCGGTGCTGGTGGGTGCTTCAGGATCGCGAACGGAATGCTAGCCACCGATAACGGGATAACCTGGCGAACGTTCTCCAGGTAGAAGCTTCAGAAGTTTCCTGTGCGACAGGTGATCGTATTATTTTCCTCTTTTCTTTTTTATCACTGAAAATCGGGCCTCTTCAGGTGCAACGCTAATGCAACGAAAATTAGCGATTGGTTGATTTGGGTCACGTGATTCGCGAGGGGGCGTGGGGTAGACCTCGAGTAGGAGTGGCGTTGTCTGGTACTGAGTATCGATTCAAATGTTTGCATATCAATAAAATTTTATGGCAAAAAAGTCATCTTCATTTCCTAGTCAGAACAGTTGCTTCTGGGTCTTTCAGTGAGACGAATCGTACTGAGGTATAAATCATGCAGTTTTTTTTTTTACTTTTTGGATTCACAAACTCGCAAAACAAGAAAAAGGAAGAGAAAGAACGAGCGTGTGGTTATTTCTTTTGCATCTGCAAACCACCGACGTTTGACCGCTCGACGAAATATGGCAATTGAAATCACCCGGGTTGTTTCGAGTGGAAAGTTAGATTACGATCTGAAGGATTTATTGCCTGTGTTCGACTGTTCCCTACTGCTCTACTGTTGTCCGGTGCATCCGTACACGTGCGGGGGAAAGTACTCGGGTACCCACGCGATCTGTTTACAAAATTGCAAAGAACGATAATACACGCCGGCATAATAGAACGGATAATATACGCCGTCGTGTGATTTCTAATCTCTCACGGTTGTTTTCTCTATGAGAACGTCCGAAAGTTTCGACCCCTCGATGACCAGGTAAAGTATACCTGCGTATTATACCTGTGTACGTTTGTGTGTATCTTTTACAGACACGTATTCGCGCTGAAAGCGTTTTCTGGTTAGGGCCGCCATTTCTGAGGTTCACCGCAAACACATCGTGCTCGGTATTCATACAAATTCCTTTGAGAAACGTTTAGAGATATCGTTTGCGAGTCAGTCGTAGTCGACAGTGTTATTTAACAAACGAAGTTCTTGGTAACTTGCATGGTAAGTAGATATTGTACGCGGAGCCTGCAAGTAGATATTGTGCGAACGAGAAACTTAGGCACGTGGCAATCTACCGACCATTGGTTTTGAAAGAAGCAACCGTCTTTCGATGGAACAGCTCTCGAGGCAACAACCCGATTCTTTTGTGTACTCCCCCGCACGTGCCGACGACGAACCTCCGCTCCTTGCTCACGGTCCAATTACCTCGGCCTGTTCGTCTTATTCTTCAGGCACGAGCTCCTCGGTCGCAGGCTACCTTTTGCAGATCCATTTCGTCACCGATTAAGTTTTCCCTTCAAATTCCTTTACTACAGCTGATATATATATATATATATTATTTCTCAAAAATTTACATTTGGCATTTCCATAGACAAAAAGAATTTTTTTTCACCATATGATAATAAGTCTAAAGACATATGTGCCGGTGATTGTGAGAGTATATTCTCGTTTCGAGATATGTATTTAAAGGTTTGTGTTTGAATAAATTAAAAAATATTTTTACATTGTGAAACGAAATATTTCAGGAAATGTTTGGTCTTGTGAGGCAAGAATTTATTACGACTGTGAAATTTTGGGTGTAGTTTGTAAGGAAATATGATTTTTGAAGGTTGCAATTAGACCATTTTCAAAATTACCCGAATGTCTTAAAACTGGCTTGCAACAATTGAAAACAACGAATTTTATTATAAAAGAAAATAAGTCTATTTGATTGACTCAGACCATTTTCATAATTACCGGCACATGCGGGAAAAACACGAACGCATCTGCCTATCGTTCGTTGTCTGCTTTGTATCTCTCTGTTACTTACGTCTGTTACTTGAACGAAGAAGTACTCTGTCGTCACCTGGTAAATTAAAAGCTGCCGGATGATCCGCGCAGAAAGGACGAACAAAAGTCGAGAAACGTTGAAGGACGAAATTGGAATCGGTTTCACGGTTTCATAGCTGCGGGACAGCTGCGCGTACGCGTCTCTGCGGCAAGACCGACGCGTGCAAGAAAGAATATCGAGAATAACAGAGAGATGCAAAGGGTACAAAGCGAGATTTCATTACGCCGAATGGCGAATTTGCCATGCGAACGCACAACGTCCCGCATGTCCTCGCTCGTAGTAATTAGAGGCGGCTTGTTTCCTCTTGTTCTCTTAAGAACGACGCGCGCGTAGCCACGCGCTTCAAGTTCGGACAAAGAAGTTCGAGAGTAGGGAAACTCTTGACTCGTAATTAAAAACCTAGTCGAGAGCGGTGTAAGAAAGGGAAACGTATGTGTAATGAATCGGCTGTATAAACTCCGATGATGTACTTCGAAAATGAAGAACTTTCACGAATAAGAAACTTTTACAAATTTTTGGGATCTATATGGTTTGATTATAGATGACATAATGGACAACGGTAGATAATTAATAATCTTTCCAACTTCTTTTTGATTGATCATGTAGAATGGTTGATGGCCCCAAAAAATTGGAATTTTAAAAATCTACTGACTTGATTATGGATGACACATCTTTGTAAATAATTGTAGATAATTAATCAATAGTCTTTCCAATTTCTTCTTGATCGATCAAATACAATGGTTGACGAAATGGTCCAAGAAATTAGACATTTTTAGGATCTATTGACTTGATCATAGATGACATATCTGTAAATTATTATGATTAATTATTAATGATTAAATGTAGTGTATAATTATTAATTATTAATTACTGATCATTTTTTAAATTTCTTCTTGATCGATCGCATACAACAGTTGACGGTCCAAGTAATTAGGCACAGAATAAAAGACATTGCGTTACACGTTTGACAACACGATCCTAACGACTCGCGTTCGGAAATAGTTCTTCTTTCTTTTTTTTCCCCAGTGCTTCGAACGTAGCACCGAAGAAAAAACCGCAAAATGACACACGTCTCGACGATTCACCCTAGTTTCTCTCAAGTTTTCTCGAAGCGGGAGCAGAAGGTAGGGTACGTTCGGCAAATTAGAGCGAGGCGCGATTGTACGGAATCGTGCGACTGGAAACCAGTCGACGAGATTTTTTTCAAGAGTAGGCGAATTCGTACCGAGTAGACAGAAGGGAGAAACTTCTCCATTTGCTTCCGCCTCGCTTTTTTTTCCCTTATTTCTCCCTCTTTCTTTCGTTCCTATTGCCCCCTCTTTGCCCCCCCGTTTGAACTTACCCAGAAACGTAACTTTTTGAATTCCCACGTCCATCACACGCCCATCGAAAAGCACGATATTCCGTTCTTTGTGACGTGAAAGTTTCGCTAAACACGTTCCCTGCGACGACTTGATTGACATCTTTGTAAGAAATCTCGAATAAGTTGTTGAATTGTACGAAACTGACTCAATCTTCTCCTGCCACCTTTTTCTTTACGGTCCCTAAAATCGATGATTTCAATAATAAAACGAAACAAACGGTTGGCACGATATTCTACGAATCAAGCATGACAAAATTTAGAATAATTAGCATCGCAGCTGCGTAGGTGACAAACACGCGGGCAACGTAAAGAGCAAAGACAGCTGCGCGAAGAGAAATACAGCGTGCGGCGATTTTTTTAAATTTCTTTTTCTTTTTCTTTCTCCGTCGATCAAAAAGTATATATGATCAAGGAAAGGGGTGATTTTTTCGCTTACTATCTCCTTGCTGATGATAATAAATTTCCACGAGCTCCGTGCGAGTAAGCCACGCGAAGAATCAATTAGCCCGTCCCGCATGGTTAAGAAAACCACGTGGTAATAAAGATATCACGACGGTGTGGACCAGACGATCGAGGGCAAAAGGGGCGTAGAAGTATTTATTAAAAGCCATCACGGGGGAGATAGTTCCCTTCGGTAGCGTAATCGGCCATTGTCGCGTTATTTCTAGGCCGTTAAACCGACCCCGAGGATTCATTTTCCGGGAGGCGGAATTCTTTCTACTCTCCGCGCAATTCTTTCCCAACCGATTGTCTCTTGCTTTCGATCCCAGCATCCAAACCGAACCTTCTGAAATTAATTTCGATCAGAAATCTTTGGGTGGAAAGAACGAATATTATATAATAATATTATATAATATCAACGAATATTACTAATAATAGATAATATTAGAATAATATCATAGAAATAATAGAAACTCATTGCTTTAGCGAATTTTCACCCGGTGGATGAACGAGTACTCGCAATTCTTTTCCCAACCGATTGTCTCTTATTTTCGATCCCAGAGTCCAAACCATATCTTCTGAAATTAATTTTGATCAGAAATCTTTTGGGAGAGATTTGACAAGTTAAACAACGAATATCATAGAATAATATTATAGAAATAATAGAAACTCACTACTTTAGCGAATTTTCACCCGGTGGATGAACGAGTACTCGCAGTTTTTTTCCCAACCGATTGTCTCTTATTTTTCCGATTCCAGCGTCCAAACCGAACCTTCTGAAATTAATTTCGATCAGAAATCTTTGGGAGAGATTTGACAAGTTAAACAACGAATATCATAGAATAATATTATAGAAATAATAGAAACTCACTACTTTAGCGAATTTTCAGCCGGTGGATGAACGAGTACTCGCAGTTTTTTTCCCAACCGATTGTCTCTTATTTTTCCGATTCCAGCGTCCAAACCGAACCTTCTGAAATTAATTTCGATCAGAAATCTTTGGGAGAGATTCGACAGGTTAGGCAACGAATGTCGCAGGAACAAAAAGGAACGCGAGACAGGGCTCGATCGAAGCCGCCGCCGATGGGATTGCATATTCATGCACGATCGCGAGCTCTTTCCTCTCCGTGGGCCGAAAAGTAGCGCGTGACGGAACAATGCACGCGGTCATAAATCGCGGCAGGTGGTAATCCTGATTCATGCTTCGTTCCAGTATTAACCACGTTAATCCGCAGCCGCGGCTGCGGCAATCCGAATCGATCGATTCTAATTTATGCGCCGCTGTTCTCTCTAAACGCGAACCAGGTTTCCATCGAACTATCTGCGATCGTAGATCAACCGAGATAACTTCGCCACGCCGCGCCGGCTCGGCACGTCCATTAAAAGTCAAACGACCGGTGTTTTGATTAAAACGAGTTTAGACTTTAGGGAAAGTCTGGCGGTATTTGTTGCGATCGGGAGAGATTAGAATTCCGTGCACGGAAAGTGTTTCGACCCTCGTATCGGTGAAATCGGTCGTGCAGCAGGGTGCAGCGTGTGCATACTGTGAAACGTGTCGCGTAATCGACCGTAAAAGGCTTATTTTTCAGAGGAGTCGTTGACGTTTCTCTTGTTTTTCCCATTTCTTTTTCATCTAAAATTATAATTGTAAAAATATAATTACGAAATGTACAATCATAATTAATTTACGTATTAGGTAAGGTTGCAGTCTTTGAGGATACTACAGGTATAAGAAAAATTTTCAAAGAACGTACTATCATCGTTGAACAGGCAAGTTCTCGGGCTAAATTACGCTTCATCGCGTTGCCATTAAATCGTCTGAGAGATTCGATGGTAGCGCGATCGATAGCGCTTCTCAATTCCCAAAGCAAGGGGCAGTGTCTCGAATCGATCGTTCAAACAGGCTTCGAACATTGTCGTCAACCCCTTCTAGCATCCGCGAACCCTAATTTCGGTGAAAGAATTTGTCTACGAAACGATGTCTGTGTATCCCGATGGCCACAAAAGCAGCAGGGTTTCCTCGAGAGACTCGAGAAGCACGTTCATAGGGGTTGTTTTCAAATATTGTCCCAGTCGTGGAGATATTATCGACCCCTCTTCTTGTGCTTTTCATATTCCTCGAGAGTCTGGACTTGGTTCGCGATCAAAGGGTCGAGGTAAAGAAAGAATCTTTTCAAAGTGTCGATCTGCAGCCAATTTTCGAAAGCTGCTATCTCGGAGGATACCGGCAGTCTTTGACAAACAAAAGATTACGGCCTTTAGTCACAAGTGTGTTACGTTATTCCACACCGTTCTTTTTATCATTATACTCTTCTTATACAATTCTTACATCGCAATTCGATTTAAAGTTACTCACTCGGTATCAGCGTTGTTTTGCCATTTGAAAGTTAATTTGTGGAAGAGGCTGAAGCATCGGGAGGCACACGTGCGCGTCGTTCTCTCTCCTTTTCTCTCTTTTTCTCTTTGCCGCCGGGATATATCGAAGGAGGCGGTTAGCAAAGCTAACCTCACGTCCCGTGGGAGCATCTCTCGTCCCGAGGCTCACGAACAAGAAGATTCTGCTTCCGTTACGAAAATAAAATGCAACCGGGAGAAGCGCCGCGAACCGTATCACCTCCCGAACAAACAAGAACAAAATCATTTGATTGTACCGCCAACAGATATTACGGTTCTGCTCGAGGCTTGTTTCGTCTCTAAATAAACCTAAATCAGGACTTGTGGAAATAGTTGCACTTCCAAAAATTTGTGGCGACACGAATTTTTACGGTTAATGAGAGAGAACAGCTAATGATACTAGACTGTTCGAGTGCAACCTAGAATATATGATCAGGATATTCAGTTTACAAAATATTCGATACAATCATGATTATTTTGAAATCATTTTCATATTACGGTTCTAAGTTTCGAGGCTTGCCTTGTCTCTAAATGAAGTTAACAGTTGCATTTCTGAATTTTCACGGTTAATAAGAGAGAATAGCTAATTATGATAGCTAGACAAGTGCAAGTGTAACTTGGTCGAGAATGTAGGATACAGTCATCGTTTAAATCATTTTAAAATCATACTACTCGAAGTTTACTAAACTCGTCTCTAAATGAAGCTAAATCAGGACGAGTTGCCGTGAAAACAGTTGCATTCCCCGAATTTTTACGCTTGACAAGAGAGAACAGCCGACGATACTAGACTGTGCAAGGGTAATCTAGTCGAGGATACGGGATATTCGATACAGTCATCGTTTCAAGAGGGCACTAGAGGGCTAACCATAAATTCCACCCCCAACTGGGTCACTGGCAAGAGTTCAGTGTAGAGTAACGATATGGTCAAGAAAGATTGATCGAGTAACGTCTGTGCGAGAAAATAGGTCGGAGAGAAGTGTTGTACTCGCGTGAGAACAGTTCGAGTCTAATTTGTCCGTTTCTTTTCTTTTTTTTTTAAAGGAAAAGATTAGAGATTAGATGGGCGCCATGATCCTGATACGCGAGAAGAATCCGCACGAGGGGGTGACGAACGGAGGAAACAACAGAGTTGTTTGGGAGACGGAGGAACCAAACCGTAAAAGGGCAGGTCGAAAAGTAGTTTATACTCTCCGCGGGAGGTCCGACGCGTAGAAGGACCCAAAAGTCGATAATAAGCCGTCCATTCTCGAATCAAGCCTGTTATTGTCGATCTGGCTACTCGTTGTATCGTATTATCCCGTACGTGTCAGCTTTCTTTTCTGTATCTTTCTGGCTTTCTTCTTCCCTCTGAAGTTCCGAGAACCGAGAACAATCCGAGAAGCAGCTGGAATCGAGAATCGAAATAAATCTCAGTTGTAATTAGAATTCACAATTCAGGAGAATTTAGAGAAGTTAATATAGTAATATAGTAATATAATAATTAGCAATAATTAATATGATAAATATTATTTATAATAATTAGTATTATAATTGATATAACAATTATAATAATTTAGTAAGACAAATCGTACGTTGCCTCCTACGTGTTCGTTCGAATTGTCGAACAACGTTGTCTCATTATTATTACTGAAAGTGACTTTAGGTGCAACGCTAATGCAACGAAAATTAGCGATTGGTTGATTTGGGTCACGTGATTCGTGAGAGGGCGTGGGGTAGAGCTCGAGTAGGAGTGGCGTTGTCTAGTACTGAGCGATCGCGCCTGTAATTTGCTTTGCATCGATTCAAATGTTTGCATATCAATAAAATTTTATGGCAACAAAATCGTCTTCATTTCCTAGTCAGAACAGTTGCTTCTCGGCCTTTCAGTGAATCGTACTGGGGTACAAGTCGTGCAGTTTTTATTATTCGCTATATTAGTCGCGCACAAAAGCAACGCACTTTTCGACCCATAAAGGATACACCAGTCACCGAAGAGCAATTTATTCAGTCGGAGTAGCGCGACGGAAGGGAACCAGTGGTTGCATTGAGAGAAGTTTCCATCATCCGCTCGCTCGCAATTGATTATCTCTGAAAAATTAAGAGCAATGATTTCGCAACATATCGCCCTCAGTTGCACCATATGGCCACGTGTGCCATTATCAATAGACGATCGATCGAGTTTCTACAACCGAAAATATCTCAATAAGAACGACAATATCACACTGCTCACAAAAATTAGGGGATATTTCAAGATAAATATGAAGCGTTTGATTTCTTTTTATTAAACAAGAACCACTTTCTTTGACTTGTCGTTTGCTTCTGCTTCTTTTTTTTTTCTTTTATCATATTCATATTTTGAAATATCCCCTAATTTTTGTGAGCAGTATGAGAGACGAGCGCAGTAGCAGAGCGCATCGAAATTTCGTGTGAAATTTCTCAAGGCGAAACCGGTCGTAGACGAAGAAAGGGTGGAAAAACCCGCTGGTAGATCCTCCTCCGAGTCCCGACGATCGCCGGCGCGACTTCTGTCCGTTTCGAACATAATGTACCGGTGTGGCGTGTCCGTAATATCCTTCAAATGACCACGTACGTCGATTGCGTACGCACGGCCGCTGTCAACGTTCCGTCACGTGAATAATAAGTCGGCGGCCGGCCGTAATAACATTGACAGGATAAACGCTAATGATAAGAAGGTGTAATTAGGCAGGCCAGACCGAGAGGTCCGAAGTTGGGGTTCGTCAGCCCCCCACGTTGACCCTCGCGTAGTCACTCCCCCCCGCCCCCTCCTGCGTCAGCCGAGATGGTCAACCCTTGACATACATTACAATGACCAACGTAATACGACTTGGACTAGCGTGAATGCGTAATTTGCTCGTGACCGGTGGCAGGGCGGCGAAGCGGGTGGCACCGGACGGGTAACGGGAGTTCACGCTCTGTTTAACCAAAAGGGGGATTTTTGTGCCTCGCACAGCGCCGAACGCCGGTTGTTGCCGGACAGTCAGAATGCGAGTGTTTTCTTCGTTCCACGAAATGTTAACCCTTTTGTGTCAACTATTGGCGAGCTGTTGACTTTCGTCGACTCGGAAGGTAGCCTCTCTCGAGTGAAAGATTACACGCGTGACCGTCGTTGACCCGTCTTTCATCCATTGTCGATTACGAGCGCGAACAGAAACGGCGGCTTGTCTCCGCGCGGAGGAACACGACCGACGACAGACCAGGAGGCGGTGGATAGCACGAGTAAAATTATCTGCCCTCCCCCTAACTGGTCCACCGTTGGAGGAGCGAGCAAGAAAAGGGAAAAAGAGAGGGGGGAAGCAAATGTTGAAACAGAGCGGCTTTTCCATGACACTTCCTCCGCCTAATTGGCAAGAATGACGCACGACCCTTGTAATTGCTCGAACGAGCCGTAGAAACCGAAGCATGATATGTTTCTTCCTCCGACCTTTCTCGTTTTCCTTTGAAATATTCGTTGTTATCGCGTCAGTTTACTCTCGTCTACGCGATTTCGTGGGTAACTTGATCACATACACGTACAAACGGCGTGATAGCCGTTTATCTTCAACGATGAGAACGTAACTGTCGCTGCCGGTGAAAAAGAGACGAAATCCGTTTCGCAGACCTTTAGAAGTTCCTTTTCATCGTCGTTAATCGAATGCTTTCACGGTGGCCGATGACCAACGCCGCTTCGTTTTTCCTCTTCCTCGTTGCTCGGTTCTCTCTTTTCCACCTTCTCCAGACGAGAATCTCCCTCTATACGGGTAGATTTAAGGCGTCACGGGGCATTAAGCGTCACCGCTCGCCACCCTTCGACACTCGTGCCCGTACTCGGCCGACGAGAGACAAATATGAAGGAAGGAAGAACTCGGAAGTCGAGTAATTGTCGTAAATTCGTGGGAAAGCGACTCTCGAAGCGACCGAAGCGAGACGAAATTCGCAAACGAGTGGACGAAATAGTTATTGCCGCGATCGCAGCAGTTCCGAAAATTTTCAGCGGGGAAACAAGTTTGAAAATTTGCGGGCCACGTTCGCGATACGCTTTCGAACAGAGTTGGCGAACTTTGGAAAGGCGAGTTTAGAGTAATGGTGACTCTGGAAGCACACGGAGTAAATCAAACATTCAAACGAATAATCGAACTCTCGTCAAGGGAGGAATTTTATACGGTAAGATCCTCTATAACGCGAGATGTATATTCCGTGTTATACAAATCCAACAGCGCCAACTATAAATAAAAAGTATACTATTACTAAATTATACTATGTACTAAACTATAACTATAACTAAATAAACAGTCTTTCTTTCCCTCTTATTAAATAATTATTCAAAGGACTATTTTTCTTATTGCAATCTTCTAGCCATATAATTAAACAATTTTCTGTTTCTGTTAATAAAAGATCTTTCTTTAAACTCACCACGCACCAGCAGAAGCTCTGGCTCTTATCTTACTTTCATTTTTCCTAACTGCGCAAATTGTTGATTCATTTCTGTCAAGTTCCTCGCAACGAGATGTTAACTTATCACCAGATTTCAACCGATCAAGAATTTCCAATGGTATAAATCTTCTACTCAGCTTATCTTTTCTGAAACTCTTTGGACTCACTTGGGCTGGAAAATATTATTTCTTACTTCTGACGTGAAATGTAGTGAAGAAAGATTGCCTTACCTTACAATCGATCGATATCTACTTTGCAATTGAAATGAATTCCTTTTTGAAATTACACAACTAATTCTGCAGAGAAATAACTGTTCCACGATACAGATTTTAAACCTCTCCTTATTGCACAAGAATTAATGCAAAACCGTGCTTCCAGTCAGTTCAAGACGCACATATTTTCAATATCAGAAACGAGTCTTACAAATGATTCTACTGTACATTATAATCAAAACGTAAAACAACAAAACTGGCAAACTTTTTTCTCTTCGAACGCAAGTATCGTATTTTTATGCAACAGGAGAGGATCGAGCCAATTCTACGCTCTCATCGTGGTCAGAATGTTTACGTGACGTGCGAGTCCAGAAACTTCTACGGTGCGCGTGCGACGCGTATTGCGAGAAAGAAAAAGAGCAATCGAGGATATATGTAAATATATGGAAAATACCGTGAACACCGTTTCTCCAAAGTGCGCATGTGGAGGCTATTTCGAGAGTTGTCAAGCAACGATCACTGTCACGGTGGTCAAAACTGCATCTGTGATTTCCCCTCCTCGCGTTGCCACACAACCGCCAGACACTGATCCGTCTTGACGCATGCCGAGATCTCTCACGATCTCTCCTGAAATCCAACTGCTCCCGATACGAGCGAATTGATCGTAGTTTCCTCCTCGGCGTCCAATTTTTCCACGATATTTACCATACAACGGAATCGTGTCCGGAATCTTCAAATTACAAATGATCGGAATCAAAAATTAGATATTGTTGCGTCGAAGCAACTGGCTTCTCGAGTCGTGGATGCTATAGCGTTCAAATGTGATGTTCCAAATAAAAATTTGGATATCAACAATTACAGTTTAAAAATAAATCGCCTGCCTTTCTTTACTGCTCGATAAAATTTTTACCGTCCGCGAACGTGTTAATCGCCGTTCTGTCGTTACGAAAATACCAGGGAAGAACGGACCCTGAAGAATCCTGAAGACTCTTTCGGTGGATTCGTAAACCCTGTCGCGGTTGCGACGAAAAATCGTGAAAAGGGGGGGAGAGGGGGGAGAGAGAGAAGGCGCCGTGTCTCGCAGTCTCGCGAAGATAAAGAGGATGACAAAGGCACGGTGGAGTGTCCAGGCCTGGCTCATAATTTTCCCCGGGCGTCGCGCGACGCGCGACGTGTACGTGTCACCGCGCCGCGACGAACCCGTCCGTCTCACCGCGACTGGAACACCAAAAACCAGCCTCCGACTATTTTATCACAGTTCTCGAGAGATTCCTCTCCGCCTCTCCCTTTTTTTCTTTCTGGAAAGACATCGAATGCCTTTTGATTTAAGTGCGGCGAATCGCGAGCAAGCGACTTTCAATGTCGGCAAGTCCTCGCGAATTTTCAACTTATCTTTAAAGGGATGCAGTCTGGTTTATTTCTTCGAATATCGAAGAAACTTCGAGCAGCGGACGCGCGGCCGCGTTTTATCGGGCCAACGCGGTTGACAGCAAGAATGACTGCGCTCGTAAAAGCCCCGTATAAATAAAATCGTCGGGAATATAATTGTTGCCGGGAGCCGAGTAGAACTGCGCCCCTCACCTCGTACTCCGACCGCTATTCTCGCTAGATTCGTTTTCTCGAACGTGCCTGTCCTCCGTTCTCTCCTTTCCAATTTATTGCCCTTCCTGTCGATTGCATTCTCCAATGTTTGGCCAATAACTCGAGTCTCGCGACTCGTCCCGCAATTTCCTGAGACGCTCCTCGTTCGTACGACGCGGCTCCCGTCGGATTCCAACTTCCGGAGAATGCAGACTGCTCCGCGCGCGTCTTCTGCCCTACATCAGAAAGAATCGTGGCAAAAATTTTCGATATCCGCTTCTGTCGATGAAACATATGAAATACTCGCGTAAAAACGTGAAAAAACGTTTCGCGACTCGACTAATTCGAATCAGAGATCATAAAAATCATCGTGGATCTTACTTTCGTGGAAGAGGGAGGCGTGTGGAGTAAGAGGAAGGATCGGCAGCTCGCGTTAGAGCGAAATTGTTACTCGACACCCTTGTGTAACGAGAGTCAAGCCGCAGCCGATGAAGAGGACCAATGTTCCGGGGCATAAAGAAGCGTGTCCCTGAAAACTGAAAACCGAAACCACAATGATACTGGCGCCTCTCGTCGAAAAAGGAATTTAATTCAGTTCAATTTAATTTCCCCGTTTAAAATTATTATGTTTAAACGTAAGAATAAACACGACGTGCGAGTCGTTCGGAATGATCCGTCTCTCTTTCGCAAATTCGTTGCCATTTTTTCCAAAATGAAACGAAACGATCGTTTAGATTGCGCAGAACCGATGGCACGCGCGTACTTATCGCGGTTTTTCTTTTCTTTTCAATCGCCAAGGGTTGCGGCCAAAAAGCAGCCGTCTACTATCATTTAGAAACCAATGAGCATCAAATGAAGGTGGAGCTTGCCGAGGAAATCTCCACCTACTCTTAAAATTCTCTATTTCTCTCCTCTCCTGCGTGCGTGTCTCCCTGTACAAAAGGAGGAACGAGAGACAAAATGAGAGTGGAAGAAGGAAGGAGAGTGCGAGGGGTACGTAAGAGAGCTCGAAAGGGAGAGAGAGAGAGAGAGAGAGGAGAACGAAGAGGAGAGACAAATGAAGAGGCTGAGGAGGATCTTCAAGTACGTTTTAACTCGGCCAAGTCAGTTGGCATCTCGCCGCATCAACTAATACGATGGCTTCGTTTCACCGTTTCCCAAACGATCTTCCGCGAAAGTCGATCGACCAGTTGTGATTTACGCGTGTCCGGATGAGAGCAATCGCTGCGAACTTCGACGGAACGTAGCCGAGAACGGGACCGAGAACGACTCGTAATTTTATAGTGGGTGATAGTTGGCGCGTATGAAACGCGTAGTTTTACTCGCAGATGAGACAATTTTCATCTTTTGGCAACGTCGTCGCTGAGAAGGCAAATCTTGTTACCGAGAAACGTTCGTTTAAAAAAAAAAAGAAACTCGGCGCATAGTGCTCGTGGCAAAGGGTTTCTTAGCATCTACGTACTATCGCCTCTTCCCGCAATGACAGTCGGAAGAAATTTTTTCCAAAATTTGAAAACAGCTGAGACAGAACAACTCTCGTAACTCGTCAAGTCAGACGCGCTTACAGATTCTTAAGCTAGCGACAGATTTCCCTTGCTATTTAAGTGACCTGGCGATTAACGTCAGAAGATCGTAAAACGTCCAAAAGAGCGACTGATTTACGAAGAGATACTCTGCTGAGTACACGTTATATATTGTTATTGCAAAGCATAAAGAACTGATTTAAACTGCCAGTCTTACGAGACGGAAACGATGTTCGTATAACATGATAATTGGAGCAGCACGGTTCTTTTTATTTTATCTAATTTGCGTATCTCTAGCTGGTCGATTTGATGCGAAGAAAAAGAACAGAGTTATAATCGACAATCGACTGTTGATAACTAATTAATAACACGCTTTGCAAAACTTCGCCACGACAAAATTTGCACCGTGAAAAGTGCGTATTTAAAACGTTAATATGAAAATATAAGAAAAAGCTCTGGTTAGTCAAAGCTCTGGTATTTCAATCCAGAAAAGTGATTTGCAGAGCATTTAACAGCATAATTGTTTGGAAATAACACTTGGAACAAATAAAATAGCGATAGATAAGAAGAGCGTTTTGTTAAAAAACACACAAAAAACATTTTCCAAGGACGTTGGAAGCACGTTAAATTGTATTAGATCGCACGTGGTCTGAGACTTCACGCTTCCACCGAGATATCCAGAAAAGAATTACACGTGACAGCGCCTGATCTGTATATCTTCAACATCTATAATTCAACTGCTTGAAACATCCGTTTCTAAATTTAACAAATTAAGGAATAACGAGAAATGTTATCTGGCGGATCTGCAATTAACTCATCAACATTGCCGCGAATTTACCCTCGCAAGAAGTACATTCTGTAATTTCTGACGATTCGAAGTTCGAAGGTACCATTTCTTTTTTTCAACGAACAGAGAACGATGTTGTGCGCAAGTTCCGATCAAGGAGAAAACAACAGCGGGATAGTTTCGCAAATGACGAATCCTCACACTCCGCAAGATTTCACAGTCTCGCGTTTGCTGTCAACGCCGACTAATTCGATAGGTAAGAATCCCGGGAATTCGCGCTCGAGACTCGTGCGAAACGCTTACATAACGGAACAGGCAGAGAATCAAACGCAATTCGAGATCACAGAGGACAGAGAAACTGGCGTGATCCACGCTTGACGCGTTTCAATCGGTGGATGAGCCCGATTCCATCGAAATCACGCATTTCCAGTCATGCTGTTCGCGTTATACCGCTTTGATGAATACCCAGGCACAGTGGAGTCATTCAAGAATAGCCACGCCTGTGCTGCTGCTGCTGCTGCTTCTCTCCTTCGCTCTTCTTCTTCTCTTTTTTTCGTAGCGCAGCTTCCTTATCTCGGACGGCATCTCGAAATATTTCACCCACGAATTTTCACCTTTCGAGCAACTCTGTACAAACACAGCGATTCAGACGATTGTTGACCAACGTGGCCGTTTCTGTTTTTGCAGAATGCAACGAAAGTTCCACCGCGTCTACCTGTAGGAGGCCCAGAAGAAGCAGAACGACGTTCTCGGCGCAGCAATTAGCAGCGTTGGAAAAAGTGTTTGAGAGGACCCATTATCCAGACGCCTTCGTTCGCGAGGAACTTGCAACGCGTGTATCTCTGTCAGAAGCCAGGGTGCAGGTAATGGAATTTTGAACTTCAGAGAGCTAAACAAAATAAGAAGTGCGCATGAAAGATGCATCGACTTGCTTTCAATTCGATGTTTGTGAAAGAGAAAAAGTATCGTGTCCCTGGCGGGCCAAGTTCACACATGTTTCTTGAGATTTTGGTCGTTAACGTTAGAAGGGAGTAACAAAGACAGACAGACAGACAGACAGACAGAAGAAGAAGTAGTGAAAAAAAGAGAAAAAGAAGGAAAGAGGACGGAGGTCGCCGCGGATAGCAGAGCAGAAAATCAGAGGAGACAGGTTGTCAGGGGCAAGGAGCTATGATTAGCTTGGCAGGATAGTTGCGTCGTTCCAGCAGCATCTGTGCTTGGCATACGACGTATGGCTGTACGATACGTCGCGAATCACCACACGTGTGTGGTGACTCTTCTGCACGGTTGTGCAGAAAGCACACTACATTTCGTTGCTCTTGTCGATCTATCCGCCGCCACAGGCTCTGCAGCCTGCAGTCCCTCGTCTCCCGCTGATGTCTGTCCATTCGTTTGTCTGCCGTAGACTGTACGGTTGCCAGAAGCCGTCACGCCGTTCCGTCTTCGCTTGCCGGCAACCCTTCTTGCGTCCGTTCGTTTCTTCTTCTTCTTCTTCTCTTTCTTCCTCCGTTCGACAATTACAGCTCACCGCAATCGTCTATCCCTCGTTTCTTGGCCTCTCATTTTGAATACATTCGTAAAAATTGCGCCTCTATCGATCAAACTGAAACTGAAACGGAAATTGAACACTTGGAAATTTTACTCTTTAGGTGTGGTTTCAAAACAGACGTGCCAAATTCCGTCGGAACGAAAGAAGCTCTGCGATTAATCGGGGCGTTCCGGCGAACAGAGAAGTGGAAGCTACTCTACCTTTACGACCTATCAGAATAACGCACACGCAGGAAAATAACACGGAGACTTTGCAGACGTCTCAAGTCGCGCAATACTCTTACGGCGAGTACTGGAGATCCTCGCAACATTATACTTCCATGCAGACCTCCACCTGCCACGGATTTATCAACGGGAATTTAGGAAATGTCAATCTCCCTCCGTATCATCAAACAGATATTCACGGAGGGCTCGAAGGATCTACGATGAGCAGTTTAAATGCGTTGCGATTCAGATCACATCCGTACGGAGCCACGTATTCTGCCATGCATGCAAGCATGTAATTCTCTCTCTTTCTCTCTCTCTCTCTCTTTGCACAGTATCCTTTTTTCAAACCGCGAAGCTCGTCAGTTTCGAACGATACCAAAAATGATTAAGTACCAAAGATTTCGACAACATCGTACAAATCGGAGAAGATAATATTGTGTAAAGGACCAGTAGATGAAACATTAAGAATTAGGGTATAAGCGCGAAACACAGGGTAATGGAAATAACTTGAAACGTTATTTTGTAGAACTGAAATAGCTTAATAAATGATAAAAATCATAAATATATTATCTGCTTAATATACAAGACATCTATACAGGAAGTAGTATGTTAGTCTACAAAGTTATTATATTATTATGTATGTTAATCATAGAAAAAAAGCAAGACGTATAAATACGAAGATCGAACGATGAAAGAACGGGTCGGTGTACTCGTTGCGGCGAGAAACGCATGTAAAATTACAGTCGTGAAACGAATACGTTTACATTTGATATACGAATACTTTGGCACGAAATTAGAATACAAATTTCCTAAGTATATTGGTCACACGTATATATATATATTCGTTATAACGCTAATCGAGAACTAGAACCACGTAAAAAGATTCCAAAAATCTCTCTTCTTACATATTAGTCATTAGATGTCAGTCATCCGTCCAAAAGTTCTTAATTGTAAAGATTACAAGCGTTAATACTATACAGTTACTTGTACATTTTGTACAGCGTTACTCCAATCTACTTTCGAGGGAACCAAATAAAATGCAGGCGCTATTTTGCTGCCGCATGGACATTGACTACCCGCTATCCAACTGAAAGAACCTAACTTTGTGTTACACTTTGGACAATTCAATTTCCCCTCGACATTGTGCGTTATATCGGGCATCCAAGCTAGCGGCTCGACAAACAATATTTTGGTACAAAATTCGGCTGGCTGTTGCTCTTCTTTTTGTAACGGTTCCAATAATTCGTGCGACGTTTTCGATTGTTTGGATGATTTTTTCTGACTTATATGTCTCCAGATTTGCTTCTCTTTTGGCATGTGTGGCAAAATGTTACTAGCACTGGCTATGATCCTCCTACACTTTTTACAACGGTACACCGTTGGCTCTGGATGTACCGTGGCAAGAGCTGGATCTGGTTTTATCAGATCTGCACAATTTTGTGGCAGAATTTTTGCCTTTCGCACCTTATCCGCTGCAATTTGCAACTTGTACATTTTAAACTGTACGTTGGTATTGTTTATTCCAAACCCCATTTCTTCATAAAGCTTCAACTGTGCCAAGAAACCAGCATTAGGTCCGACAAAGCGTCTCTTTTCCTTTACAGTTTCAAACGTATCGCAGAAACTTTTTCTAAATTTTTTCATTAAATATGCGATAACAATTGTAGCTGATCTAGAGATACCAAAATAACAGTGTACCAAAATCTTATCATTTTGCTGTAGAGAATGGTCTATAAATTCATAAGAATCTTCAAAGTGAGTTAAAAGATCCTCGCGCGGCATATCAGTAATTTGTATGTACTTTATAGTCAAGTTTGGTAAAAGCTCTTGGATTTTTCTTGGAAGTGGACATGAATCTACCGTGAGTATATAGTTTATTTTAGTTTCTTTTAACCATTCGACATCTGTAGCAGCTGTAAGATTCCCAAGAAACAAACCAGGAATAATTTCGTCATAGCTCGATGGGCCAGCATCAAAATCCTCACTAATTAGATTAGTTGCTTCTTGCGCCATTGTGATTACTCTGGAATAGAGTATAAAGGTACGACATGTATCTCTGATTACAATTTGTTTTATTAGTTGCAATAATACAAAATATATGACATGGTAGATCGAATGTAACATCCGTAAAATTTCTAAACGGGATCTCTCATAAAAATTGATAACTTAAATAAAATGTAACTTCCCTAGTGGTACCAATAGTTGTCCTTGTACGAAAATGAATGTAGAATTTCCAAAATCTATTTGTACACATGGAACATGCTCTACGTGAAAATCATGTTTTTTATTACCTCGCTTAAACTTGTATTGTAAGTAATTGCAGTATTTTGGATTGTGGAACTAGTTCTATAAATGTTATCTGAGTAATACGAGAAATAAATCGCAACAGCAACATGTTTTCTAAAAAGTTTTATTGTTCCTTCATGATGCAAAAGCGTTGTTGGCATTAAACACAATATGTTTCGAGATCGGTCGATTTTATATTCTCTGGCAACCTCGTACATCCTCCGCCCATTTTGATATATTTTGAATTTGTCTCTTTGCTTCTACACAACATAAAACAACGAAAAACACCTCCTATGTTCAACAAAGCACTATGCACTAGTTTCAGTTCTCAACGCACGACATTATGATGGCGCTTCGGTAACACTTTTTTTATGGCGCATTTCTAAATTCTAAAACTTGTAAATTTGTTTCCGTGCTGTGATTTCAAAATCGAATACACAATTATATTTCAAACGTCGTACATGAAAATTAACATTTTTAATTTTAGCGGTTTTACATTAAAAATTATAATTTCTTCGATCTTCTTAATAACGTGTACTCAATGACTCAGTTTCTTAGCGACGGATGATTTGAAAATATCTTATAATAAAGTATCTTGTAATAAACATTTTATTTGCATCCATGAGACATATCATGTTTCGAAAATGAGCACAGTTTAACAAAAAAAGAACGACACACCAATAAAAATTGCCACCTTCTACTTAAAAAAATACATGAATTTTATATTCTATCGTACAAAATATTTTCCACTTTTAAATAGTTATAAATGTAACAAAGTGGTTGAATTACGAATCAAATTCTGCCGCTTGATCCCATTCATTTATAAAATCATAAAAATTCATTTTTTTATTTATCTGTTAATCTTCCTAAAATCTCCGAAAAATATATTATCGATGATAATATATTATCATGATATATATGTTTAAATATTCAAAATATGAAAGAGGATATTGTTGAAACTCGACGTTTTCGAAAAGTGGCATTGACAAAGAAAATACCAGGTACTGGTAAGAAATGAGATCGAGGAAATCTCGGCAAAGTGAGAAATAAATATAGTTTTGAGGTAATTAATCTTTGTACTTTTGAAATGATCACGGAGTTGTATTGTCCGACCACGTATACCGGAAGTGACGCCGCACCTCGATCTCCACATCATTCAGAGGAGTTGCAAAAATACCGTTTACACAGTGTCGGCAGCTTGGTGTTCCATGGCCTCCTCTCTCTCTGGCCTCCTCTCTTTCTCTCCCTTCCCTCCTCCGTCTTTGTCTAGTCGTTGCTATCCCTTGCGTGCGCGCACGTGTGTACATGTGAGTGTATGGGTACCTTTTGATTTTTAAATTAAAACAAGATGCTGGTCTCGCAAGAGGTGGTCTCAAAAGCGGAGGAAATCGCGGATCAGGTAAATCGACGGACTATTGTTGTCCGATTTAGTTTTGTTTACTAACGCAAGTTTTCATTCACGGGAGGAACATCCAGCAGAAATCCTGCAGGTACACAGGTGTACTCCTGTCAACGTCATCGCGACACGATCCCAATGTATCCCACATATTTCGATATGAATTTTTTAAATTTTCGATTATCTATCGACGTAACGTCCTTTCAATGTTGACGAATATTGTAAACTTTCCTACATTGCTGTCTACGCCTTACGAAATTGAAGGTTATGCTCCGATAAAGGAATACTACGTGTGCGATGATTTTCAATTTGGCAATATTTCTTTCCGATTTAAGTTGGTCGAATTAACAAAGATTGGGAAGTACTCGAAAAAACATTAATTTTTAACGTTATTCGATTTTTGTTTATTTGTATGATGCTTTTGGTACATTATTTCTCACGGGAACTGTTTATTTGTGTAATATTAACGTTCATTGTGTTAGTAAAAAGAAATCATGTAGACGAATCTTAAGTTATTGTTCCGTCACAGGCATGAATTATTTATCTAATTATTATTCTTTTGTGAAAACAGGTGATTCGCAATGGAAAGCATATACTGCCAACTCTTGCAAGACTTTGTCTCATCGCCACATTTCTAGAGGATGGATTGAGAATGTGGTTTCAATGGTCAGAGCAGAAAGAGTTTATGAACAATACCTGGCACTGCGGTACCTTCTTAGCTACAATATTTGTCCTGGTTAATTTATTTGGACAACTCAGCGGTTGTGTCATGGTTATCGGAAGATGGAAAGTCAGCATTGCTTGCGGAATCTTATTTTTTATAGTAGTACTCCAGACACTAGCTTACAATATTCTGTGGGACGTAACGTTTTTATTTAGAAATCTAGCATTGATAGGAGCGCTTCTTCTGGTTCTGGCCGAATCAAGAATAGAAGGGAGATCATTATTTGCCGGCGTACCCAGTCTTGGAGATAACAAACCTAAGAATCTCCTGCAGCTAACTGGCAGAATTTTGTTGGCATTTATGTTTACCACGCTGATTCGATTTGAAATATCATTCCTACAAATCATGCAAGATATTCTTGGAAGCAGTCTAATGGTATTGGTAACTATCGGATATAAAACAAAACTCAGTGCGTTATTACTTGTTTTGTTATTGTCTGCACTGAACCTTTATCACAATGCGTGGTGGACCATTCCAGAGTATAAAGCACTTAGGGACTTCCTTAAATATGACTTTTTCCAGGTAATCTGGGAATCATTAAATCTCAATCATTATTAACAATCATTATTACATTAATTGATAGTTTATTAATTACAAACGTTAAATGTGATATTTTTTCTTTTCAGACATTATCAGTGATTGGTGGCCTTTTAATGATAGTTTCTTTAGGTCCTGGAGGTGTATCAATGGATGAGCATAAAAAAGAGTGGTAGATGTAGTATTATCTGAATATCCATCATTACATTGTCATGACCATTAAGTAAAAAAGTCTCCCATTCCTGTTCTTTTGTATGCTCAATGAAGTTTCATTGTTCATTGGACAAAGAATAATTCATTTTAAATTATTCAATTTTGGGTAAAGGAATTGTTAAAGTAGAAGTTTAAATTTTTGAGGATACAGTTACATGAAATTAAAAGTAAAAAAAAAAAAAAGAAAAGTGAAAAAACTCCAGAATAATACTGTTTAAGAAGAAACAAAGTGAAGACAGCACTAAGACTAATTTATATAATCAATAACAGCATTGTACATATGACACTACATTTATCAAGGAAACAAAATATATTTTTTCTGTGTGTTTTTAATTTTCTCTCTGTTTTTAATCTTGAATATCCTAGTCGGATTTATATACATCAAGTTAAACGGCAATGAATTCTTCCTATAGAAGCATATACATTTAAGTTACCTTATTATACTTATAGAGAATAAATAAAAATATTAGATTTTTCGAGATTTTTATACAATTATTGTAAATAAATATTTCGTACCAGAGTTTAGTCGTTACTGTTTATTTATGTTTAAAGACTAATAACTAAAGACAATCGAAAAAAATTCTACGTTTTGTTGTAAATCACTTGTTTCTTGTCATTTTCGTAAAATACAACGTTATCCGACGATTCCATGTAATTTTAATTAAAACTAAATTTTTCTATGAAATTAAAAATGCGATACGGAATAAAAAATAGCTTATAATCGCAAATTAAATACAAAAATTTATACTATGATTTATTCTAAGGAGGTTGAATTTCATGTCAAAATTAAAAAGTATTATGAACTGTATGTTTATATGAATTGATTTTCTAAGCATTTCAAAGCTGATGGTTCTAACTATATTCAGCTTTAATTTTAGTTCAAATTTTGAACACAGTTTAGGAAAAACTGAACGTTATTATCAGAGTCAATGCTTCGATCTACTGAGGAAAATTTGTGAACGATTAATAACATCTATCGGAGATTCTGAAGATAAAGTCGGTTTTATTTATTACCGACTGTGGTTAATACAGGTGCTGCCTGTTCCAGGCAAAGTTGAAACGTGATGACACCATTATCGATAGACAAGGAAGACAACGGTGTGTGACAAGGACAGACTTTGCAGTTATTCTAAAATGACAGTCTGATATATTCTGTTTTATTGATTTTATATTGGATTATTGAGATTTCTTACAATTTCTATTTAATCGAAAACGAATATTGCTATTTGATACCTAATTGATATCTACTGGAAGAAAAATGTTCAACTATTCAAATTTGGGTTATTATAAGATACATTTGGTTCTAACATTTTTATTTCACTTCTTCACACATCTATTACAAAAAAAGCTATAACATTCGGTCCAAAATTTCGTACAGATTTTACAAATGTTTAACATAGCAAACAGACAAAGAGAGAGAGAGAGGGGGGGGGGGAAGAGAGAACTAAAGAGATATTCTCAGGATAATCTATAAGGAATAATCGTAGGTACGCACGTCAGTCACATGTCAATCGTATTACATAAACACGTGATTTCAAAATAGCGCGTATCATAGCGCAATAAGAAAAATATGATCGATTACATAATAAATCGAAACGTAGATGCGTTACGTTTACTTCTTCTCGAGTACAGCTCAAGTACTGAATCTTTCCTTTGCCGTCGAGAAACAGTATAATTAAAAATGGGACCTCGAATATAACGGTTACACATGTAATAATTTTCGCTTGCTTACAAATGATATGCTCAGTACACCGAGTTTCGTTCTCACGATCAGTATGAATCGCAAATTACTTGTTATACCTATATCTTCGTTTACATGATATTAATTTCCTATACGTACGTATAGAGTCCTATTGATGAGACACATAGAATATAAATGCCATTCGATATATCTTTGTCTTATACTATAATTTTGTGCCGCTAGGGATATAAGAAATCGTAGCTTTATTGTTTAATGTTTGGAATATGGACTAGAAATGGATTGATCCCTTAAATGATTGCTGTGACATTCGCGATACATCTACTCTTTGATTTTCCACGAGGGGGGGATTTTACACAGTTTTCGTGGCAGTTCTATGGTAACTATTAGGTACATTTTACAATAATACGGGCGTGCATCACAAAAGTAGTAATAAATTGTAATTTATACTGGAAATCAAATTTAATCTTAATCATAGTTAATGATGAAACTTCAATAAAACAAAATATCAAACATACGTACAACGTACGCACTATGCTACAAAAATCATCAAAAATCTCTAAAAGTAGGAATTCTTATATACAATATTATATCGTGAAAATTTTCTGAACTGTTTTGGTCAAAAATTTTATTTAAGGGATGAATCCAATATGATACCGTTGCCCCCAATGGTATTTGCACTTTATTCAATTATTCATAAAAACGAAGAGCAAGAATTCATGTTCACGCACAAACAGCGTTGAAAATTATTCAACTTGAATAAATTAACAGACGGATTGCCAAATAATTGTCATAATTTTTAATTCAATTCTACAGTGCATAATATTCTTTTATCGAATTCCCTCAAATTTTGATATTCAACTTTTGAACAAGATGCTCAAGTCGAGCATTGCAATTTCGTGCAATTTATTGTTTGTACAAAGCAGCAATAAAATATAAAATAAAATATAATAAATAAAAGGAGGAAAAAAATAAACGTGAAACAATATAATTTTTGATTGTTGGTAATTTTGATCAGCAGAAACTAATTCGGAAGTTCCAAATTTTTATTCTCTATATACGATTTATATTTGATTTACTATGTTTGATTTTGCTGTTTATTCACGGAATGAGGTAGCAAATAGTACTTTTCTTCTTCGTTAAATAATGCAATATCAACCGTGATAGATGAATTGTATTAGTTTCTGTTTAAAATTTTCCAAATGATCATTAATGAATTTTATTGAGTGCGATGGTTAATTATATTATAATTTAACATTAAGATGTATGTGTAAGAAGTGTACATCCTTCATATATAAATAAATACACTCGTTCTCGGTCGAAACGTTATTCCCAATCAAGTGCAGTATAAACCAACAAATCATTAAGAGTGTAAGAAATTATTAAAGAAAAAAAAAAATTATTTTTAAAAATAATGAATTACTGTATTTCATGCTGCTGAACAAACAAACAAATTATATCATTTCGGCTTTCGGATATTCCCTTTTCGATGGAGCATACATATAAGGTGTTCGGATTACTGTCATCCCTACACAGCAATATAGTATGTATCTTGTGGATATGTTCGTTTTTTTTTTTCTGTCATTGCGATAGTTGATACTTTTACGAATGTATCTTCGAGCGTGTGTCAATCAGAAGTATCAATAATCACAGCAACTATCGATTATCAGTACTTTCTTATACTTACCATCGTACCTATTTAAATGTTAAATTACAGATATAATCTTTTGTCGTTATCGATAAGAGATCAGTAACACATTAATAGTAATTATTACTTGATACTTGTGAAGCAATTGTTTTTCTCATTAGAACAATACACTCAAAACATTTGACGTAATTGAAATTCGGCGAGAGTTATTTGACTCAATTGATACTGCATCGTTGATTTTGAACGTGCAAATTAATTTTCAAGAGGAGAACTGTTCTTTTTGGTTCCTGCCCTGAAACATATCTTTTCTTTTTCTCTGCGAAAATATACGTAGTAACAGATCGATGAATTAATTAACCGAATGTATGTGTCGTTAAAAAACGCAAATATCTCTCGCCATAGAAATATCGATACATGTACATACATATGCCATAAACAAAGAAGATGTCGCGTTTGCTGGGTTTCGTAACATTAAAATCGTTTTTGCACAAGGATAAGTTCAACAGCGATTGCTTTAGAGTCTATTTCCATTTATAGACTGTTTTTGAAAGCTAGTAGCTACGTTCAGCAAAAGGTAGAAAAAACGTGACTTTATATTGCTGCTCATGCTAGTTTCATACTTAAGTCAAACTCGAAAGAATATAGTCGCAATGTTAACTAATAAGTTGTATACACTTATATAATTTATATCATTGATAATAAGATAGATTTGGCAGTAACAATCACTGAAGAACTAAATGCATACATAATTTTAATGTTTTCGTATATATTGATTGTTAAATTTTTGATTGGCTCATTTATTTTGTAACTATGTAATTGGATAATTCTAAATAGTCTACTTCAAGCAGCGTAAATCTAAGAAGCCAAAGAAAGGACAAACAATGAGATTTTCAACATTTCTATACCTTTAGCATTTAAATCATAGTAATTCATTTCAATAATATATAAACTGAATGTAATTATTATTTTTATTCTTTGGTGAATAAAGTATGGATACTTCAATAATTATAAAAATTCTGAGTACAGAAAGTGGACCACGATATTAAATTCCTCTAACCATAGATATGTACGGGTATTTATTACGTTAATTAATAATTAATGTCATTATTGTAGTATTATTGTAAAGTATAAAATAAAAGAACTTCAAAAATATCTTATTATCAAGTCAATTTGTTTTTCTCGCAGTTTGTTCGCCTACCATGGATTAGCCTAATATTTCTTTATCTAATAAAATAACTGATCGAGTCTAAGTTTTTCGTTGCATATTCACTGTTTTTTTTTTATCTCACTCATGATTTTGTAGCGTTAGCGTTTATCCTTAAATTATATGCATACACATGTGTTTGCGCGAAATTTACAAGAGAATTCTATTATGTAATAGTAAATCGAAGAAAAATATATGTAATAGAAAATAGATGCAAAGGCGATCAATATAATTACATTGTACATTTATAAATACACTTTCACACGAGATATTTCGTTAAAAGAATTATTGACAAAATTTTAAAAAATACAGGAGAGATTTCAAAACATACGTACATGTATAATACAAAAATTGAGGGGATAGTGTAAAAAGAAATGGCATAATGAATTTTAGAAAAAAGATGACAATGACTGTATTAAAAAAAAAAAATTACAAATAAAAGAACAATGTTGAACATGATACTAGATAAGAATAGACAAATTCCTTATGACGATAGAAAGTTATAGTTTATCTTACAATACGAATAAAGTTTTTTAATGGCACGTAAACAGTTAATACCACAAGTGGATCTGTATTTTATCTTATGTTCCGTAAATGAAATTTTAAATTATAAGTTTATAATTTATTTCTTTTTTTTTCGTCATAAGGAATTTATGTATATCTGTTTACTGCGTGACTTATGAATAGCTGGCAAAACGAATTGTGTCAGTTAAATAAAAATAACATAAAGATCATGTGCTTGCTATTAAGTGAGAATGTAATATGGCATCACAATGATTTCTGTCAACTTAAAAATTATATAAGATTAATTACGTTACGTGTAAAGATAATCAGAGACAATATACTGCTGTATATACAATTGCGAATAATAAATGGGCACTCACATACATACAAGAAATTATGAATACAATCAAACTATTTACAACGTTAATAAACCTTTTCTTAGTTTTAGATTAAACGAACCATCCTTACACATATACGAATTATTAAACAGAAATGTTTTGACTTTACATACACATTTGCACATTCGCTCTCATATCATGAAAAAAAATTCAGGTTTATCGTTATATTTATAGTTATTCGTGAACTATCGGCGCAACATATGTCATTGTTTGATTAAAAATTCATAATTAAGATTGATTTCATTCCTTCTCTTTCTCTTTCAAAATGTTTCTAGTTGCGATTAACGGAGTGCATCTATTTTTATGGAAACATGGTTTATAACGTCTATTATTCTTTGTTCATTAATATTGAAAGCTATATTACGTATGTATATTTTGGTGCATGTTCAGAAATTGACAACTGTTATCGAATTTATATACGTACATATGTATACAATAGCAAACCTCTAACTACATTTTGAGTCTAAATCATGACTGTTTTATCTTTTATTTCCTCCTGTGTTTAATGTTTTTAAATTTTAATTAACGGCATGTTTATAAACCGACGCTAACTATTAATTGCTTAGGCCCTCTTTTTAATATGAATAAAAGTGTACAATCAGCACGATCGTACGTAAAACGTAAGATCGTATGTTAACATGCAGATTACGGTTCACGTTTTATGTGTCTTAAGCCCGATTATTATAATTTCGCCCATGAATTTTTGTATACGAGATATTTATATTATTAAACGTGAGATCGGAGAAACGTTAATAGGTAGATATTCATTCATTCTATAATATGAGGCACACAGACAGCCATATATCATTACAGCGGTTTCATTTATCGTAGAAAATCAATTAGACTCGATACACTCTATTAAGTTTCGACTTAACAAAGAGTACGAAAATTATAGGAGCAACAACATCTTTTGCTACTCTTAATTTAACGAAATTAATTCAATCAGATTCTTTCACTCCATCGGAATGTATCGTGAAAGAAATTCTCATTATTATATCGCTAAAAACATACAGAAACTAGTAAAGAAATGGAAAATATTCTTGAATGAATAAACTTTCGATTAAATTCTTCAGCTATAATCTTGGGTTTTTTTACATTTAATTTACCTACACACTTTTAGGTAACCATTTGACTTAAAGCTGAAAGCTTGGATACCTATTAACGAGTTTCCAACAAAAAAATGTTTCCTAGAATCATATACAATAGTATATGTAACAGTTACGCTCAGTCGTGCCATGTGTTCAGAGAAGCGCATCATTTCTGCACTAATCTGAGACTACAATAGCTCTACATTAATCAACGTAATTGGTGTTTTTCCTTGCAAAGTCAACAGAAGTCTCTCTGTGACTGTTTAAAAAGTTTATCTATCTACGATAAAGCTATAATGGACGTTTACATATATATCTAAGTAAGTTAAAAAAAAGAAAGAAGAAAATGAATGACATTTACTACTTTTTACATATCGCTGATATGAAGCAAATAAATAAATAGTTTGTATATATATATATATATATATACGTGTTTGTGTGTGTATAGAATAGTTAATGTGTGTGTGTTTGTGGGGTTTCTTTCCCATCATGCCACGTTAAGCATCGTTACAGCTGTATCATTTAAGAATACATTACGTAGGTCCATAGCAAACACGATTTTTTTTCCTTACTAACCTTATTGCAAAAAGGAAAAAACTACAAAAATACATTGAGACATGATTGATCTAGCCAATTCATTAAAGTCTCCGTAAACGTGTTTCGATTCAATCGATATCCATACACGCAGTTTATATTTTTAAAAGAAACAAATACATCAAATTTTAATTTGATCTAGATGACTATTCACATTCTTTTTTTCAATATAGATTGAATATTTAAATTTCCATAAATTAAAATACAACCTCACAGAGGCTGTTGAAACGGGATAGACACATCTAACCCTTTCACCGCCCTTAGAGTGTTGTATCGTTTTCGTTCGAGCTCGTAATTAAGCAAATTTATCTAAATATCATAAATATAAATATTCTAATTTATTGGTTCAGCTTTTCGATTTTGAGACGCAGGCAGTGAAAGGGTTTGATATATTCTAGTTCTGTAACTGTGTTTTTTTCCCACCGCGCGGCTTAATACTCTCTGAAATCTGCCACATTGCCTCCTCACAGAGGAAATCACTGAAATTATTGAAGAACGTTATTATACGTTCGTGTTTTTTAAACGAATATGTCCTGCAATAAGCAAAAAATTCAGTTTAGAAATAGCACTTAGAAATATCTTTATTATTTTTTTAAGAAATGGTTAAATTTGCAAGCTTACCCCTTTTTGAACCTCTTCATATTTTCAACAATATTAAATTGTTGCCATCTTTTTGAAAAATTTATGACACCATCCGGTAACAGATCACTATTTCCAATATGCACGAATGTAAGATCTTGTAACACAAGCCCACTGTAAGTAGAAAAATTGTTTCATATGTTCGTAACATTTTAGGTGAACAGCGCTTTTCTTATTAAGATAAAATAATTGACATGTACTTACATGTACGGAATACATGGCGGTTGTGTTTCTGCCAAAGCTTGTCTGTAAGCTCTGAAACTACTAGAACTATCAATAAGAGCACAATATTCTTTTAAACCTTCCGTAATATGTTTTTGCCATTCAAGCCTTCTAATAGGCGCGCTATCTAATGCAGAAAGCAGGGCTAAGTAACTGTTGAAATTATTAATTTTTCTAAGATGCTTCATTATTTTAATAAATTTAACAACATATTTTTCCCTGTCCTTCGCTTCATTCTCTAATCTGTGTTCCAGTATTCTCGATCTAGCCCAGTACGACATTTTATTAAAATGTTCCGTGAACCTAGTTAAATTTGGGCTTCGTTCTTCGTTCTGTTCTTGAGCCCAGATTAGCACTTCCGGAATCTCGATTTTCATGAATAAATCAGCATCTAACAATGTCATTTGTTCTGCAATTTGTTCGCTCTTAAAATCGAGAAGGGAAGCTTGCTTTGTTGTCACACTCAATGAAGAAAGAATTGGTTGGGTAGATTGTAACTGTTTCGCGGCATGTTTTTCTAAAATTTTAACACGCAAAGCTTTCGCCATAGTAAGATCACCGCTACATACTAATTGCTGTACGAATTCCATTAGGGTTTGCAAAAGGATATCATCGAGATCTGACATGCTGAAAGAAGTTATAATTATTAAATATTACGAAATATAGAAAAGATTTAAACAATCATGAGCAATTTGTTAGGGAACTTACGTTAAATCGCTAACGACTCTAACTAACAAGGAAAATGCTTCACGAGCTGCTCTTTGCTTAATAACATCAGCAGAACAAGAAAATCGCTGATGACGTTTGTGTAACTTTTGAATTAATTCCAATGGTTGCATGAACGTTCTATATGTTGTTAAGAACGCTTCTTGATACAAAAAATCTGTAAATAAAACAAGCATCCAAATTGAAAGATATACGAATTAAGTGTGATATTTATTGATAGATGAACAAAAATGTTATATTTTGCATATTTTAAGTTAACTTATTTCAAATGTATCTAACAAATTATCACACTGACCTGATTCTTTCTCATCTATGAAGCATGGAAAAATATGAAATACATTATAGCCTTTAATGAAGATATATTGATTGTCCAATATTTGAATAAAATCTTACCATGTTTATTGGCTTTGGTTGCATGAATTAACAACGCATCAGGATGACCGCCTCTTATATCCGGTCCTTCCTCATCCGATTTCTTGAAAACTAAATACTTGCTAATATCTAGTTCATCCAAAATGCTATCGTCTTGATCGACATCTCTTAAGTCCAGGGTATTGTCATCGATAGAAATTGATGACAAAGCATTACTAGCAGGTCTTGAGGATGGTAATATCGTGTCTAAAGCAACGTTATTCTAAAAATTTCGATTAGTAGTATCTTGTGTGATACAAATCTGTGTTAATGTACGCGGGCTTGTAGAATAATTACCAATTTCACTGGTGTCGAAGGTGTTAACTCTCTTTTATCATGAATGCAACTAGATTCCTCTACTTTCACTGGAGTTGATGTTACAATTGGGTCGATTGTATGAATGCTTTGCATGCTGCTGGTTGGTTTTGGCGAAATTGGCGGAGGCGTGACATTTGATTTAATGGAACGGGATCTCTTTGGTGGCAACGCGGGTGGGAGACTAGAATTATTTGCTACCTCTGTTGCTGATGGTGTCATCGTTATGAAGGTACTGAAACGAAATATAAAAAATACAAGAAAACACATTATACATTTTGTCAAGCATAGGAAGATGCGCAAAAAATTGATGTCAAATCACATACTTTGAATTATCGTGTAACGTAGTTATAGTATGTGCCATAAAAGAACACGATTGTGTCGTAGTAAGAGCCATTTCGTGTTGCTGCCATTCTGCTTGCATTGAATTATAAGCTGCCATTGAATGACGGGTTCCAAGACCAGAGATGAAGTCATTGTTACTATGAGAACAATTTCCAAACATTTCCATGTATGCCATAACTGAAATAGATACCAACAGATTTATATAATTTTAATGTATCAGGCAATATAGCATATTGATAAAAAATAAATAAAAAATATAGTTTCATATGTACATACATACATACATATGATATACATATATATATGATATATATACATATATGATAGATACAAGCACGATTCATGTTAAAATGAAATATCAAAGCACAGGTATGTAAAATACAGAAAAACACTGATGCACAAGCATGTACCTCGATAGATAATGTAAATTCGTAAGTACGAGATATGTATGAACTCACTGGAATAAAAGTGGAATTTTTTAAATAACATTTTCACCACGATTAATTACACTCTTCACAATTAAATTAAGTGGGATAAATATTATAATAATGCAAGCATGAACAAATATCATGTATATTGAAAAAAAATTTCAAATTACAGGAGATATATTCCATCGTTGATTCTTTACGTACAATTCTGGAAACGAAAACTAAAGTCAGCTGGCTTAACTCCAGAGTTAAAGAAGCACAAGTGTTAACTGACTATTAGCAAGAAAAGGTCAATTTAATTAATGGAACAATAACGACGCCCACATAAGTGATTGAAGATTAGTTTCTACGGTTAATGAAATTTAGAACTATTATAGAGATGTTAATGCAAATAATAAATTTATGAAATATGATAGATTTAAATTAAATAAATATACGAAATTTGATTTTATATTAAAAAAGAAAAAAAATATGGTAAAATGTAATTAAATCATAATTATAATTATTCTTTATGTAGGAAAAAAAAAATATACGCATTATTCATCGTGTTTATATTAATTATACATAATATAACATAAGCCACGAAAAAGGCCAAGGTATGAGTAAAATATCCAAGCTCGATATCAAATGAAGTCGTGTTGGTCATTTCGACAAAATGAGATGAAAAATAACGACGAGAACATGCCGCAAAAAGCTAGGAGCTTAAAAATCGTGTATAATTAATGCGTGAAACGAAGGGTTTCAACTTAGCGTGAACGTGTTTGCTGAGGGATAGCTGATTTGTGTGGGCAGGATCCCACTTACCAGAATATGCCACTGATTGGAACACTGGGGGATACAAAATATTGTATCAGTTTTAACCTACTATGTGAAAAAAAAATTCTGAACGACTATTCTAATATAATCTAGATAATGTCTAACATAATTTCGTCTAATAATTGTTCTCTTTAAATTTAAGCAACTTCATTTATAATTGATGTTATAATTAAATCTTCCAACAGCAATAAAGCAATATGATATTGAATATAGTATTGAATGTTATAGTATTGCTGTATTGCTGTTGTTTATTATGAACTATGATTCGACTTACTGTGCCTTTTTTTGAGAGGGAGTGGAGGAGGTTTACTAGCATCTGAACTATCGCCGTTATTAGTATGTAAACTACAGGTTGATAAATGCTCATTTTCAGGTACATTGTCGTACTGCGATGGCTGACGTTCTTTTCTTCGTTTCGACCGTTTTTCTGGCAAAGCTGGCGGCACACCATTAGCGTCCGATGAAGAAATCGATTCCACTTCCTACCAAACATGGAAACTCACATTTAAAAAACACGTACTTTTACATTTGCAAATTGTTAATTCTTGCAAAGAATTATTTTATAAAACATTAAACTTCTATATTATACTTTGGTTTGTAAATGATAACTATTATTACGGCAAATAACAAAAAATAAAGTGAAAATATAAATTTAAACATCATCATTTACCAATTTTTCTAATGCCGCAGAATCTCCAGTTCCGGATATATTTGATGCGCTAACAGTACTTTTCGAGCTAGTCATTGTTTTTTGAGTAAAAATAGACCCGTTACTATCTGAAGACAATTTTGTTTGGGAAAACGATTGTTGCGAGTTGAACGTCTGGGAGTTATAACTAATACTACTTTGCTGGGAAGATCTTTTGGACGTCATACTAGAGGTAGTATAACTTTGAGATGAACTTCGTTGTGAATGCATTGATACGAAACCAGATTCCTGTGTCTGAGTTGACAACCTTTCCATTTTTCCTTCTATACCTGAAACATAATTTTCACACGATTCATCACGACAGAGTAAGAATTTTCATTTGAATATTTTTTAACTTTCTTACACAAGAATGTTTTTAATGTTTCCCAACTCCTATTATCGGACATGGTAATAGATGGCGTTTGTGTTTTCACAAAAATAACAATAAACTAATGAATTTCGAAAACGAACCGAGAAAAAGAATTCCACTTCGTTACACTGACTCGAATAAAGATCTATACTATACTGTTTGTTCACGTAGTCTGAAGGCCTAACACCTACGTTACCTGCTCCACTAGCTATTTGAGGAATTCTTGCGTAATTTTAGCTCTCACATTTTTTTCTATACATTTATAAATGTGCAACGTCATCGGTACTGTTCGCTGCTTCACTACCACACTACTGGCGAAAATACAAAGCAATTTTATATTACTTACCGGTAAATGGATTAAGCATTTCTTGTGGAGTTTGTTGACCCAATAACATGGTACTTGGTATGTTTGTTTCAGAACCGTCCCAACAACTACAGTTTGAACTATCATTAACTTGCATGCCTATAAATGCGAAAAAATAATCGACATATGTACTTGCTTTTTCCATTTTCAGTGTAATGAACTTTTAAAAAGTTGGTCTGATAAAAACAAGACTATTAATTAATATGATTTTTTCTTATTATATCATATAATTTTTTAACGCAATTCATTATTTGATTTTTAAAACTACAATTGGTCTGTATTCTAAGGTTCTTTCAGCAAGACTGATTCCACGATCGAGGCAAGCGCGATTAAAAACTATTTTGCTGACTAAGCACCTAACATAATGGTCTTTTTGACACAAAAGGAAATGTACCTATGTGCCAGTTCTACCATTACCTTCTTAAAAAGGTTCTAATTTCGTTGTCATAAATTTAATATAAATCTTTATAAAGTAACTTATTAATTTAACTTTTCAATTGAAGCAAGACTGACAAGTTTTACTTCCCAAAAGATATTGCTCACGTCGAAGAAAATCATTCATTACCCTGGATAGTAGCCATCAGACTGAGATCCATACTGTCGTTCAGAGACTCGTCGTTTGGTCCCATTATCGCCCGTATCTCATCCTCGTCGCGAGAATGGTTCAAGGCTGAATCCAAACTACCAGCCGACGCGCTTAGAAGAGACGACGAATCCTCTGGAGATCGACTTCGTAGGGAAACACCGTCAAGACTAGATGCTAAAAGACCTTCAGATTCATCGAGCAACTGTTGAGCTCTTGTTCTCCGTTTCGGTGGCAATGGCGGCGGTGTGCCGGAAGAACTATTTTCCTCCGACAGACACACATTAGTTCTGAAAATCATCGAGACGTTACTTTTTCAAATCATAGTCACTTTAAATGGAACTAATTTTTTCAACCAGACACACAAGAGTACATGCACTGTTACTATCTACTACTATAAGAAGCTTAGGAAACTACCTCTCGGGGAGTGGCGGTTTTGGGGGAGGACTAGAATCCCTTAAAATCGACTCTGAACTATGCGAGCTACGGACCAAACTAGTAGTCGCAGCGGTCTGCTCTAAAATCTGCCTTTCCCTCGGGGTTAGCGGGATATCAGGTAAAGAATTTCTTTGTGGCGTCAATTCCGATCCATAACCGGACGTTCTGAAAACGTGATTCCGATGGTTCATCCTCAAAATCTACTGACTATGACGGCACAAAAAAATGTACAAACTTCCGATACTAGTTGTAGAACGATCGATAGAACTTTATAGAAATTTACTGAAAATTACTGTTTCTGAGTAATAACAAAGAGTCACACCTATTACTACTCGTAACGGCGGCGACAGGTTTCTGTCTGTTGGCGATCTTCTCATTCGCCAGGGCAACCAAGTTTTTCACAGCTTCTTCGACTAATCCTATGATGTGTGTCACGTTCTCGGTGTCCAGCGCAGAGGACTGGTCACCGTGTAGCAGCACGTCGTCGCAGAGTTTCAGTAATTGTGCTAGGGCTTGATACACTTGATTTGTCGCTGATCCCAAAGTGGAGCTTTATCAAGAACGACAACATTTAACAACAAATTTCGAAATGTATATCCTAGCATAAATTATCCTAGATTACGCAGATGAATTTACAAATTTCCGTCCTTCTTTCCTTCTCTCTAAGCTAAAAAGACTCAGAAGGAGTAAGTTCACGTTTGATACCAGTCAAACTACTAACTTACCTGTTCTCGTAGAGGAGATAGGATTTGAGCACAGTGTGTATAGTGGTGACAGTATCGAGGACGATGGTGCCGTTGCCGGGCAGCATCTCGAGCTTCTTCTTCGACACGACGTCTCTGAAGTGGAGCAGTGCCAGCTGCACCTGTCGCACGTGGATGTGCAGGTCGCGGAGGGGATTTTTGTCGAGGGTTGTCGCGGCATCGGTGCAGCCGGGCGCGCTTTTGTCGCGTGGTGTCCGCGGCGAGGAGGGCGAGGCGGCCCTTGTGGCCGCCCCACTGCCTCCCCCTCCGCTTCCGCTACCAGGCGAGCGCATATGAGAGAGCTTCTCCAGGAAGTCCTCCTTGAAGGAGCGCGCACGACGCGCTAGTTTACCGCCGCGCGCCTTCCCGCCGGAGCGCTCCTCGACTTCTGCAATCGACAACAAAATCGAACGATTCAAAATTCAGAAAGTTTACAACAACGAATTATAATTGACATCGTAATAATTCAAATTGCGATTGATTATAATCGATGTTTTATGGTTGGAGTTGACGTTCGAGCTTCTCCTACGCGCCAATAGAGCTTGGAATTCGCAGAAATTTGTCATTTTCTCGCTGCGCAATCGGTAGTTTGCAAACGACCGGTAGAAAAACGGACGTAATATCCGCAGGAGAAAAAATAGATTAGCCGCGAAACTGCGACAATTACAATCGATCGCGTCGCGAGAGTTCTGCGCTGAAAAATTTCGCGGCAATGTGTCACCGTTGATATATAAAACCGACCCGTGAATTCACTATGCGAGCAAACAAATATATCGCGAATAGCAAACGAACGCGAGCAAATATTGGAAGTCAAAACGACGACCGGCGCTCAATTGGTCGATTTTTGAGAAGATTCGAACGTGCAGGGAGCAGGGCTTCCGATTCAATTTATTTCGGGTTCTTTCATTTTTTTATTTTAAACCTTGCTGTTTATTTATAAACCATGAAATGTATCGTAATTATGTACAGCAGAAATGTATCTAACTACTCAATTTAAAAATGTTATTGTATTTAATAAATTACTGTTTAGCAGATCTAATGCTTTGAGCTTCTCTCTTAGTTACTCCATTCTTACCTTCAGTATCAGTCGAAATAATTGAAAAGTTCTTTCGATCGAAACGAAATTCTTTCCAAACGAAACCACTATGTATATCTGCATGAACATCCCGCAAGCAACCGATAGCAGATACATCGCCCTATCGAATCTGTTTCGATTAATAACTCGATGCTTGGATCATTACTAGATTATTTGTCTGAACTAGCACGCAGAGGGGGTTGAACCCAGTCATCTTTGATGGTTTGCGTTTTGCAATAGGGGGAAATGCAAGCAAGCGGACCAACCAAAGCAACCTCTCCACCTCCTTCCACGTACGTAGGTGTGTATGCGCGCCACTAAATCAAGTTCTATTCACGAATTCCGATTGAAACCTCAATCAGACATGATTTGCGTTAAAGGCACGGCTCGGGTGGCCGACAGAGATAATAGAAAACACGGAGGACAAGGTGGACGAGGACGGAGAGGGCACGTAGAGACCAACGGTCGATGCAAATTGCCGTGATTGACTGGATTCACGGAACACCGTTCGATTCCTATACGCCCCTCTTCAGCGCGGGGGTAGTCTGTGATCGAGGCAGTTGCAGCCACTGTACACGCGAGTAAATAATCAGAGTCTTGATCCTCTGACGTGTGAATTTAACCTCGAGTGTCGAAAAATCGTTGCTTATTTAGGGCAGCTTAAAAAGAAAGAGATAGAGAGAGAAAAAAGATGATGATTAGAATGGGAATGTCTTGCCCGCGGTTGCCTAAATGGTCTAAATGGTAGCATGGAATTTTGTTGATTACATTAAATATAGCATATAGAAGTTAACATGATATATACGAAAAATTTCCTTCGTCATTTTATAAACTTTCGTAAGGAGTAACAAGAAGTTTAGTTTGTACGAATTATCCCGAATTATTCGATGATAATGAGTGTCAACTCATCGTCAGTATCCTAAATTTCAAGAATTTCTTCTTTTGAAATTTTATATTACGCTCATTGTAATTGCCAGCAATTACAAAAAGAATTTCACAATTTTAGCTATTAGCTAAGTTTAAGTACGTTAAATAAGTCCCCTCACAAGAGACAGTCAAGCGCAAAGAATTAACAAGGCGATGATCGGTGAATGCGATCATTGGATGAAGCTAATAGAACTTGCACGGTAGCACGGTTATGCTTGCACCGCTTTTTATCAAGTAAACATCACGTCACCTGTACACGTGGCACATGGATCTCCTCGACGCGAGGAGTAACAAAGAGCAGCAAGAGTGGTCAGCTCATCTTTCCATCGTTATCGAGCGTGCAACGTGTTCGAAAATGCAACGACCGCGATAACTTTCCACGCGTGTCCTTTTAATCGCGTCACCGCCAGCCATTCATCAGCGTGAAAGCTTCCCTGCCGCGTCGCATCACCTCGAACGCGCGGAAGAGGGTTTGCCCTCGGTTTGATGGAAAATGCGAACCCGCTTTGCGAGACAGGCTTTGGGAACCCCGTTGTCGCCGTTGTCGCGACACAGCCATCAATCCGTGTATCCGTGTATCCGTTCGCCACTCTGACACGCGCTTCGCGATCGCCTTTTGGGAATCGGTAGATCCCCGAATGGCGTAGCTCGTCGCTCGATCTTGGATAACTCCGGTGACCTGGATCAACAGCTCTGCAACCGTGCGACAGCCGAGACACACGCAAGATTGGTGGATGAAAAAATGTCTGACGAGAGTGGATTTTTGAATTGGCACGTACTAATGGATGCCAGGTAGATTAAACGAAGCAGACGAGATCCGGGGATTCAGATTTATCTAGACAACGTTAGGAGAATGGCTGATTTTTTGGACGCGTTTTACAAGCTTGAAATGAATTTTGAATGTCGAAGCAATTAGTAGTAGTGACAATTAATGGAGCAGTTCATGGACTGTTCGTCCAAGAAACCATCAAGGAGTGTATACATTTTATTCCGCATTATCGTTATTCAAAACATCTAAACCTTGCTTTCAGAAAGCTCTTTCCCGCAGCCTTTTACTCTTTCAACGTAAAACAAGCATTATCTCAGTGACAAATTATAACGAGATTAGCTCTCTCCAACTTGGATTCCGCGCAAAAGGTATTCTAGCTACCGGGAGCGCCACGCACGGAGCAAAACGCTTCTAAATTACGAACGAAGAGGCGCGAGCACGTGAATTTGACAAAGCGAGAACAGAGAGAGAAGTGTCGAGCAGCGCTAATAATTGCCTTAGTCGGCTGGAAATTCATTATCCGCCAGTAGGTATCGTTAACTACAGCGTCAGGTCGAACTAATGGATTTTGGATTAGCGACGCGCCGCTGCGATTTCGCGGGGACCGGAAATTGGGCAAAAAATGAGTGAATTCCGAAAACGGAAAAAACTGCACGACTTGTACCCCAGTACGATTCGTCTCACTGAAAGGTTCAGAAGCAACTGTTCTGACTAGGAAATGAAGACGACTTTTTTGCCATAAAATTTCATCGATATGCAAACATTTGAATCGATACAAAACAAGGACAACGCCACTCCTACTCGAGGTCTACCCCACGCCCCCTCACGAATCACGTGACCTACACCGACCAATCGCTAATTTTCGTTGCATTAGCCTCCTGAAGAGGCCCGATTTCCTGGGTTACTCCCGCTAAAACCTCTTTCAGTGATAAAATGGCCCTTAGAAATATGATAATACACAGCTTGAGAATAATATTCTTTCATCGGAATCCTTGTACGTTCGGAATGAACTCACATCACGATTAATTTAGCGCAATAAACTAAATAATAACAAATTTGTATTAGCTACCACAGACGATCCATCCCCAGTCTGATTCCGTATTCATCGGGCAATATACTCTCGCCCTTATTGTCGGCGACAATTTCGCGAAACGATATCGATGTCCCGCGTGACCGTGGTTGGCGTCGTATCGATTCACTCGCTGTGGCTCGCCCTTTCTAATCAAGGAACGAGCCTGAAAATCGTCCGCGATACGGAGAAACTCGATAGCGCTCGGTCTGCGTGCAGCCGCCATAATGTTACGAACAAAACGGCGCAGGATGTCCGAGGCGATCTGTACGTCGTCGAGAAGAGGAACAAAAAGGAGCGAAGAAACGCTCGTGAAACAAGAGATTGAACAACGATGAACAAAAAGAAAAATAGAGAGAGAGAGAGGGGCGAAGAAAAGGACAAGGACGAAAAGAGAAAGAAAGAAAAGGATAAAAGGGGAAAGAAAGAGGATGGTTCGTGCATGGAAATTGCGTGAACAGGCAGATATCACGTGTGTATATACGGAGAGCCACGTAGGAGAGACGAGACTTGGGATGGTTGGTTATCGTGGTCTGTGCGGTTATTGGATACGCGATTTCACGGCAGATCGTAGCTAATACCGAAATGCGGATTTTCCGGGTATTTCGCGGCGGAACCGCGGGAAATCAGGATCATTCTACCGTCCGTGGAAAATGGTCTATTAATCAATCGTTTCGCGGTGGCCGGGACTGAATATCCAGCCGGAGATCTCGCCAACAGAGATTTATTGCGACCGCGTGAATGGAGAGTTACGTTTACGTCCAGCTGCAACAGATATTAAATTAATCAGAAAGTTCTGCCTTTTCTTCCTTTCCCGTAAAAGTGATCATTGGCAGAACATCATATATTATATAGCTGATGACGCTCAAAGTCTCATTCATGAACTGACGAAAAATCTAAAAGTGATCTATCAGCGATATTCTTCGAATTTCGTACCTTTTCTTAATCTCTATCTATTTGATAGAGAAGATTTGCATTCTCACACGCAGAAAGAAAGAAACGACAGAGTTGGTAATCACGAAAGTGACAAGTGATGGATTTCTGTCGCGCTGCTAAATAATAATAAATACGCCGCTGTTTTTTCCGAAACACGCGCGTATCCCAAAGTCACGTCAGTTTGCACGATGCATTCCGTGAGACCGGGAGTCACGCCGAAATAACCGCGAGGTTGTTGCACCGCCTCGTAATACACGGCGCGAAATATGACTTCGGAACACGAGTTGGTAGGAGAGCATTGGGTGGCGGGAAGCGACAGTACGCTTGTTTGGTGGTAGTCCACATATTCTCGAGGGGTTGAAACAAGGATTGTTCACGTTGTTCACGTTGTTAGAACGCGAGATTCGTTCGAACGTACGCAACGATACAGTAATAATGATTTGATGACATTAATGATAATTTTAGCTAGTTAAATATTTTTATATAGTTATATATATATATAAACACACAATAATAGTATTATATATATATATATATATATATATAGGTATACTTTATTCGTCATATAGTAGTATTATTGTTTCTTTATAAGTGTACTTTTAAAAAAGAGAGAGAGAGAGAGAGAGAGATAATGAACTATCACGATTGTTAAAACTCGTGCTACTCGTGAGTATATAGTAAATACATCTGCAACTAATAGAAACTATCGAAGAAATCGAATCCTAAAAATTTGACGATAAATAGGAATTGAAGATCGGAACATTCTAGCAACAACTAAGTGCTCGCGCCTTGAACTATGAACCGCGATGAATAACGCCGGCGAAATATGAAGAAGCGTTGCCGGGGCTTAAACAGCTTTCGAAATAGCTTAAACGCCGACAGAGGATTATTCCAAGATGGTGCGTTCGGACAACCAACTAAATTTAGTAAGCGAGCCCGAAACCGACGGCCAAAACACGGCGAAACACGGTGAAACGCTTCACCGGAGACAAGAATCCTCCGGGCTTCTCGAGGCAATCAAACTGCATCGTTACCGCTGCCATATAAAGCGAACGGTAAAGAAATGGAAGGAAAAAAATTTCCATTTCGATTTTTCTTTTTTTTTTGTCTGGGCTTATCGGCGTGTGTGTCATCGTTGTTGTTATTGTTACAATTCCCATCGAATTCTTTTCTACCATTTTATTTAAAACTCGGAAAAATCCCAATAACAGATCGTCATAACAGATCGTCTGTTTGAAAACGTATGTATTTCTGATATTCTCAATATTATATTGTTATATTTAATATATTTTTTAATAATTTAATAATAATTTATTTACTAATTATTAATTTAATAACAATTTATTTAATAATTTTTTAACAATTTCGATATTATCTTCTCGTCTGAACGCGAATGATTCATCCTATCGCTCTCGCCGAGTCAATTATACTTATTACAGAATATTAATGGCTCCCGTGTAATTCGGCGGTTTAATCATACGGCGTGTTGGGCTCTCGGACGAGTACCGATCAACAAATTCCCCGGCTAATTTGTTAACAGGTTAAATTCTATGCAACTGCGTCGCTGCGTCATGGAAACCGGGCTGGACCGATTCACTTCGGGAGATCTCCCGATGCGTTCCGCTCGCAGCGATGCAATTACGGGACTTTAATGTTCACGGAATACCACGGACCGTATCCAGCTGGGAATTTCACGGTTCGATGGTGATATTAGCGAGCACGGGATTGCACGCAGAGGAAGGGTGGGCTCGCGGAGAGAGTAATGTCGTATTCTGCGAATTAAAAGATCGAATCGACGATGAAGGAGGCTCTCCTCTCCGTTCTGTCTGGACGGATCTCGAGAGATTCTCTGCATCGCATTAACGTTTAACTTTTCATCGAACACGATCCATCGTTCGGGGATATTCCGTTCGGGGCTCGAGATTAATTTGACAGGAGATTGATCGTCTTAGAACAATGTTCTCGCTTTATAAATTTACAACCTGATAATAAGAAAAATATTTGCGAAATATTTGCTGGCAGCATTTGAACGAGAAAATTAATTGCTGCCCACCGTGTTACCTAAAAATTAGGAACGAAAAAATTTTGGAAAACTTGGCGCAAAAACGAAGATCTTTCTCTTCAAAAACTCGAGCTCGATCAGAAATTTAAGCGCGAGAGGATTCCAGCGTGAATTCATCTGTGCCAAACATCATTGTCAATCCAGCTCTGTCCAAACGGCATTGGGACTAATTACATTTAACCGGATCGCTAATTTACTTTGCATCTCCGGGGGCTCGTCAGCCCCGGGACGAATTTTTTCCCCTTTTCTTCGTCCGATTTCTCACTCGACGATTCGTTAAATTTCCACGTTAACGAGCGTCGCAATTACGTTAATCTGTCACGTGGTATCGGAACAATGACGCTCGAAACGCGGCGTGCGTTAATTATAATGAGAGATGGGCACGCATACGAAAGGCTAAATTTGATTTACAATGTCGCCGTTTGTTACCATCGTCGATATTTCCGCTAGTGATGGAAATCAATTTTAACATAACGTTCGCTCAAACACGAATCAATTCCAATATCGAAATTTCATTTCGTAGGATCCGATTAATGTATCTAGAAAATACAATTTTACCGTTACGAAATGTATAAAATAGATCCGCTCGTGACCATTTGCAAAACATAAATGTACCTTTTATTCGTTCGTTCGAAAGAAAATCCGATTACAACGAGTTGAGGTTATTTGAGAACGAAATAAAAATAGATTGATCTCTCCCTCTCTCTCTAAAAAGAGTAAGTACTACACATTTCACTTTAAATGTTACACATTACACGGACTAATGTAAACACATTAGGGCTGAAAAATCGCGCGAAAAAGAGAGAATCGTTCGGCCGAGCGGATGAGCTTTCTAAATCTCGCTACATGCAAACTGTGCTGTTTTTCACGGTGAAAAGCCGGTGGAAAAGTGGCTGGTAAAACGCGGACAAGAAGTGCACTCCGCGGAAGTGTGGAAGAACGCGCGAGTGGCCTGACTGCTTTTGCTTCCCTGAATTCGAGCATTATATTCTCCAGCGTGTATACCGCGCATTTTCGCCCATTATTCCACCGAGCTTTTTTGCGAAATAAAATCCTCCTCCGTTTCAGGCGAAATCTTGCCCCCTTTAGACTAGTTTTCAGTGAAAATAAGTTATCAAGAGTCTTATCATTTTCTTTGTCCCATTCGTTGAACTCGGTGAGGTATTAGTCTCAGATAAGTATCGGAAAAATTTATACTCTTTGTTTCAGAAACAGAAGAAGTCACCTGTGTAATCTGGCGAAGCGATACTCTCAATTCTACGCAAGCAAACAAGAATTTTCCTCTGACTCAGAGTCTCAGAGTGTTGGGATCTGTATTCCAGGGCTACCTTCAGACATTGTAAATCGAATTCAATATTGGGACGCAACGTACGGAAGAAAAATCCTACAGAACGCTAGAAAATGTTAAGGATTTAAGAGATGTTGAATGTGTGTTCACGTTGGTCGCGTTCGTTTACACGTGTTGGAGGAATAGCCCTTGAAGTAATAAATTGCTGATGAATTTATCCATGTGGCAACGATTGACATAACAGCGCAACACGTGTGTCGAACATGTGTGATGTCAAGAGAGGGAGGATGCTGATAACCTGTAAGAAATTAGACACAGAAGGGTCCTACGAGCCCTCGACAAATGCTACTCTCCTTTCTTCGAACGTGAATTTCTGTGCCGCAGAGTACTTGTAAATTGTTTCCTTTTCGTTTCCGTGTTTATGAAAGTGACGTTTGACATGTCGAGTACTGGCATTTAAGACAAAAGAAGCGCGACAAATTTAATTAAATTTGAGTAGATGAATTTTACAATAATAGACGTGGTATTTAAAATGAAAACTTTCAAGCGAAGAATTTTTTGTTTGTTCCTATCCTTTAAACTTCTTAGAATTCTTGCTTAATCAACTTCTTTTTGTATGCTCATTAAAATTTACAAACTTTCTTTCCCAACTAGCTGTAAATTTTACTCGAATACTTTCGCCGTCTCGGTCTTTAAAGTTTGACCTTTTACTCCACCCGATAAAAAATTTATACACGATCAAAGTTCTATTTCAACTCTTTGGCGTCTCAACTTCCACTTAATTCCGTCGTTATTTCTGACAATCGCAGCCGCGCATCTTGCATAATTCATAAATACGTCGCGCATGCTAAGAACGAAAAATGCACAATAAATAATTAATCGAGCTAAGGACTAATAATTCACGCTTGACGCAAATAAGTTTAGACTCTCGGACGAAAATCAAAATCGAATCAATTCCAGAACTACGTGCAGCAATAAGAAAGAATGAAATCACCGACCAACGAAACAAAACGAGAAAAATTTATTTTATCCGTGCGTGTGACTCGTTACAGTCATCAAGCTTCGCTTCGCTTAATTAATTAGCAACTCTCGTTGCAAACAGTCGAGTCCGTGACATTAAGTTTGCTCGAATGGGGGTTCACGGCCGAAAAGCATGGCCGCCAAATTTTTATCGAACGGGGGACTACGACGTCAGCGAGTCAGATCTCCAATCTTCTTTTCATCTTATTGTTGGAACATCTTGGAGGAGAAAATCAATCCACTGGTAAGAATGGAAAATTTCGCGGTACGGAAGGGAAATGATAATCTCCATAGATGAAGTAAAATTCTTTCGCGAAGGATGAAGATGGAATATATGCTTCTCATCAATGTTTGAACGACTTGAAATCTTTTCGTATAAGAAACGAGTCGAAAATAAAAATGTTAACACATTGGATGACTTAAGCCTGACCTTCGTCCTGCTGTTTATTGAATCGTCCGACCGCCTACTTTCGTGCACTTGCCATGATCTCATCTCTGGATTCCTTCTACGGCACGTTTTATTATATAATGCAATGTCTGTAATAAGTACGAAGCTTAACGAATATCGATATGTTCCAGACATTCCTGGACGATTACGAATTACCCCGGCAGCTCCAAATGAATGGAAACGCTGTATGCGATCGGAAATTTGAGATTTGAACGTTCTCGAAGCTTTCTATACGTGTACGATCGAGTTATTTTTAGGCGGGAAATTTTGAAACAATGCATATGAACAAACACGGTGTGCGGCGAAGAAATAAAAGATTAGTTCCAAGTTTGAAAATTCAAACAGAACTTCTAATTAAGTCTTTACTTTTGATTTTGATTTACTTATAAGAATGATTTTATGTACACGAGAGTCAAAGGCTTCTCTTTGCTCAGTAAATAGTAACTAGTTAATACGAAATAAGAAACTAAGATTAACGCGTGCGTTTGATAAGATAAAATTGAGAACTCCCCGGCGGGTATTTCCGGAACTTGGCGTTACCACATTCCGGATGCGGGGTGTTTCGTGCAATTTTTCGCACTATTCGCTACCGACGTTACTTTTCCAAACAATAAGTCACGTTTTTAAACAAAATTACTATCGATTAAGATAACTTTTCAGCAGGAATGGTTAAACAACACAATCATTCAATCTTGAAAATCTCTTCTTTGAATAATTGGCCAACAGTGAAGGAAGCTGCTTGTTCCTTATTTCTTCACTCATGATAGACCATATAATCCACATATATATATATATATATGTTAACCTACATATCCAGACTGTCTCGGAGAAGACAGAATGCGGATGTAACAATATTCCCTTCCTACGATCTCGCGACTCGGCGCGAGTTTCAACCGCAAAAAAGCACGAAACACGCCCGTGAGAAGTGACTCACAGGCGCCGGTTCACGCTCTTACGCAGAGGCCCGTGAGCACACGCGAGAATACGTGCACGCGTGGAAATGGAAAAGTTTCGTTCGACTCGGATCCGTTCGACTCGCGATCAGTGACAACGGGACGTGATTTATCGTTACGTGACGAAAAACAGGAGGGCTCGAAGGTTTCGTTCGAACGAGCCGCCACGTCACTTGTGTCACAAAGTTATTAATAAACGCCATTCTGTCATTGCCACCGTGCAGCCATGATTGATCCGCCCGTTTCACGTCGCCCGCCTTCGAAATTCAAATGTGAAAAGCTCGAAAGCGTATCGACGGCGAGGGGAGAGGAGGGAGCTAAAAACGAAGTGCATATTTTTATATCCACGACGGTATTTTGAATCGAGCGTCAGAGAGTTCTAACAGCGTTCTTCGATTCTCGAATCACGAGAGAGTAATTGAAATCTATCAATCTGATTATTTGGGTTTCGTCTCGTGGAAGCTTTCAAACGAGAGAGGTTTCATTTCTTAGATCTCACGGAAATTTTCAGTCAATAATTTTACAAACTCGAAAGAAAAATCCAACTTTCGAACGTTTGTTCAAAACGCACCTTCTTTTTTCACAGATGAACGTTCGACGTACGTGCCATGTAATAAAGAAACGAAGGAGACGCGCAACGAATTACGCGGGTGTGACTGGAATCACATTCGATTGACAAAAAACTACGTGCCACGTTTTACTAACAATAAAAGTATATCTGTTCCACGTACACGATTCGTTTATAGCGTTGCTTCAAACTTGAGTTACAGAGATACAATTCCGAATCACTGAAAACTGCAGTTTTAGTCAATACAAAAGTATTGGAATTATAGAGATTCAAGTTATCGACGTTCGATCGTACTCAACCGTACAAAGCACGATGTAATTGTTCTTGGAAAAACGATCTGTTTACCTGCCGTTGAGCTTCGCAACTACTCGAAGAACCTTCCTCCCCGTCCCCTTAGCGAGTTCAATCTCTTCAATTGTGTTTACGATTTCTTCAAGCACCGAGAAATTCTTCCATTCCAAGTTTCAGTAATCTTGTCCTAAGCACTCGATTCTCAAAAGTCACACAGAACAGGTAGCCCACTAATATATCACAAGCATCGTAAATTCCACTGCTGGGAGGATCGGTTTTCTAGAAATCGGATACCGGTCGCACATGCGGCCGCAGAAACGATCGGTCGGTGCTCGACAACCGAGCATCTGTCGTCAACTTAGATCGTGGATATAGCTCCGAAGGAAACTCACTTTCGCGTGGATTTCCCTGGCTCCGGAGAACCGGACACGTTGTCAAACCGAAAAAGGCACGAACGGACAACGCGACAAGACACACACACATATACACACACACACACACCACCGGACAGAGGAATGAAACGTACGTCCGGAACGCGTGGCGTGTGCGCATCGACTGCTAACTTCACCCAACAAGCATCGAGTACAATCTCTCGTCCCAGGTCTTTGTCGCACCGACGTGCGTGTCCTGCTCGGCCCTCTCTTTCCTGCTTATTTATCTCTGCCTATCGTTTCGTCTTCTCTTCCTCTCTCCTCCCCTGCATAGTTTCGTCCTATCCCCGTGTATTTTCAGAGACATCTTCCATCTTCCTTCTGTCGCTCTTCCGCTCTGCTCGACAGATTTTCCATTTTCCTCGCCCTTTTTTCACCGATTGTCACTTGACGTTTACCGACTTGAGCGCGTTTGACGCTTGCACTCAATTTCGTTGAATACAATTGCAACACAATATATTTCCATTTAATACGATTACAATAGAATAATAAAACTGAATGATGTAAAATGAAAATAACTCATACAAACACATGTTTTTCAATTTTTTTATTATTTTATTTGGAAATATAATTAATGGATTTTTTTCAGTATTACGTGTGAAAAACATTAAAAAAAAAAGATTGAAAATTACAAGTTATGACTTTTTCAAACCCTTCAGTTCTTCAATGGTCAGCCTGTACATTTCGCGATTGATCTTATTATACTCGTTCAGATCCTAGTGATTTATAGAAGCCAAGAATATTTGGTTAGGAATAGAGCAGCAGCTTCGTTAATTACCACAACCATTTTCGGGAATCGAATTACATTGGAATGTTAACCCAACACTTTTCTACAATTCTTAGCACTTAGTGTTAGCCAATCGAATGGAGAGATCTCCCCATTTTAATGTAAATCGCTAAGACCATGGAGATTTTTCTTTCCATTTTTTTTGAAAATCAGTCTTGAACTGGAATTGTTTGCAATTTTTTCGTCGGATATTTTTTTCTACTCCCATAAAACACAATTTTTAATAAAATCTGTAGACAGCTACTACATTTTGGTGTGGCGCGATTGGCCAACGATGAGTGTAACTGCGCAGTAAAAACTAAATAAAGTACACTTCGATATTTCCAGCGTTTTTCAATAGCAACATTTTTCCTGCGCTCTTCCCGATTCGAACGGAACAATGGGAACGGTTAATGACTTTCCAGTACCGTATCGGCTTGCATATTAGTCGCCCGTAGTCCCGAGGAATTCTCTTGGTCGCAATTTGCGTATTAATGGCATCCCGCGGAGGTAGCGCCGCCACTGACTTTAGGGGGTGATAAACGTATTTTACGAGCGCGACCCGCAGCGGTTTCTCCGTCGTTGCAATTAACGGGGAAAACGGTAAAACACCGGACACCACGCGTGAACGTTCGCGGTGTTATAATATACACACGGGGCACACTGGCTCCACGCTAAATAAAAACGCTAATAGGGGAACGAACGGGCCGCGGGATCATTTTTATTTTTCATTTCGAGCCGCGTCGGTTGCGTCGGGGCAAACATTATCAAAGCGATGTCCGCCGCAGAACATTTAATTACGGGAACGAGAAATTAAAGAAATTTTGTACCGGGGTATAATTCAAAGGTTGTGAAATGTTGCAGTATTCGCTGCTGTTCTAATTACTGTCTCGTTGTTGTTTCAGACCCACGATCGGGATATTTCATCGAGCCTCGCGTTGTCGATCGTGCGCGTTGCTAATTACCACCACCAGGGTGAAGAAAGAATTGGACGAGCACGGCGGCGGGGGAAATCTCTGCAGTGGATAAATAATCGCGAGGTTAGGCGAACGCCGGGGCCAAGAGCGAGAAAACCAGAGGAAACATAAATTCTCGCCGGGGGAAAATGTTCGTGCGCGCGGTGTATCAAGAATTTGTAAGCGAAAATACGAGTACGAGACGCAACACGCGTTCTCGCGAGAAAGGACGACGCTAGAGAGAAAAATGTTGTCGTAAAGCCAATGCAATGAACACGGACTGCGGCGAGAAGAGGAGGAGGAGGAGGAGGAGGAGGACGAAGGGTTGAGGCGCACACCGTGCTACTTCTTTCCGGTCCCCGTTGTGTCACATACATCGTGGATGATATTATCAGTTTCCGATAAAAGCATCGGCGAGAAAGAGAAAGAAAAAGAAAAAGAGAGAAATTTCTACGTGATAAGAGACTCGAGCAATTATTATTTAATACGCAATTACTCGTAAGATCTTATGTGGAATTTCACGTTAAAATATATATAATTACAGTGCAACGACAGGGAAATCTTCAACCTTTCCGCTTGATCCCAGCTGGCAAAAATTCAACCCTTCCGCCAGTTTTTTTCTTTTTTTTTTATCGCGAGCAATACAAAGAAAGTCCCGTATGCAAAGAAAAGCGACGAAAGTGGTCACAGCCGAGAGAACGTGACGACGAACGTCTTTTGATGTCTGTTGTCGCGAGTTCAGCCTCCAATTTGCAAAATGAAACTACCTCCGTGCCGGCGTTTTCCGAGCCAATCGCGCGACAGATGTTAGCCGCAAGCTTTGAACGAGCTTTCAAGGCTTTTCCGGGGGAATAAACGCTCGCGCCGGGATCTGTTTGCGCAAGCAGGTAAACCTCCTTTGTCGAAAAACCATGGCGAAACGTTCTTGAATTGCTAGGGGTACAAAGGAGAGGGGGGCGAGAAACGAGTGTGCTTTAACATTGCAAAGTGTCGGAGCGAAAAAGCGTCGGGGCGACAACGGGTTTTTCAGCTTTCAAAAGAAACGATGCAGCACTCGCGCGCGAGCGTTCCTTCGCGCAATAGAAACGCCGAAGAAAACGACGAAAAGCCGTCAAAAGGAACTAGGCGTCATGCTTCCGCTACGTAATTCTTTTTTTCTAGGATAAATCTCTGACATCTCTGTAAAAAGTGAAAGGAAAACTTGACCTTTTTGCGTTTTTAACTTTGCTATTCTGTTAATCCGACTTGTACTGAAACCAATTGTGTTACGAAACATGAAAAGAATTGGTGAAGGATAGTAAAAGTAATTGCGTTTCTTTCTTTCGGCTAGACATATACATGTATGTATATCTTAAAATTCATCGTGTAATCTGACACCTGATTGTTCTTGTTTTAGAAAAAGAAAATGCACGACCTTGTTGACAATTGTTAACAATTCGTTTGGCGCCGATTTCAAAATGGAAAATCGAGAAGATGGCAAAATGGTCAATATTAATATATCAATAAAGTTTATTTCTCATGAAAAACTCGCCTTTCATTGGCACACGCAGAAAAAGAAACTGCTTACTTACTTCTTGGCCAATATTTTCTTAAATGTGCAAATTGGAGAGTAGAAGATAAGCGAACGCGAGGCGATGAGATTAAGCGAATAATCTCGGAAACCGAGTGGACGTTAATATAATATTAAATGCCGAGCGAAATGGGACGATAACCTAACATCGTTAATTAACACGTGTTCCAGTATCTGGAGGATATTCGAAGCAATCGATACCAGATGCTTCATGTCGTAGGTTCGATTGCATCGGAGACACGTTTGTCGTCCTCTGATGTGCTTTATTTCCGGGAAATAATATCCAGCACAATTGGTGCAAGTTAATTTTGAACCAAACAATTGATACAGATGCTCGAAATCGATAATTCTAATAAAATCTCACATCTTACACTGATATACTGCCACTGATAATGTTGAAAAACTAGCATTTTAAGTCGTGTGATAATGCAGACCCATTAATAGCCATTAATGTTTCAAGTACATCGGACTCGATGAAGAACCTAATCAGAGCACGTTCAATCCGATTGTGTATAATTCGACAAACGTTCATCCTACTGTCGATCCAATCCGAACAAACAATAACCTCCTACAGTTAGGAGCTAGGAGCAGTAACCCTCTTCGAACGCTCACGATCTCCTCCTCTCGTAGTTACCACCGAACGAATTGACCTAACAGAATAAGCTCGCGTTTTTTGTAATTGAGAAGAACGGGAGAGAGTCGAGGCCCCGACAAGATTACAATGACTTGCTCGACATTAAATTCTGGCGTCACCGTCTGACAATCCGATCTCGAAAAAAGAAGACAGACACGTGGGACGAATACACATGGATGAATCAGACGCCGGATTTCAGAAGCCGGTTCTCGTACGGCAATCCATTTATGCTGTTCGATGTGTACCCACCTACCCACGTTTCACGCAGTATTTCATTCAACGGAAAGCCATTACCAGCTGCAGAACACGACTATACATTTTGCTTAGGAGGCAGAGCGCCAGGTACATAGTCGGTTGCGCGAGGATTACTTACAGAGGCCGGGCACGACATCCTCTGAAAAATATTACCACCCGAGATAGATACAATATTGTTGCCGCGTCATGGCACGCGTTCGATTCCACGGGAGAATAAAGACAGAGAATTAACATCCATTCGTTTCAGTTTCTTTTTCTCTCTTTTATAAATTCAATATTCGTGACGTACGACAAACGTAACATTCGTGAAAAAAAATAAGAATCAATTTCACCCTCGGAAAAATTATTCCGACATTAACTCTCACGAAAATCCAAAACGCGCACAATTCGCAAAGCTTGCTCCATTATCGTTCTCTCGTAGTTGATCATTCCGCGCGATCTCTCATCGAAATCCTATAATTAATAGTACCATTTTCCCTTTCCCGTTTCACGCTCCGTATCGCAAAGGATTAAAAGGGAGAGGGGCAGGGGGGTGGGGTATAAGAGAAGGAGAAAGAAAAATGGAAATAACAGAAAGGAAACGCCCTATCGATTGTTCCGTTAATCGTCGGAAACGTTGGGTACGCGTCAAAGGGAATGCGCCGAGTGGCTCTTAATGAAAGAGAGAAGGAAAAATTAAGCGCTTTAACGACGCCTGTAGTTAATGTTACCGGTGCTTGGTTTAATGACACTGAAGAGCTCGAGGCCGCGTTTCCCTTTGGCCGCGCGTTTTCTTGAGTCAGGCAAATGGTCTGACGCGAGACAACGCTGTTACATACCCGAGCGAGGTAAGGCTGCCATCGCTGTCTAATTAATGCAGTTTTAGTTGCACACTTAAGAAAAAGCCAAGGAAATGCGCGGCTTTTCTTCCTCCAAATACTTTAAACGAAACGATACCAATACAGAAACCCGCGCACGCGTACCCATTAATTTAATTCCTCGATCGCCTTTCCTTTCCTCCTCTGACTTTCTGCACTTTGCTGTTTATCTTTCATTTCCTTGGCTAATTACAGCCGGAGGCACCGCGTCGCGCGACTAACCGCGGCTCGTTCAATTATCGCTTTCGAACTTTCGCCGTGGTGGACACGGCGGAAATAAAAACACGTTCGCAGCGACTCTTTGAGAGCCGATTTAATCATGCAAATGGCCCATACACGTATGCTACATGCAATACACGTATGCTCCATCTATGAGAATGGAATTTAAAATCTTTGAAAGATAGATTCAATTTGGGATGGTCGTTAATACTTGATGAAACATTTCGAAAATAAATTTCAAGTTTCATTTCATACATTTACTACGAAATGTAGAAATTCAAAAGTCAAATTTCGCTCTAAAAGCTAGAAGCCCGGAAGAGCTGACGATCGATCGAACGATCGAACGATCGAATCGCGTGGATTGAACATTGAAAATTCATCGGTTTCACGGTTCGGCGAAACAATGAGAAAAACGTCGTTTTAATCGCCTGCTGTTTATTCGCTTTTCCCCCCAGAGCGTTTCAAAGACCGTGGGGTTCGCGATACGACGAGCTGGTTGAATTGCAGAAATTATGCAAATCTAGCCGGGTGCCGAGCGCCTAGGGGTCACTGTCATTACCGATCACCGTAATAAATATGCACGCGGGCAATGTAAGCACCCGGCCCCGGACACAGTTTCACCGAGCGGCGAGGCAAACGCGATATTCAACAGAGTAATCTGCACTTGCGAATGTCAGCTATGTCCCGCTGCTATCGATCAGTGACCGTATAAGCCGCGGAATTCGCTCGATCGTCGAAAATTCGTGACACATTTTACCGCGGTCCGAACTAGGTAAACGGTTCGATTCGAACTGGATTTGATCATAGGTTCGATCGATCAAGGATTTGATAATAATTTCTCACAAACGAGGAAATCGAGAATCTAAGGTGAAATTTAGTGGAAAAGTGAGTACAAGTATAAGTAGTTTCCAAGAGAATATGGCGGGTATATTTACTTAGAGCCGTGGTTCCCAATAAAGAGTAAATTTTTTAAATTTCACTTTAATATGAGCCCAAATTGGTAATTTTGAATTTGTCAAGTATCTTTATTTTATTTTATAATTTATATCATTTCAATGATCCAAGTGTTACAGGAAAAGCTTCCATTAAATTATTTTACATTTGTGCATTTCAGTTCCCTTTTCATTTTCACGTTTTGAAGCTCTATTTGCTGTTTATCATCTCACTTCATTTTAATTTCTTAGTGATTTCTTCCCTTCTTTCATTTCTTTCTTTCATGAACGCGGTGTTCTTTGGAAGCTTGTCAAAACTTCGCTTTTCGAATAATAAAAATTATGTCATCGGAATTTCAGGGATGGTTAGGTGAGGCATGGCCAGAAGAAAGATTGGGAAACATTGACGCAGAGGATCTTGTGAGATAAATTGCCGAGTCTTTGCGAACACGACGGACACGAACGGAAATCAAAAGATGGATGAAAGCTTAGTGGAAATTTAATGGAATCCCCGAATTAAATTCCCCGGCACATGTGAGGAGGAGGGGGGAGCGAAGGGAGTAACGCCGCGCGCAATTAATCGAGTCTCTTTCTCTCTCGTCAAATTAGTGCGTCGCCACGGATCGAACGGAACGCTCGATTGTTTATCGCAATTTTCTCTCTTTTTTTTTTCGATCCGTTTTTGTTTCTCGCTTGTCCCTGCGCTGCACGAGACAGAAAGACGACAGCCTCGCGATAATTAATCTCATTAGCGCCGGAGGATCCGCGGGCCTAATGAGATGCCAGCGCACGATCTTGCCGCGGCGACACGCGTTCCCTGATATTTTTCTTTCTCGCGCCTCTTTGATACAGTCCCCAGCGGGGGCTGCGTATCGCCCATCCCCAACAACTGATGTTCGCCAGACATTTTTTTTTAACGAGGAACACGCCTCGTTCATTTCGCCGCGTAATTTTTCCTTTCCCCTTTCCCTTTCGTTCTCTCCTTCGCCGAGCGCCGAAAGAAACTTTTAATTAGTCTCGGGGAATAACGATTTCTCGGGACGTTCCACAAGAGAAAGAAAAAAAAAAAAAAAAAGAAAAAAGAAAAGATTCCTTGTGCGAGAAATCGTAGGGTTCGCACGTGGTAGTTCAGTTTTACTAGTTTCTTCTATAGATCGCTCGAGATCGAGCAAAATTCACTTGGCTGGGCTGGAAAACTCGGTAACCGAGGAATCAAACACATGGAATAGAAGGAAGAATAGAAGGAAGAAAAGGCAAAGATTGGGAAGAAGACACACAGAGAAATAATAGGGGCGAGTGCTGGGTAAGAAGAAATATCGGGTACTCCAGCTCTTTTTCCATTTATTTTTACCGCCACCATAGACTCTCCGCCATCTACCAATATGCGTATGTGTGTGTGTGTGTGTTCAATAAAGAATTTCGCATTTCTCGAACAGCGTTCTAAGACCTTACACGCTGTGATAGAGGAAAAACGTACAACACACAGGGCAGGGAAAAACCTACTGTCGCCTTCGAATCGTTGACCCTTTTATTGCACTGCGAAATTGCCGGGGTAAAATGTGAAAGAGGCGAAACGAAGTTTTCTTTCCCTCGGCCTTCTTATTTTTCCTCTCGTTAATTCGTTGGTAACTCGATTACGGTCGGGAGATGCAGTCGCGTTCGATTGGCTATTCAAATGCGATTGAAAATTAATTCAACGGTAAATCCGCGGGAGCGTTATTATTATTTTCCTTTTTTTTTCTCGATGAAATTGTAATTGAAATTACTGAACGTTGTCTCAACCCCTCGATCGCTATTCATCGTGATTTCTTTTATAATTTTATGAAAAGAAAGACACGATGATATTTGCTGTTCTATCGATATTTCATACGCGTCAAATTGACCAACTACGTGCTACTTGAAGAAATCGCGGATGGAAAAGTATTTTGGAAATGGTAGCTGTTTCGCTGTATATGTGTAGGAGGCAACGTGTTCCACCCTCGCGGCAACCTATCGAACCTCGCTGACACGTTAGCGAGACGCTTGCCCCGCAGGCAGGCGCGTGAATGCACTTTGCCGAGCGAAATATTCGAGCGCTTTTCGCCTGAAATTTATCGGTGCGACGACGTTAAGCCCCTTTCGCGTCGAAAGCGGATTTCTTGTCATCTTTGGCTACCGAGGAGAGCCGAAGGGGGACAGACACAGACACGCTGGAAAAGAAGAGACGTTGTAAAGAGTCACCGTTGATCTGTGTCTTGAGATTTACGGGCGAAACTTATCAAACACACACACACACGCGAAAGTACGTCAAATTCGCTTTTACCGGAGCGCAATATGCATTAAACGGCCAACTTTTTCCTCCAACCCCGCGCAGCAACACCGGTCGAGATTTGATTACTTTCTCGCAAAGAGCGGCCGCTATTGTTCTCTGTCTACGAATGCATTTGCCGCGCGTTTATTTCAACGAACAATTTTCGCAAGCGAACTCGTAATAACGTTCCATGCATGTACATGCATCAAGTAACTTCTAATTTCTGAAAAGTATCGTTGAACAAACCATCGCAATCATAATCGCGATAGAGTAGCAACAAATTTTCAAGAAGAACAAAAAGAGTAATGGGTTCGTTAAAAGAGATTTACGCGTACCGCGAAGCTGCACGCAACAATTTGTATCCAAATAGTTTCGAGCCTTTTATCTATCGAGGATCGATCATGCTAAAAAAGGGGTGACCAACCCCTGGGGCAAGAGAGGTTGAAAACTCTCGCGGAGAGAACTCTCGTGTAACGTCTTGATTAAGTAGTGGTTTACACCCTCCGGCGCGTAGGGCACCCTCGTAAAACAGACTTGCCTTTCCTTCTGCGATTCTGCTTCACGCGTTAAATCCTCGTGTACAAGGGAAACGCATGATTCATGATCAACAAATTGCTATTGAACGGAACAAATTTACTTACTCGCCCTGAGTGAAAGACAAGCGCGGAGAGGAATTTCAAAATTGACTTATTAATCGCCTTACAAAATTATTTTTATATTGGAATTATTACGCAATCTTATTATATAGCCTCGTTCATTCTATATTTTCAAGTATCGTGTAAAATTATTATCGAGCAATCGAGAAAATATCTAAATAGAAAAGAGACATTGTAAAAAATTAACGCAGGTTTTTTAAATTCCATCTCTTTTTCAAGTCTGGAATAAAATTATTTTTAATTGGTAGTACTTCAATCTCCTAAATGAAAGAAGCTAGATAATCCGTGGAATAAGGATAATCCTCGTACTTTTTCATTGGATAAAACCACCGGTTTTTGCAAAGTACACGAAACTTCAAATAAAGATATCTCTCTTTGGAAATTTCGCGATATCGCGATATTGACATAAGATTTAATTTTCAAAACAAAGCGAGGGAGGGAAAGAGAGAGAGAAAAAAAATAAACAAGTGAAGAAACATCGTTGAAAGAAACAATTCCCATTAGCCTCGTTGAATCATTTATTCAATTATCTTTCGAATACTTAATTTGTCTCCGTCAAAAGGAATCCGGCTTTCTTTCAGCACGATTACTATTTCATACAGAAAATTTTTATTCATGAAAGCGTCGGCTACAACGATCTCCATGGATGCAGATCTTTTTCCTTTTTTCTCTAGGAACACATTCGTTTCAAAAGAGGGTGAAGATAAAATTTGAATAGGAAAAGTGTCTCGATAAACTTGCAGCTTTTACTTTTATTAGTCATGAATACAAATTACTAATTAACTAATTTACAGACCAGCTATTATATATTTATTTACAATAAAAATAGTACGATGAATTCTTTATTTTTTTCAAATTAATCTCAAATAATTATCTCAAGAAAATGAAACTATGGTGATGGATTGACAAAATATCCTCGATCTCGCGAGATGTATAAATCGAACAATTTTTACATTCGAAAAAAGACAATTGACAATTTCAAAATTTTTTGGGTAAAAAATACGATTTTTACGAGATTGAAAGCGTGACAACTACATGTTAATTTCCGACTATGACAATCGAGATACGCCAACCTAATACCGTATTCAAACGCCGATTCAAACTTTCGGTTCATCATACTCAAACCTCAGTTCAAAACTCCCCCTCGGGCGGTTGAATCCGCTTAAACAGCGTGTGACCCGCAAATAATCGCATTGCGTGCCGCTGCGTACTCTCAAAACAAATTTCGGCCAGTACGGTTTAATTTTCGGCCGGACATCGGTACACTTTATCGTTGCACTAATTACCGCGCGTCGTACCTCATGTTTATTAATGTCCGGCCCTCTCGCGCGAGTAAACGCTGCTGATTCGCATAGTAATCGCCCGAATCTGCGTATTTATGAACAACTCCGTGGAAATTTCTCCTATCGAGGGACGAAAATTTCGCGATATCGCTCGCACGTAGAGTCTCTGGAATCGGAATCTGATTTTCGTGTGTAGAGTACGAAAATCGAGAACCGATTCGAAAGCAAACTAACGCGCGAAATTTCGCTAGGTATTGTCATAATTTGTCCGTGGATATATATTTTCAGAAACATAGAGAACACCTCAACGGTAGAATACGAGCAATTTGTAGCGCATTGCTAGCCTAGGGGGAAATCACCGGCTTCTGTATATCTTATACAAAACCGTAGGGGGATGGAACATTATAGCGTATACACCGCGAGCCAGACAGGTGTATTAATAGCTGAAGGTGGCTACCAACGGTGCTTAATATGATTGACAGCACGAATGGGTAATTAACAACCGAATTGCTTTCACATGCAGTGCGCCAGTGGCGCATTTAGTAGGGCCAAACTCGCTTCTGTAACGTGGTTATCCCAACTTAAAATTATTCTAACAGATATGTATTTGAGAAGCGTTTTGGTCGCGCGTTTACACGTCACGTTTCAACGCGAATATTCCGCGAAAAACACGTTCTGTTGAAATCAATCGTACTCGAAGATTATGACTCTGCCTTTAAAGCAATTGTGGCAATTTATAGATCTCCCACAAATGAACGAATTAATCGATATTCCGCTTTTTGCTCGCTCGATCGAGAATTATCACAACAGGGAAAGGAAACCATCGAGCGAATTTCGTCGAGCTGCAAAGAAACGAAGAAAAAAAAAAAAGACTCTCGACTGCAAAGAGGCTCGTTTCAACCTACTCGAGCGACAGAGAATGTATCATGCCCTTAACCTGAATTTTTCTTCCAATTACCTTTCAAACTGCAGGTCGATATGGAACCGGAAAGGGTCCTGGCGTGATTGGTCACGGCCAGCAGCAGAGGTGTGGCCGTGATGAAGCTCTTCGACTTCGGCACGAACTCCTTTTGCACCGCGTAGCTACGCGTGCGTCGCCGGAAGATCGGCGAATCGAGGAAACTGTCGTCGTACTGTGGCATCTCTTTAAAAGACCTAGCTCCGCATCACGGGCCACGACGAATCACAATACGCGTTCATTGTCTCACTGATGTTTACCAAGCACAGCCGAGTTCTTCTCACATTGTACCAACGAGACACATTGCACAGTTTGACAAATTAGATGAAGCTGTCACTCATAGTTGACGTTTCGTTCTGTACAAAAGCAAGCCGACTGATTCTCTGGTTCTTTCAGCAGACACACTTGCGACACACAGCGACAAAACACGACTGTTAACGGATTACAGTTATCGATGATCGCTATCTAGCAGCGTTTCTTAAGCTTGTTAAGAAACACATGTACGTAATTATACATGATCTCACGAACAGTATATTTAGCAAGCGACTGCGAGTTCACGCCGTAAACAGATAACACCGGGCGACAATCCACTGTTTGCTGAACTTTAATTTTATGCTGACTGACGGATGACTGACGACACGTGATTTTGAGAAATCATGGTTGGTTGAAAAAAATATGATTACTTAACCTATCTCCGCTTCGAATGAAAATATCATTGGATCGATTAGAATCCTGTCGTCATAACTCACCTATATATGTATATATATATATATATATATATATATTTTTTTTATAATTATATTTTAGGTTATGTTTCTACAAATTTATACCTATATATATATATATATATAGGTGTTTGTAATTGAAATTGAATTTCTTTATTTATAATTATATTTAAGGTTATGTATTTATAATTATAAATAATTGAAAAGTAATGCGAGGAAATTAAAATGGACAGAAGGCAGGCGGACGTTCCTTGGTCGCGATACCAACGAAAATTCGGAAATGTAATCGATCATAAAACGATCGTAAATACAGCTAGGAAATTTAAATCGAGCCACGCCGATGACAGTATAGCCTAAATATACGTGCGATGATACATTTAGCGACCTCGTGTACTATGTTAAAGTAGAGTAGATGTACCGAGGACCGTAGCACATTTGAGTTCCAGGATGTCTATTTTAACGCGACGGATGTTCCGCTACGTTTTCTCGCCACGCTTCCTAGTGTTTCATCTGACCTCATAAATACCATCAATCGATCGATATTACCATTTGTTCCGTCGCTTTCCGACGCATATATTCACGATCAAGTGAAATAATTGTAAAATATACCAAATAAATAACATTTATGAATAAAAAGATATTTAGATCCGCCGCGTGGAGCAAAACCCACTTTTCCGACAATTCAAACACTTTCAAGAAACGAGAATAATATAATCGAATTCAGTGAAAGAGGATCAAAATCTCGGGCGGTACCAGAATGCAAGTTCGTCGCAAAAGCGTCGATGGATCGTGACAAGAAAATTCAAGGAGAAGAACTTCGTCAGAATCCAATTTATACGGAGTTGGTAAAAGAAAAAAAGCTGCATCGATCAAGAGCCAAAGTATAAGCAAGAGAGCTGCGAGATCCTTGAAGGTTCCCATCAATTTTCGACGACAAACGATGCGCGGTTACTGGAGCGAGAGGTCGACCTTTTCTCCACCTTCGGCCGGTCCGATCGCGGTGTTCCAGCGCCGCTTTTACTGCTCTCCGAGCAACGTGTATGACTCGATACAAGACCAGGAGGTCAATCGTGTAACTCGTTCCACGCTGGGCTGAACACAACAAGGACCGCGTTTTTCTGGCTTGGCTGCTGTCGTTAAATTATCGAATTTTGTGGCAATATTTATACATACCAGGGGCCACCTTTGTCGAAGAAATGAAACGTGGTTGGCTCGGGGTAGGCTTATGAGACATAAGCGTGAAACAAAAAGAAACAAAAATAGGGAATACGGTGGATATAGTTGCTAGACACTGCAAAGAGAAAAAGAAATACGACGTTTCAATAGAAAATAGAGGCTTATAAATAGGATTCTGCCTTGTTATTCGTTCCTTTCGAATTAGAAAATTTGTCGCTTGTACTATTTTTCTCTTCGTTTACCCAGAAGCAGAGTTAAAATTCTATAAATCTCGAACAAGCCAAGAGAAGCAGAGAACTGAGAGAAAATGGGTTTGTGCTTGCTGCCTTTCGAATTAAAGAATTTGTCGCTTGCGCTATTTTTCTCTTCGTTCACCCAGAAGCAGAGTTAAAATTCTATAAATCTCGAACAAGCGCAACAACAACGAGAAATCTTCTCGCAGCGCCGTGCTACACTGTCAAACAGCAACGAGTCAACCATCTCTGAACAAAAAGAACTGTTTGCCCGTGCGTAACATCTCGACAACAGGCCGTTCCAATTATAATTATTTAGTGTGCTCTTCTACGGCCTTGCAATTACGTATGCAAATTCGCGGGAATTTCACGGCGGGCCGAGATTTCCTGATTAATAATAATTAGCACTGATGAACTTGCGACCCAGTTACGCTCGTAGGCACGCCGTCGCGCCTAAGGTGTTGCATTATTTTTGGAGTTCGATGGTCCACTCGACATAATTCGAGAGCGATTTTCTCTCGGCATTGAACGTCGCGAGATTTTCAGTATCGAAGCGACTGAGACGGGGCGAAACGGAATTGTCAACATCGATATTGGTAAGCAGTGAAAAGGAATCGTCACTTCCAAATATAAAATTGGACGAGAATCGAGAATTGAAAATTTTTTTTCTCATTTCCTCCTGTTTCTTCTTTTCTTTCATGTTTTAATCTATTATATCAGAAGTCAATCAGTGGGAGTGACTTTTCATTAAAAATGACTCGCGTCGTACAAATCACACTTTCATTGTTAAAATCGTCAATTAATCAAACAGTTTGGTTACAATATTGTAATGATTGTATCATGGTAATTATATTACAACGAACTAAACTCTTCATCAACTGAAGATTTTGACAATAAGGGGATACTTGCGTAGCGCAAGTTGGTTTTAATGATTGGTTTCTGAGCTCTCTATATATCAAACGTTACGCTTTAACAAGCAATTAATATTATTTACTAAAGTAAATCCATATTATCATTAGCGTCAAAAAGGAGAAAGACGAATTCAAAAAATTTACACATCGATTGCCAATTCCTTGCCAATTACGTAATACAATCACAGCCTTTGATGCTTCGCGCATCACCATGTCCGATCGAAGAACATCGTTCGTACAGATTAAAACGCACATCGGCCAACTTCTATTCCGCTAACTAATCGAGCCTTGATCGTTTATTACACAGTATCTACACATGTGCCGTTTGCTCCACATCGTCTGACGTGCTCCGATCTACATAGGTCGTCGAGAACATCGCGTACATCTTCCAATCGCCGCTTTACAAAAAAAAAAAAAAAAACACATGATTGATCTCGGCAAAACGGAGGAGTCAGAAAGAGTTGGCGGAATGTTCGAAAAAGAGAAGTGAACGTATCTGGCAAATATAACGTCGATTTGATGTGTGCCAACAAATCTGTCGATTACGTACGAACGTTTGAACGTATTGCGACAATTTCATTCGGCGAGATTTCTGCGTATTAAAAATTTGTTACATTAAACTAAAATGTTGTACTAAAAATCTGTTATATGTAAATTCTCTTATAAAAACAACCCATGTTTTTCATGTCATTTAGTCAATTGTATTTTTTTACTTTTGTACTTTGATTGGAAGAATAGATGTTACAAATCTCACGATCCATTCGCCAAGCGATATCACCGGGATCCACGACACTTTCATTCATCGGAGTTCATTCATTATTCAACTTCAAACACTGTCGATTTTATCTCGAAGCACAGGTATTGCACAAACGAACTAGAGTAACTAACTCTACATTCGACAGAATAAATTAACGTTAGTCGCTACTCTGATACACACTTACACCGAACACATGTAAATGTAAACATTACTCGCACCGGGAAATTCATTTTCAAAAGCCAAAATAAATTTTCGATCGGAGATTACGGGAAAGTTGAGAAGAAAGTTTTTACTTTTCACACGATTCGATACGTACCGTGCGTTTATAATTAAGAACCCGATTGACTTATTAAGGAAAACCGCGAAAGAACATCGCGTACCCTTTGAGGATCGAGAAGCTTTGCTTCTGATGTAACACGATATATTGGTGCCTCGATCAACTCAACGCACCGTAAATAACAGTGAACAATTTTACAGATATTTCATTGAATAATAAAAAAGGAATAAGAAAGAAATTTTGTTTTCAACGATCAAACCCCCCAATTTGTCAACCAATGGAAAATGACACGATGGAGTAAATTGGAGAATAAATCATAAAAACCATAAATCAATTTCAGTCCTTGCAAACGTGTAACATAATTAAAAGAGTAACCAACTGAGCACGAAGAATTTTTATAAAAATAAATGAATGGATATATCGTATCAATCGAAACACAAAAGTCTTTGGATCGAAGTAGATTTACCATTCGTCATTTGTCACTTTCGAGTCGCAAGAAAATTATAAATTTGCGAAGCGTTACCAAGACGGAACGACCTTTTGTAATACAACACGTTTTATCTACTTTCCACTAATTTTTACGACACTTCCACGTAATCGCACAATCGAAGAAAGGAGAAAGAATCGATGAACTTCACCGCAACAAATCTCCGCTAAAAAATAGACGACTCGTTAAAGACGCTAGGCATTTATCTTCTCGATACGGATATTGTCCCTCTCACATCGATCCATCCTCCGCTCAATTTTCTCACTGTGTATTTTCTTGAAAGATTGGAATCTTTACTTTCCAAGTGACTTCCACGCACTTTCTCCGAACCGCGGGTAATTACATAAAACCGATTCGCAAAACGCGAATCTTGACGCGGATCCCTCCACCATGATCAAGACACTCGCGCGTCTGTCTTTAATGCGACTTATTTTCCACACTGGTGCATCTTGCACAATTAATGCAATTAACCGCCGAGAGAGAGAGTTTTACTTTCAGCTCTGTACCATCTTTATGCAAACACCTCGAAGAATGGCGGGCAATCGATCCGAACCAAATTCTCACACGATTTTTCGAACTATCCCGATGTAATTTCCGAGTTCTTTCTTTGACAAAGTTGCTCCGCTTGCGTCTGATCTCACGATCTTGCGAAAAATTTCACTGGCCGTTTTTCCCCGACGACGACGACGACGACGACGTCGTCGGTTCCGCTGTGCTCGACGGCTAAGACGAGTGCGTTAGAGACGTCTACTACGAGAGAGCACCGAGCGTAAATCTGGTTCGCGGATCGGATTCCAAACAGGTCTGTCCGAGTTTAAACAGCAGAGTCAAAGTGAGGCGAGTCGCTCCGCGAATCCGGAGGTGAACCGTGGCTAATACCCATGGACCGTCCACTAGCAAGATCGCCCGGTAATATCTGTGACTTTGGCCGGGAAAGAAGGCTTGTCTATTTTAACGGGTCAGAGAGAGGAATACACACACATACAGAGAGAGAGAGAGAGAGAGACACACGCACACACACATACTACAGATACACAGAGGCTAGCAAAAGTCTGCGCGATAGACGAAGAAGATACAAAGAGAGGGCGAGACAGGGAGGGAAAGAGACAGTGGCAGGCGAGAGGGTTAACCGAGGAAAGAGACAAAAGACCTCGCATACAGGCAGAATCTCTTACGTTCGTTCTTTATTTCGTCGAGCAGAGACGCAAGGAAGAGACGGCGAGGAGGAGAGCGAGGAGAGGAGACGAGGAATTGAGAAGCAGAGGAGGAGGTACAATTTATTTGCGGACCCCTGCAGCACTGTGTCAGTGTGCGACACCGACGACCAGGAGAACTACTTTTCTTCCTCCTCTTTTTCTGAGCCCGTCCCCGACAATACAATGGACATTGCATTCGTCATTGCCGCTGCATAAATTAGCTCGCGCAAGAAAACGACCGTGGATATTTCATTTCCTCTCGGTCAGGTGGAGCACGCTTCGAACCGTCCGACGAAGATCTTTGACACTGCCAATTTTCTTCGTCAATTTCTATTTCATTTTGGTCACTCTTTTCTTTCAATTCCTCTTTCTTTTTAATAAGACGCAATGATTCTCTCTCTCCCAGATAATAGGTACAAAGCAAGTTTTTTTTTAAATAAATTCGAGTACTAAATATGTGCAATAGACGTATTTAATTTGATTTATTTCTTATAGGAATAGCTCTGCACGTGTAGTCGATCGCATTTCCCAATTTCGGAGATAAAAATATTTAAAATAAAAATATTCAATGACTTGATAAGAAACAATGTTCAAAGAATTGTCAAGTTTTAAGACGTAACTCCTCGAGCGTTTATCATCGAACAACTTTTGGAAATTTAGATATCGTAATCTTAATATTATTTTATCAATTTGAATGACGGTTTAACAACCAATGCTTCGCAATTGGCAACAAAATCAAATGATGGAACGTTTTCTAACAAAACTTGACTTCTTCAATTCTACTACGTGCTACATCGCTTCTATCGTCTATACTAAACGCAACAACTTTAAAATGCAATTCTCCTCTTCTCCACGCTTCGCGCGTCAAATAACACAGAACAAAAAAGTGTTCAAAACTTACGTCTTCTGAAAACGAATCCCACAACCATCTTGATCCATCCAACAAGCTCCCCGCCACTGTAGAATTTTTCTTCCAGCCTGCTCGATTCTCTATCGCAGACACATTGTTCCACAAAACACGAGAACACTCTGGTTTGCGATTCTCTTAAAAGCTTGCGATTATCTGCGTGCACGCAGATACTGAACGATAAGAGGACGATAACGGAATGACTAAATACTGCTCAAGGAAAGCGAAGGCCTCTCGTATCAGTAGCTTTGGTACAACGTACGACAAGAACGAAGACGTATCCCCCGTATCAAATGCTAAATTGGGATCAAGCGTAACACGCCGGCTGGTTTTCGCACGTGCACACCCTTCTCAACCGCTGTTGCCCGATGAAACGTGAAAACAGATGCATATTCATGAATCGTCGTAGTACGGTGAATGTACTATCTACACGCGACAGATTCCGATCCCTATTCCTCACGCTGTGTCGCTGCATCATTTGCAGGGTGGGTGCCGATAGGGTCAAGGAACACACAAACGTCCAAACACCATCGTCGTTTACCATCAATTGTCCTGGGTAAACGGATTTTATTTTACGAAATATCATCGCACGATGCAGTATATACAACGAAGATCACGACGATGAAGAAACTTCGAAACTTCTGCGTGACCATACGATTTTCATTTTTCTAACATCTTTATATATGTATAAGCTACATTTATAACAAAGAGCAAAAAGGTAAGAAAAGAAAGAAGAAGAATTTATTTCGTTGGAATTCCTTCTTCCTTGAAATTGTAGAACACGCAGTTTCACGAGCAGGTACCCTATATTTCTCCTCTCGGTGTCCCATTTTCACCGAGGAGATCCAACAGAAGGGAGGAGGCCATAACTGATAAAGTGGTTGGACTCCGACGAAGCCTACGAGTCGCGGATACAATGTCCACGGTGCAGAAAATGGGAAAGGCCACGGAACTGAGTTTTAATCACATTTCGATCTACCGCGTGTTCTTACTTTTTCTTGCCCCCTTCACCCTTACCTTCCTCTCCTTTCTTTCCTCCTCCGGACAAAGTCGTTCAATCTCCTTCGAGCGTTGCGGAACCTTTGCGCGACACACCATAGAATTATTTCAATGAACCAGCGACCGTCTAGCTGGAAATTTAATGAGAGTTCGCTTTTCACCAGGAATCCCTCTCCCAATGAGACCGCGGATTTATTATTGACCGAGTTCGCAGTGCCGTTTCACTAGCCAGCGACACAATTTCTCTTCCCCTCGCCGACGTTTCTCTGTTCGTGGTCATGTTAACTGTTCTACGAGCATTTTTACTTCTTGCGAAACACGAGTTTCCGATGTTTCGCCGGAAAGTGCGGCGCACTCCCCGATAACGAGATCCTCTTTGAACGTTCACCTGCTGGTGAACTTTTCAAGACGTTTCGAGAGATGAGGATTTATATACTTTAGTTAAATACGCGGAGTTGTTGGTTTGGGTGGAAACGAAACGAATTAAGCGCAGCTTGTATTTTAGCGAAATTAAGCGAAAGGTTGTAAGTCTTTGGTCATTCAGGTTACAAAGAGGATAACGTGTAGTGAAATGATTTTTCAACTATATGTAAAAATGATACGTTGATCTCATAACAACTTCAAGATCAAGTTTAATCGTATACTTTAAGGTACTTTCTGTTTCCTCTTATATTGTCTCATAAATATTTCATCGATGATAAATCCGAGGACTTTTCAACTAAATCTTTCCGCAAACGACGGATACGATACTACTCTCTTGAGAAGAGATCGCGCGTAATGACATATCACGTGAAGCTATGGCTTTCGCAGGAGATACTTCATTTTCAAGAGTGCAAATATCTAATTTACTGATAGAAGCAGTTTGACTGGCATTTCCTTGTCAATAATAGGAATGCATATCTGTTGTACATATGTACATGTCTATTTGTGTATATAATTTCCATCAATTAGAATGCACAGATACACAGATACTATTAGAGGATTAACATTAAAGGATTATTGCTTTATGCACCAATGATGATTATTGTGTTGCTAAAATTCAATCGCAATTATGCAAATAGTTGGCTTTCATGGATTGTGATCACGTTTAATAATCGAAATAATTAATACGATTTAGACGACTGTTGTTCATTTCATTAGATCCTTTTAAAAGACGTAAAAAAAGAACATAGCTCTTGCTATCTTTTTCAATTTGGCGCGATACATGGTAAAAGCATTGTTAAAAATTTGGCAATCGATAATAACTCCAACTGATGTATCTTTTTACGCGTCACGCGTCCGTCAACCCGTTGATGGGGGATTTATTTTTCAGAACATACGATGCCAGAACGTGATAGACACCATGATTTCAACCGGGAACAAATCAACTCGCATTAAACACAATTACCCAGCGACAGATGACGTAGGGTATATACCGAGTTAGTTGCTACTCGTTATCCGGCAAATTGATCAAACTGCCTTTACTTAAGAGTATCTATCCATCACCAGCCCTACGAGGTCGAACGTATCAATTCCGATAAGTAGCACCTGTTATTATAATAATAAAATAAAAGCCGAGCGTATCATGACTAAACCCATTTCTCTTTTCCACCAATCGCACCCAGGGAGTGAAAAACTGCGAATTTTGTTTGTCGTATTCCATTACAATTTTTAAAATGTTTTTTTGACCTTTCAAAGTTTCAACCTGTTCACCAATAAAAAGAGTTTTATACAAACTCTTTTTATTTATTTATTTGTTATAAAAATTCGTATATGTGCGTATATTATTAAAATATTGTGACTCTTAATGTGACTTTGATGAACCAAATTGTTATCACAATGACACGCGCAGTGAACGTGTTAACGCGGATATCGTGGAAATATTGTCGCATCGATGACCAGGTTGCAACTAACTCTTTGTTTGAAGGGTGTGAATGCGGACTAAAAAGCTTGTGTGACACGGGCAGCTGTTCGAATTACATTGGGCTTGCTCCTGGCGCGTGGACGGTTTATTGACACACACACACACACACACACACACACACTCCAGGGCAACCGCGTATTATTACCAATGTCGTGCATTTACCACGGAACGTATGACTGGTTTTTCGAGAAAGAGAATCATTGCCAAAGTGATCGCAGCATCAGGACGAATCTCGACTCGAATAGGCTAGGAGAGGGAGAAACTCAACACAATGCTTCCACCTCTCGTGCCATTCTCTCCATTCTTCACGCGGTTCCTCTTTCGCATCGAGCAACATCAATTCAATGATTTCTCGACGCGATACTCCTTTGGGCCACGATACGATATTCGATTTTAATGGATTTCGTTAAAAACACGTTAAAAACAAATTCGCCAATAGTTCGTACGAGAATCGGTATCTCTAAAATCCAGAACAATGCGAAACAATCGATGAATCGAACGAAAGATGAAATTACGAACGCTCAGATTTAACGATCGATTATCGTTCGCTTATAATTGGTATTAGCCGAGCGTGATGTTTATCGTAGAGATACATGTCTGAAAAAGCTACCTCTTGCAACTGTCAAGTATGAAACTATGAATGTAGCAATGACACGATGCAAAAAAGAGAAAACAGGATAGAGGATGCAGCAAGCTTACACACTTCAGGCAACACGCATATGCTTTTGACGTTTCGCGTCCGGTAGCGTCTGTGAAGGATTACTCCACTAATATTTAGATTAACGCGGCAGTTGTTCTAACAGCGTTCGACGTTATGACGTTAAGTTGTGAGAAATTCTCGCGACACGTTGTGTTCTTGGCGAATGAAAATTTGAGTAACAAGAGAGGGAAAGAAACGACGGTCACGGCGGCCGGGTTCCGTGGTTGTCGCAGAACGTCGTATACGTTCTGTTTCATCGTAGGTCATAGTAGTATCGCTCACTCACCTGCGTGCTTCTCCGACTTCGGCGTGGAGGCCATCGCTAGCCGGTAGTATGTCCTCTCGAGCCACGACACTATCTCACCATTTCTACGAATGACTGCATCGTAAACTACACACCAGTAGCTGCCGCGGCGTTTTCAGTCTAATGTAAACCCGACGTGCACCGCTACATCTTCGTTTGTCAGCCATGTTTCGGGGCGCGAGCGCGCGAACCGCCATCGCGCGGTCGAAATTTGAACACAACCACCATCCAGGCCAATATGGCCGATGGCCTGTCATTCGGGTGACACATCTGACTTGATTTTCGATCTTGAAAACATGTTTTCGAACGGTTGATCTTCACGAACGCAACATGCTTCGCTCTTACGCCTGTAGAAGGATATAAATTACGACGCCGGTTATACCGCTGCAACGATTCGTCTTGCAAGCATTGTCGTTGTGTGAAAATTAATCGGAGGAATAGCGGCGCAACGACAACGTTACTGGTTACACATATTGATACAGTGCTATGCAAAAGTCGTCGTCCACCGATCAGATACAGTCTCCAACAAAAAGTATTTCGTTTGGTTTCGCGTTAATCGTGACGAGGAGTAAGTACCGAACAGTCGACGAAAAATGTATGAATTTCTGATAAATTGGATAATCATCTGTTAAAAATAAAGCGCATTCGACGAAAATTATATCTTTCCGTCTCTGTTTATGCCTCTTGAAGATTGATAGAAAGTATCATATAAGTATATTATTTATGACATAGAACAATTGAGAATAATTGTACGGTTTATTTTATTCGATGTCAACATAAAATGGGGAACTCTGGCTTGAAACAACATTACGAGACTGCAAAGAAAACTGGAACATTAAAACTGTCAGAGAGGAAACTCGACGAATTTCCACAAAATCTGCTAGCATTGTCGCCATTGCTACGTACGTTGGATCTATCGGAAAACAAATTTGTTCACATTCCCGATGAAATTGGGAATTTTACATTGTTAAAGCAACTGAATCTTAATCATAACAGATTGACCACATTGCCCGAGGCGCTTGGAGCATTGACCAAGTTAGAAGGTTTAAATGCAAGTTCGAATCAAATAAAAACTATCCCATGGTCTTTGTCTAAATTGACGCGTTTGAAACAAGTCAATTTGTCTGACAATCGTATAACCGAGTTCCCACCCATGTTTTGCGATTTAAAATTTCTGGATGTACTAGACTTGTCAAAAAATCGAATTACGACAATTCCCGACGCGGCTGCTGCGTTACATGTGGTTGAACTTAACCTCAATCAAAATCAGATATCGACTATATCTGACAAACTGGCGGAATGTTCGCGCTTAAAAACATTAAGGCTTGAAGAAAATTGTTTGCAACTGAGTGCGATACCTACAAAGATTTTGAAAAATTCCAAGATCTCCGTTTTATCGGTCGAAGGAAATTTATTCGAAATGAAACAATTTGCTAATCTCGATGGTTATGATAACTATATGGAAAGATATACAGCAGTAAAAAAGAAGCTGTTTTAAAAGATATTCTATAGTATATTATGAAATTTGTTATAAATAATATTGATTATATAATTGTTTGATAACGTTGAAAAGAAGCCGCATCGTGTTCGCGCAATTGTATTCGACACTTGCGATAACGTAATCTTACAATTAGTCGCGAAATAATAATGTTTTTAATAAATCGATAAATACTTATGCAAGAAAGCATTTTTGTACAAAATCATGTTATAAATGACAAATTTGATCTTGATATATCGGATTATATCTAGTATATCATTCATACCAATATATTACAATTTTTTATTACACAAATTGCAAAACAATGTCTTGATATTTCATATTGCACTATAGTTCTTATAAAAATGTTCTTATATGTGCAATTTGTGCATCATTGTTAGAGTATACAAATAAGATGTATTAAATAATAAAATATGTTTTGCGAAAAAATTTCTGCATTTTTTGTAAAATGTTCAATTATATATTTTATGTAAATAAAAAACGGTCCTAAATGTTTTACATATACTTTTATACGTTGCAAAATGAATTTTATATATATTAGACATTTTTCAGATTACTATAATTATTTATAATTATTTATTACAATTACACAAAACTACATTGCACACAATGTACATATGTAATTATTGTTTCATCAATTTATTCTTGTAAACATAAATTACGTTTATTTTCAACTTTTATTTTTTATTCATTTCCTAACAAATTTTGTTGTAATTATAATATTTGTAGGTGTAAATATGCAAGCAAAATTATCTTACTATTGTGAGCAAAAAACAAACGATCTTTTCCATCCCAAAATGGCGTGTCTGGCCTTTGCTTTCTGAACAGGAAGAGCTGCTGAAATTAAATAAAAAAAAAATCGACAGGTGAGTTACGAGCAAAAAAAAAAAAAAATTACATGCTTCAACTTCCAAGTTAGCAACCCTTCACTTGCGAATACGTGAATAGCTTAAGTATTACTTCGTTAGGCATAAGAGATTTGTATTCCACTCTTTTGCCGATTGAACAATTACAGCTAATTTTAGAGCGCATTCAATATCCAATGATCAGTTAATGTGTGAATAACCAATGACCAAAATGTTGTGTAGCTATTACAGATTATATTTTATACAACTATTTGAAATTAGAATGGTAGACTCATTATTTGTACGTAAACATTATATGACTTTGTTACATTTTGATTACAGATTAATTACACGAAGCGATTGTAATTGTTATCTTAAAAAATCCAATAAAACTCATATGATACATGGAAATTTTGTTTTTGACAACAAATCATTGCATTCATCTGCTGCAATATTTTTTATAATGTACTTTAAAGTCTGTTTTGGAGTATTTAAAATGTAACAAAACTTGTACAGGTCTAGGGTATAAACGACGAGAATGTTGTGTATGAAAGATGTACTGCTCTAATTGTTGAAAGATTTAAAGATTTTATACATCGTCCAATCCAGAATTCTTCTACGGTTTAAATTATTGCAGTAATTTCTTGTAATTATCACGGTATAACAAAATTTCTAGCTACGTTGTCATCAATTGTTTATATTATACCTGTACCACAATAGAACGTCCAACTAACGACCATGACAGTACACCAAGATTTAAACACCCTGCACCATATTGTTGATAAATTTCTATATGTATACGAAAACATGATACACGGCATTTAATTTGCGTTTAACTTGTTGATAACTTAATCGGAAATTTTCTTATATTGAAAAACGAAATAAAATCGAGGAGATTATCTCATAAAAAAAATATTTGTATCTATTTGAAATATCTCGAACAAATTGCACAACGTTAATTGTTTCGAATGTATCGGATTATTTCTAATCATTTCGCGAGCTTCGATAGCAGCATTGCATCTTCTAAGCAGAGATGTAAATTTAACGCGAAGAACGGGCATTTCTGTTTGGTTCGACGTCCCTGTGGGGAGCACTGCCACCACAATAGGTTAGTTGACTAGCGTAGTTTCTAGCAAGTGTTTCCCCGAACATGGCGGACGGTGCTTATTCGAATTTTCAAGGGACACAATGAGAGTGCACCGAGTTCGCGGCAGTGATGTCCTTGACTAAGGGCGTGTGGTAATCCTGAGGGTGGTCGACGTAAACACCCGGGCGCCGCTGTGACTCGTATCGGTTGCATGCGTGCCGGCGTGTCGCCATCCTGACTTCACGGGATAGGGTTTTGCCGCGCCGCGATTGTGTGTCTGAGGCGACCGACCGTGGCGGGGCCCCCATGGTTGTAAATGGCTGACGGGAATCGGAAAATGAGGTCCGAACGTCGCGCGTGATTCGACGGCTAAGACGCTGAGGTACGATATAAAGAAGGTGTTCGGAGATCGAACGATATTCGCGCGGTCTTCTGTCCTAAAAACACCACCACCGGTCCAAGCACCGCCCGGTGCTAGGAGCTGTTTCGGGGGTTGTTCGTGTCTATCGTATCGCCAGTGTCTTCGTCAGTTAGGTTTTAAGGTCTCCTCTGTTCCCCTAATCGGCAGTAAGCTCGATCTCATTCAGTACTTGTCATCCACGATAAAAAAATTTTCGAAAGTGTAGCCGCTCGTGCGCGACGTCTTGTCTTGTTTAGAACAGCATTTGTAGGTGCTCTCGTTCGTTAACGAGAGCAAGAGCGCGCGGACTGGTTTTTAATGAGATGCCGATCATATGGTCGTTATTTCTTTCGCAGGTATTCGCGATACTTTTTTCATTCTTGTAACGTACTTATCGCCGCTTGTAATGGAAACGTACATAAATGAATGATTTGGCGGACGACCATCTATTTTGCACATTTGCGTGGACCAAGCAATTATGTGTACGTGCATGTAAGATTTGCTTTCCTTTCGGATTTGAACAAACATTTTGCAAGAAGACTCTATATTAACATGGTTTTCCATTCGAGATATTAACCACCTTCTCAATGTAATTGTTGTAATTACACCTTAAAACATGTACAATTTTATTTCCCAGGAAGCTATCTGTTTCATAAAAAATTGACTTTCGTGTTGCGTACTTTATAATTATAACATTAAACAACAATTTAACACAAATACACGTATGGTAATGTTAGTATAACTAATATAGAAAACTTATCATATTGTTATTATTTGCTGTCAAGTCATAACAAATTTTTTCTATGTAATGATTTTTTATAAATTTCTGTATTTATATTGATAAATATTAATATCAATCAGAAATTAAATAACATTCAAATGACTTTATGAAAATATCTTTATTGAAATTACCCTTGTAACATCTGAATCAAGTTAAATAACAATTGTTTAATTATATCATTCATATCTGATTTGATTATTAAACTTATATATATTGTTATGGTTTTGTACGACTATAGACACAGGGTAGAAAATGTCAGAGCCAGAAGAAAGTCTGGCAGCGCCGGATAGCACTACGAGGGAACAGAAATTAGGTTTCTCTCATGGGGATGATGTTCTTCTGCAACACAAAGATGGAAAATATTATCTTGGAACAGTTGTTGAGGTACAGTTGTACATTCAATTTTCAAATATTGATTTTTTTATATTTTCTAATAAAACATAATTAAATTATGTTTCGCTGTTAGATTTAACATAGTTAGAAGTTTAACATAGTTAGAAGAGACTATATTTAACGTAGCTAGAAGAAACTCTATTAAACACCGTATATACAGGTGGATTTGGCAAGGGAGAAATGCCTTGTCAAATTTATGGACAACACCTCCTCATGGTCCTCTGTTAAGGAGCTGACAAAGCTTTCAATGCCAGATTCTGATGTTATGTGCGTACTTTGTAAAAAATCTCAGCCCAAGACTGATAATGACATTATTGTTTGTGACAAATGTGGTCGTGGTTATCATCAACTTTGTCACCAGGTAATAAGAAATTAATATTTAAATAACAGATCAACATTTTATACGTAATCATACATATATGATTATTTACAGCCTCAAATTCTAAAAGAAGAAACTTCAGCTGAGGCACATTGGATGTGTAAAAGATGTGTAGATAGTCAACCACGGATACGTGAAGTTGTAGAACCAAAAACTTCTATGGTAAAGGCAAGTATCAGAAAAGTTTGCAGTGGTAGGGACCAACCTCAGCCGCCACCAGATGATATGACAAAGTTGCCGTATGATGTAAGTGTTTGAAATAAATTTTTCTAATCTTAATTTGAGCAATGAATCAATGATAATAAACAAGCTGTTAGTTTCTTAATCATATTTTAAAATATATATTGTTTTCTTGAAAGATATATTACAATACTGATAAAATCAATAGTTAATGTTTGTTACAGCCTAATATGTTAAATTGGGATGCACATCATAGAGTAAATGCAGAACAAATTTATTGCTATTGTGGATTAAATGGTGAATGGTATACACAAATGTTACAATGTGCTCGTTGCAAGCAATGGTTTCATGAAAAATGTGTTAGTTGCTTGACTTATCCTTTATACAGTGGAGATAGGTAAATAAAAATGATTAAGTCAAATTTCTTTGGTTTCTCTTTCAAATTTTACTTGATTCTAAAATATGTTTAATAATTAATATGGTTTATAGGTTTTATGTATTTGTTTGTTCAATGTGCAATTATGGCAAGGAATTCGTACGGCGACTGGAATTGAAATGGGTAGATCTGGTGCACCTGATGTTGTACAATTTAACTGTTTACAATGCTAAAAAGTATTATGATTTGGATACTGTTATTGTACCTTATGCCAATGATAACTGGAATACTTTGCAGCTTCCTCCACGGGTGAGTTGTTTTGTAAAAACAACTTTTAAAATGTGAATTTTAAATTAAATTTTATTAAAGTATGTATTTATTTTGATACTGTTAGATCAGGGATGTCAGTGCTCAAATACGCAGAGAATCTATACTAGCAATATTGACAAATAATAGGAACAGATTCAAATGCGGCCGAGAAATAAAGAAACGTACTACGATATGGGGTCTTAGAGTTAGATTACCACCACCTTGTCCTATTGTTAATCTTCCAGCAACTGGTGTAATAGATGATTCTGTATTACGTAGATGCTGGGGTGCTAATAAAAGACTGCAATATCTTCCTCCACCTACAGGGTTAGTTACTGCAACATCATTATTTAAAATATATGTTTTAATTAGTTGTTCGTTGTTCGATGATCAAAGAAGTATCGTTTCGTTCCAGACCGATATCTTTACCAGAAAGTACAAAACAATTAACTGCACTAAAACAAAGTACAGCGGAAAATTTAGAAATTCCAGTAAATCCATCGGACGTAGTAATGCGTGGAACAATTTATCAAAATTCGGAAGCAGAACAAAGTTCGTGTCCAAGTCCAGTGAATCAATCTACACAATCTCTCAGAGAAAGGTAGAGTAATTCATTGCATTGACAAAATGTAACATGTTTCGTAAAAGACTTCAGGTTTTTATTTTTTTTTTATAGATATATCGGAGGTGGCTTTGTAAAAAAATCATTCCCATTTCCCAAACTCAGTTTGCAAAGAAGAAGACGTTTAATGGCATTAGGAAGTTCTCGTGAAAGAATGTTACGTAAACACAAAAAGAGAGAGAAAGGTGATAGTGCTCTAAGCAAGGCTCAGGGTGTTCGAGAAGCTAGATACAGGAAAGCAAGAAAATTATTGAAAAATGCTATAGCTAAGGTAACAAATATCATTATTTGTTATTATTATATTTATGCAAGTTCGATCCAGTAATTCGTATATTACAGAGTAAATCACGCAATTCGGAAACATCTGATCTACCACCGACACCTCCAACTTCAGTATCTGGCCCACCTACACCACCAGCTACAACTTCGGGTATATCTGAATTATCTGTGCCTAGTTCTGTGGAATTGATGCATCCTTTGCCACCATCTACGCCTGCGGATACCAGTGGAGATGAAACCAGCTCAAGAGGAACCTTGGACTCCTTTATTCCACCACCGAAAGATTTTGAAGGCAAGAATAATCCTTTCAGAAATCTTAGTGATTTATTGGGTACGGCTGGTAATCTCAATCAAACAAACCAAAGTACCCAATCACCGTACAATCAATGTCCAATTACATTACCTCTACCGCTTACTCCTGTTATATCTCAACCGCCGGTAGTACGGCCAGCTAAAAGACAATTATCGGAAAAAGACATTATTATAGACAGAAACGGGCAAGTAAAACGTAGACGTCAACATCGGAGAGGACGTCCGTCGCAACAGCAAATGCAACAACAATATCAACATACTGCCAGTAAGACTGCAACCATCTTACCGGCACGTAACAACGAAGTTAAAAGTGAGTTTGCAAGGAATTTAAGAAGTTCGTTTAACGGTGCCTCAAGCAGTGCTAGTAGTCAAATTGGGAATTGTGTCGATTATGCCTTAAACGGGAGAAGACTAAGACAACGTCAAAGCAATGACAAATTACCGCCCCCAGATCCGCAACCGCAAAAGAAAGGTAGTGTACCTTCATCTCCAAAGTGTTCACCTGTTAAACAAAGTGCTCCCGACATATCTCTGGATGATTTAAAGTCATCGGTGAACATATATTTTGGAGCAGCTAATAGGATCGCTGCTGGTGAAAAGTTCGTCATCAGAGCAAAGAGGATAGGACCAAACGGTCAAACTCAATACCTAATCGAGTGGGAGGGACTTAACACTTAACAATAAATAATTTGTTTATGATTATAAATGCGTTGCAGTCGTATAAAATTTTTGTTAACATTGAGCAAAAGCAACATTAACCCTTTGCGAACACGTGTCTACGGATAGCGGCATAAGTATTTTTACCGTTTAGAATACGTATCTGCGGACAGCAATACAAGCATTTTTATCGTTCAGGACGCGTGTTTACGGAGAGCAGCCTTTGTAGCGTTATATCTTTGTACTCAAATTTTATAGTTTGATTTCGTCTAATTGCGCTCATTCGTACACGATAATTGCAATCTTGCCTAAAGCTTTCGACACATATCCCAATAGTTCATTTACCTCTAGATTTACATATAAAGTTTATTATATTTATATATTATTATTTAGGTTATTATTTATAAAAGTTACTTTACTCTACAGTGTCTAAGAGAAGGATGAAGCATTATCAGCAGTGATGATTTTTATGTTGAATCAAATGACAATGAAAATATATATGTATGTTCATGCAGTATAAAATTTATATGTCGTATTACAAATTTTCATGCGTTTAGCTTTCCGCTAAACGCTCTCGTTCAGGCGGTATGCTCGTGCATCAGGCAGTCCCATCCGCAAAGGGTTAAATCGCTGCTCGATCATTTTCAAATCTCGGTGTGTAAGAAAGACGATTAGTGACAAATTGATCTGTGTCACATGCACTGCCATTCGTTACATATGTTTATGTAATAGGTATATATTAATTGGTGTACGATGTGTGACTGTTCTTGCAAATGTAAATTTTATTTCATTCGTTTAAGAAACTGTGTCTTGCGAAGCCAAACAATAGTAATAGTAAATTCATTGCTGGACAGTGAATTTACTTTTCTGCATATATTTAAATAAAAAGAAGTAGAAGAACCGATTCATTCATTTATTTCGTTTCATAAATCAGAAAACGTACATTCTTTTCTCGTTTAATTCAGATTTTACATTCAAAATGTACCGTCCATGATTATCTTCGATGCACAAAATTCAATTAACGTTTCTATATCTATTTTAATACAAAGAAACAGATGAGAAGAAATGACGTGAGAAAAAAGAAACATTTACAAGAACAATCAGGTACATTGCTTTATGAATTGTATATATTGTAGCATAGTAGTTTCGCTGAGAAAAAAAATCAACAAATATAAAGCAAATGTAAAACAAAGGGATCATTTGCGTCGGGTTTTGCATTTATTAAAAATTGGCCAATCGCTCCTTTTTGTAAATTACGGAGCAAATCATAATCCCAACGAGAAAGAGAAAATGCGAATTGAAAAACTAACAGTTGTTCCTCTCACTTGAGCTAACATACTAGCGATCGTTAGTAGTTAGTGTTTAAAGAGTAAATGAAAAATATGGAGTAAAAAAAAGAAGCAGACATTCTGCAAAGGTTATTTTTCAATACAATCGTAGAGATAGACATCAGCTTCTGTAACTTGATCTTCTTGAACCATTGTTTTCATCCTCTATCTATACGACAATATAACTAAAATCAAAATTATCACACATAATCATACTGCCACATCTGCACCAATTTGTCTTTTATAACTAGACTATATTACGTTCAAATTCTAAATATTTGATAATTATAGTCGAAAACAATGCAGTCATTTGTTATAGAAATCTTTGAGAATTTTTATTCCATACGGTTCAAGATGATGAAGATGCAGTTCTAACATTGCTCATTATTATACAAGACTAGGAGGAAAAGTCATACCTATTTCATAGTAACGTACAATTTAAAATGTTGCAAAGCTGGGTACGTAAGTGGTTGGCCAAAGTTATCTGTGTGAAAGATAACGTTGTAAATTTTCTCTATATGGTTTTCCGAGTTGGAAAAATCATTTTGAACTTGAAACGTAGCGAATCTTTATAAAACTGTTCTTGTTACAGAAAAAAAATTAAAGCGAAGAAAAAAATGTAGGGCATGTGAAATTTATTCGATCATTCAATAGAGACCCGTGTAGGCAATACGTTTCCGCAGTTTAAATAAAATTTTCCAACCTTCATAAAATTCATTTTAAACAAACGCTGATACAACCTGAATTGATGCAATTAACAATGAATATTCGTACAAAATCATTTGCATTGCGATTTTTTTGTCTGATCCGTGTTTCGATTTACAAGCACAGGATCTGTGGTCTGACTTTACTGATCGGTAGAAAGTCAGTTTACATCTACGAAAAGATTAAACGTTGAACATGATTCTCGTTAAGTTCTTGAATCGAAAGAGCTTATTAAAAAACAGTCGAAAGAACTTATTTACCTGCATGGTTACTTTTATAGTTACTTTTATACAATTCGAGTTTATATTTATTTCCTATTCGTCTCGAATAATTACATTAAAAATGATCATATTATACGAAGTAACAACGAAAAAATAAAGTAAGGGGGGTTTTAGTCGTTTGGTGATCAGTCTTTCTTTAGTAGCTGAAAGAGAGAATCGAGATAAAAGAAGATTCACGTTTCGCGTGATATCTATATCCATTTGTTCGTTTCATGAATTTCGAGTCTTCGTAAAGCGAAAAGGTTTAGGTACGAAAAAATCCGCGAGTCATTCATGTTTAGACAGACTTACCTAAGATAGGTATTTTTAAGTGCTATTTATTTAATCTACTATACGTAATGATCATCTTTCTATGTTTGTAACTCCTTTAGAGAGATTTTACAAACTCGCGACCGACTGTTATTTGAAGTTCAGTTTTAGTAATGGCACTCTTGAATCAAGTCGGTTGATATATCCATACACACACACACACACACACACATATATATGTGTGTATATAATTTTCTGCCAGTTAAACACGCACTCATTTTTTATACATTTATTTATTGATATATCTTTCCTTTATTGATTGTTGTTTCTCGTTTTTCCTAATTTTTTCTTTTCTTCCCAAAGAAAAAGAAAATGTATCTTCTGATTGTCTTCGTACGTTAGAAAAAGAAAAATGTGTTCAAGTGTGTTCAAACTGTAATTGTCGCATTATACGTGCGACAGGATACAACTTTCGTAATAACTTTTGTATACTCAAAACGTAGGAATATCTTATTTCTAATTGCGCGGAACGTTATACATACTCTCTAAAGGAAACGTACATATAAATAAATGTTGGACGAAGACACTGCCAAACATCTTTAAGTTATAATTTAATAAACGACGTTAGACAATACTACGCTACGATGCGTTAATTTCTTAATTAAACGAACGTTGTTACGTTTATAGATTCTTTTTTTCTTTGTTCTCCCGTTTTCTTCTTCGCGCATCATCATGCACGGGGAACTAGAAACGTGCTGAACTTAAATACAAATACTTGAGTCTCGCAAATACACGCGTAGAGCTGCTTTTCTTTCCTTTCTTTTTTCCCCTTTCTTTTTGCTTAAGCCATTGAAAAGAAAAGGGAAAAGATTATAAATTCGTGCAGTTTTTCGCACGAATGATCGAATAACACGACCATCAAACACATTGAAAATAAAGTTAACGACTTCATTTTCTTTTCTCTTCTCGATCAGCGTCATCGAAACTTCGTAAAGGATCGTTTCATTGTTTCTCATGTACATTTCTTAAGTAGATTACTTAGAGAAAACGATTTAGGATCGACGCTTGTATCGGTGAACATATTATTCAAGTTGATTACTTAATCGGGCGTTGTGTTATCGCATTGTATTGTTAAACAATACCTTGTTTAATCCCTTTAGTCTTTTCCATTTTGTTACATTCTTAATATTTATATTATAAGTTTTTACGGAAGCGACTGTTTTTCGCGCCGATGCGACCCGTTTCGTTGAGATCACTCTAAAGAAGCATGCTAATTCTAGATCGAATCGACGAATGTGGAACGGAAGATATTTCGCAGATGTTTTAAGTTGCTTCGTACGATATCAATAAATTGAAAAAAAAAAAAAAGAAACAAAAACGAAGATAAGTTATACATCTCGAAAGAAGAGCGAAAAACTGCTTTCGTTTCATGGATCTGTCTACTTGATCTGGAATGTGGCGCAACGTATGAGGCCAATTCGAAGGCGACAAAGCGACAGGGACGGAATCCCAGAGAAATTCCTGCGACCGAAAATCCACTTGGAAACAATCATCTTCTGTACAAAAAAAAAGAAATCAGCGTTAATCGCTTCGAGACGACGAAGTAAAGAATCACGAGAAAATTACTAGAGCTATTCTACGCACGAGATAGCAAAAAAAAAAAAAAAGGAAATGCGTTCGATTTAAGCAAATCGATGTGTTCGTACTAGTACGGTTTGTACTGGATTATGTATATCGAAAGCTCGACTTGGCGTTTCCAGTTTCCAGTCTCCACGATGAAGCAACGGAATGAAGATGTACTGCCAGTATCAATGTAAATATATCCCATTTTCAGATACAACTGTCCCCCCCTCCTATCCCCGTCCCCCGAATTCCCGTTTTTTAATGCAAATACGCGAGGAATACGCATAGTTGTAATGTACGTAATTTGCGTAACATTTGTACACGATTATAGAGGCGGAAAGCCGTCGAAGAGAAGCGAGCCGTCGTTCCTCTTGGACTCACTTCCGGTGAATGTATCCGAAGTATGTCGTCTCCGTGTGCATGGTTTCGTTAGACACTGCTCTTTATATTCTTCTAGCACGAGAGAAAAGATTGCATTCGATTGCATCTATCAAACAGGCGGTCACGACGATCAACGATTCTCGTTTCATTTACTCTCGAAATATATATTTCATTCCCATGCTCAATGTTGATTGTGTAATACCCGAGTGATCGATTCGTAGCGATCGATCAATTTCGTGTAATTTGACGTATCATCCGGAAAAGATTTTTATACAATTCGAAAGACGACCAATTCCTAAATGCATGATATTTTTCAATTGATTTTTCAAACAATTACGAAAAAATAATAATTCGAATATTGTTTCCCGTTTTCTTTTTTTCAGGACAAAGAACTTAATACCAGTACGCGTAAATAGTACAGGTCACATAACAGTTGCTGTTGTTATTTTGTTCAATTACTTTAAGGCATATTACAATCGATTACCGACGACCGCCGATTTGGTAAATGCAACGAAATGTTTCTTCTCGACACAAGTAACGCTCGGCGAACACGATGTTCTTTTCTTTGTTCGATTCCGTATGTATCGTATCGACAACAACAATCGTGTAACAATCGGGTCGGGTCTTTGCCGACGCTTTTTTTTTCTCTCTGATGAAACGAAAAAATTCGAGTGCTGGTTGCCCGAATAATTTGCCTCCGTCGTTAGGTCGAATCGAAAGGAGAAAAAAAAAAGGAAGAAGATAAATAAGAATGTTTTCGTCGTGAAACGAACGAATTTTAACCATGTGTTTTGTGATGGGAAGCAAGATATACGAAGAAAATTGTGATCAAAGAAAAATTATTAGCAGCTAAATACACACTTCGAACCAAGGGTACTTAGGATGTTCCATGTAAATACGCACTGTTTAAAGAATTTTTGTACGAGAAAAATTGTTCATAGCTACTAAACGTATATATATTTAATAAACATGCTATTTCTGAACAAGAAGAATCTTTAATTATGATTTTCTAGCGAATACTACTACACAGACTGTTTATTACGAATGTTTTAAGTATTACGTGTATTAAGTATACGAGGTAAAGTAGACGAAAATTTTAGTACAAAGGAGAATGAGCAAGTCTGATTAAATACATTTGTTAGTCATTTTTTTTTTTCTTTTATAGAAAATAGATTTTTTTACTATTACGTTATTTTTTGCATTTTAATTCAATTGCATTTGCAGTTTTGCATTTTAATTTGCTATCGATAGAATAAAGATTTCCAGAACTTCTTAAAAAAAAAATCATTGAAAGGAAAGTATTAAATTTCACCAGTATAATGTACAAGTTTATATGTACAAAAATTTTAAAGAGAACTTTCATACGAATAGAACTTCATTGTTAAAGTAACGAAGACCATGCTTTATGAGAGTATTTGTGGTTTTACACATTTTCAACCACTGAAGAAAAGAAAAATATTTTTAAAAGACACGGACTGTCGATGTAACAAGTACATTTTTATACGAGCGTTGTATAATTATTTTAGCACGCGTCGCAGTATATTCAACTTTCTCGAATACGATTTCTTAGTGTTCTTCTATAACTCGTTAAATCAGATCGACCTGCATTAAATACCTCAAGCAACGAAAGCTCGCTCGAATAGGTGCCAACAAAATTGCTAATAATTTTTCTGCGACACTCTTCTCGACACGTGTTTCCAATGTCTTTAACGAGTATTCGATTCATCGTTAAAGAAAAAAAAGAAAGAAATGAAATTTTGTATATGATTTCTGCGAGGAAAGATGACTGTGCATAAATGACAGAATCAAAGAGACGAAATGAAAAAGTGTTTATCTGAATTTGTGTGATGTACGACTGTAATGTACGAAAAGAAATGGGAGAAAAGAGGAAACATAAACGAGTGATCTTCTAATGTAACGATCTCATCGAGGAATATCGATCGAAATTTGATGAACTTGCAAAAAGAAATGGGATTTCCTATTTCCGATTTCTCTATTTGATGTATATTAAACGGAGTTTTCCGAATTCCAAGTTTTAAACTTAAGGTAGATATTTCTCAAACGTCTCAAACGCGAGATGAGGAAGAATGTGATGATAATTTTCTGTGTGATAATGGAATTGCTTCATTCGAGGATCCCTTGATTATATTTCCTCGTATGTTTCCATTCTTAAGGTCACTCCTGTAGCGTGTATGAGAGAGAGAGAGAGAGAGAGAAGAGTGGGAAATTGTATATACACCGCCTGCACTTGGTACGAATATTGCGATCGTCGTTGTTCAGCGACCTTTTTGTTTCCTTTCGTCGTTTAATAAAGTGAATTCTTCATGACCTCTTCAATTTATGCTGAATTTAATTTATCTTCCCGTTAGAAGATATTTGAACGTTAATATCGTAAGTTCGTATCTTTGACATTTCGAGGCAATAAATTGTTTCAATGTCACCAACATCAATATTGCCTCAATATCACGATGTACATCAACTGCTACAAGTACGTTATTTTTCACGTTTAAGAAACGTCTCGATTCTCTTAATATAAAGATTTCTATACATAATTCATAAGTATCTAAAAATTAATCGATTTGTATAGTTATAATCACATTCTGAAGATCTGAAGATGTGTCGCATTTTGCAGTCAGCATTATGTCTTCAGGTTCTGTGGATGTATCAATTTGTACCGTGAGTAATGTATTCTCACCGGAATCCGAAGAAACGATAATATGTAAACAGGTTAATATGTTCTTGGCGTCCGAGAGCGAGATCCTCATGTTTGCAAATTATCGGTGAGATTAATTGCAATGTTGTGAAACGCAAAAGTATTTTCATAAATGATACATTATGATATACTATTAATAAAATTTACAATTTGTCTATATACAGAACTACAAATTGTAGAAACAGAATGTGTAAAAATCTCGGTAAAGCATACATGCTGCTTTTTAGGAGATATTTGTAAAAACAAAGTGTAGAACATTTTGCAGAAATAAGAGCTAAAATATGGTAAATATCATATGGTTGGGTATTGAAAGACTTAAAATTCTAAGATGTACGGCAAATCATAATAAAATCAACCAAAAGTCGCAATGATTTCTTGTGAAAGAATAGAGTAATAGAATGCACCTTACCAATTTCGATGAAGATGAAAACTCTGAGTATCTTCTACTTTTAGAATAAAATTTTTTGATCACGATATTTGTTTCCGAGCTACTTTCCGCAACGTCTTTCCTTTTTGAAACTTCAACGCCGTATGAGCTCTGAAGGCCACACAAGTGACTCGAGTAAATAACTTCAGTTCCAAATTCTTAGTTCTTAAGATTAGGGAATGGCACATTTTCTTTCTTCATTTGTGTGTGTAATATTTTCGTTGAAATTTTAAATTTATTCTGATTCGATTTGAATATCTTGGACTTCTTCGTTTATATAAATAAAAGCCTCTAATTACAATTAGAAAGTCACCTTCACCATACAATTTATTCTCAACATAATTCGTTTTGTTTTCATCAAATAAATCATACGCTCAATGTGCTGCTACTTGATGTTTCGGTTTGATGTTATTGAAGGAGTAGTAAATTTTAAATATAGGAAAACTGCTACGATACAGAACTACGTGATTTTAATATAAATAATGAAATTTATCGAAAATTAAATATTACTCGCGTGAGAGATTGTGGCTCGATCTGTCGATTGAAATTTGTAAATCTTTATTCATGCGTTTCGTAGGATAAATCGAGTATAGGAGGAAAGCCGAGGGTCTCATTTAAAAGATGCAATTGCAAAAGTTTATAAATTAATTCGCTAAATTAATTTTTTTTACAAATAAAAATTTGCTCGATTCACGGACACTGAAACCCTAGCGGTGAAACGCTGGAACTAAAATCTATTGCCATCTTTGTCGCACACTAGTGCTCTCCTTCTTTGTCACACTACATAAGTTTGTCCTTGTCACACAATGTTACCCTTCTTGTTTGCGAACAAGATAGGTGGTGACATCTACAGGATTTTTCCATCTTATTATTTTAATTTCAGTCAAAGCTGAGAGGTGGCAGCACTATCGCAGACGAGGACCGTGCTAGTGTGCGACAAAGACAGATATACAAAGAGAACACTAGTGTGCAACAAGGATGGTAATAGATTTTAATTCCATCGTTTCGCCGCTACGCGACGCTAGCGTTTCTGTGTCCGTAAATCGATTAAATTTTCATTATCAAAAAAAATTAATTTAGCGAATTAATTTACGAAGTTTTGCAGTTGTATCCTTAATATTATATCCTCAGATTTCTTCTTCACGTTTCGTTTGACCTGTAAGATGCATATATAAAAATTTAAAAATATTTCTTAATAGATCGATCGGTATGTGTGTAGTTGCACGAACAATTGGGCGCGAATTATTCGAAATTCGAGAATCAAGATAGTTCGTATGCAAGTTTCACGTGTGAATCTTTATTCGATTAATCATATACTCGAGTTTTAACAATTATCACATGTTATCACTATTAGAAAGAATCACTGTGAGAACTTGCGAGTAATTTACTAATCAACGTGTGAATATATTTGCACGTATAGAATCCAAGGAAGACTTTGCAATTACGCGCGAAATTTAATTCGCAGTGGAATTCTTACTTTTCGTATCTTCGTTTGAAGAAATCGCGGAAGATAAAAAGATACAAAGAAATAAAGAACGAAGAACGAAGTGCGAGAAATTTTCAGATTTTTTTATTTTTTATATTGCTATAATACAATTTGATTGTTGTGTAAAATCTGTTGTAATATACTAAAAAAAAAAAAAGAAAAGAAAAGAAGAGAGAACATATCTATGTTTACATCGTTAAGGAGCAAAACGCGGACAGCACAGAGCACGATAGAAGAGAAGAACAACCCTATTGTGAATGTTAGATTATCTTTATTATTACATCTGTTTCAAAGACATAACTTATTTATAAAAAATATGAGGATCAGAGAGTATCCGGAGGGTGAGGGGGTAATCGGGGAATAAAGGAAGGCAGGATATAATAGGATCGAAACGAATCCTCAGTTTATAGAATAGTTAATACTAATAAAACTCAGTACTTTTTACAAGTTACAAAGGAATAACAAGATCTATCATAGTAATTGGAAGTTTCTCTAACTTATCAGTAGATAAACTGCAAAACTGGAGTGTGTATTACAATCTATTCGTCTCTCTCTCTCTCTCTCTCTCTCTCTCTCTCTCTTTCTCTCTTTTGTTTGTCGCTTTTTTTTCTCGCTTTCTCGCTTAACACAGTGAAAAGTGTGTCGTGGCGTCCCGTCTCGAAGTGAGATGTCGTCTTCATTTTTGAACACATATAACAATGATTACACTCGTTTAACAATCTTCGATCTTCACGTTTTTAATCTCCTTTTTTTCCCATCTCTCAAATGCCAATTTTGTCGACGCAATAACGTCTCATCGCATTCGTTGAAATTCACCTTTATTATTGTCTGAGCACGTGTACGACCTTTTACAATGCGGTATTCTAAAAAGGAAAAAAAAAAAAAAAAAAAGAAGAAGAAGTATATCGACACAACATCTCTTGATATTTTTCATTATCTCGCTATTTGGCAGACTTCTCGTGGCTTTAACAAATACAAAGGCAGTCGTGTGAAGATACAAACATTTTATGTATACATATATATATATATTTTTTTATATATAAATAAAAAAGAGAAAAATGTTTCTATTCGGGAGCACCGTAGATTCCGCGAAAGCTACGCGACGTCCCGACGTTTGAGAAAAAGCTCCGGTCACACCACCACGTGTGTATATGCGGTCCGAAATAATTGTATTGAAGAGCATGTGCGTGCTTGGCGATCCTCTTTTGCGCAACAATCAATTACATACACAGAAAAAAATATATATATATCTACGTATATATATTTATATTTTTTCCCCTACTCTATGAGTCATCATAATGTGATACGATAAAAAGGAAACATTAGGCATTTTATTGTATATATATATATATATATATACAATAAAATTGTATATATATATATACTATATGGAAAATCGCCTTACGAAACTACACTCGATTATAACCTAGCTTACATAGTATAAAAAAAAAAGAATTATATAAAAACAGTTTTGTACAAAATCGAGAGAAAAGAGAATTACGTAAGAAGTACTGGATACGTAGTAGAGACTGGACGAGTGGATAAAAAGGCGGAACAGCAGTGCGAATGTTGTGAGAGTATTTACAAATTTTCCGTATGGAGAAAAAGCGAAAAAAAACAAGCGGGGGTTCAGGATTGAAAAAAACGCAAAAAATTGTCCTGAATTTTAAATTCGCGTCGCTAAAAGCGCGATACAAAGTTTTTCATTTCCCACGAGGTAAGTCCCATTTCCGGCGATAATTGCTTCTTTTCTCTCGTAACAATCTACGATTAATATCTAATCCTATTACGCGCACGCACCAGCAGATCTGATCGCGCATTTCCTTGTTTTTCCCCCCCTTTTTCCTTTCTCATCTAGA